>CAIGQW010053379.1:1617980-1636641 GCA_903798125.1 Danio choprae
GATGATCTGCATATACTCCAGAATGTTCTGAAGAGTGATCAGATGATTTGCATAGTCCTTCATTGCCATGAAAATTAACTTAATCCTGAAAAACCTTTCCACTGTATTTCATTGCTGTCATTAAAGGAGCTGCTGAGATCATTTCAGTAATCGTCTTGTTCACTCAGGTGAGAATGTTGATGAGCACAAGGCTGGAGATCATTATGTCAGGTTGATTGGGTTAGAATGGCAGACTTGACATGTTAAAAGGAGGGTGATGCTTGAAGTCATTGTTCTTCCATTGTTAACCATGGTGACCTGCAAAGAAACGCGTGCAGCCATCATTGCGTTGCCCAAAAACACAGCCATGAAATAAAGAATGGTACCAAAACACCCTCCAACAGCAACTTCTTCCAACAATACAACAACAGTTTGGTGAAGAACAATGCATTTTCCAGCATGATGGAGCACCGTGCCATAAGGCAAAAGTGATATCTAAGTGACTCAGTGACCAAAAGGTTGAAATTTTGGGTCCATGGCCTGGAAACTCCCCAGATCTTAATCCCATTGAGAACTTGTGGTCAATCCTTAAAAGGCGGATGGACAAACAAAAACCCACTAATTCTGACAAACTCCAAGAAGTGATTATGAAAGAATGGGTTGCTATCAGTCAGGATTTGGCCCAGAAGTTGATTGAGAGCATGCCCAGTCGAATTGCAGAGGTCCTGAAAAAGAAGGGCCAACACTGCAAATACTGACTCTTTGCATGAATGTCATGTAATTGTGGATAAAAGCCTTTGAAACGTATGAAGTGCTTGTAATTATATTTAAGTACATTACAGAAACAACTGAGACAAAGATCTAAAAGCAGTTTAGCAGCAAACTTTGTCAAAACTAATATTTGTGTCATTCTCAAAACGTTTGGCCTCGACTGTACTTCTGCAGCAAGCAGATGTTTTTAATGTGTTATTTTAGTGGTGCACAAAGCCTCGTTTTTCAATCTGGAAAAAAATGTGGTTTTGGGGCGGATGCTAAGAGGACAAACAGCTTGAGACTGTGGCTTTTACTGGTCGTTGTGGTTAATGTGCAATAGTGTCTGTGTGTCCTAAAGTGTGAATATTGAAAGTGAGTTACTACCAGTGTTCATGTGTTAAATAGACTTTCACAATTTTACTTCTTCTTTACCAGAAATACTTTTGAATGAATGTTTACATTTGTCCAAAAAAAACCCATAATAATAAACGTCACTGTGCCATCTTATAACGCGAGTGTGAAAGAGCACACAGCACTCTTTATTTGTATAGAAAATAAAAGTTTGATGCTCAGCTGAATATTGTTTGCTTCACTCTCATGTCCACAGTTTGCATACTAATGAAGTGACACTCCTGATAAGAAGTGTTAGTTTCACTTAATATGCAAAGCATTTCTGAGAAGTTTCCGTTGATAATAATATCACACTTTGGCCTGTCTATCTTTAATTTTTATAAGACAAATGGTTTGTAAAGGTGAAATCATTTAACCCTTCTTCATCTTTATGATTGTTGTATTTGATCTTTCATTAGTTTAAAATAATTGTTCCTTAATTAATGCAAAATGCATTAACATTAAGGAAAAAACCCATTGTGTTGTTATTTAAACTTTAATAATTCACCCTCATTTGCGCTAAGTATAAAATATAATTACACACAGGAGAATAATGTCCACACTGAAACCCAATACAATGGGTCACAAACATGTTTGCTTTTCTTTCCTCTTAACACAAAGGAAGATACTTTTTAAAATGTTGGAAACCTGTAACCAATGAGTTCCACTGTGTTAGTTTTTTCCTACTATGGACGTCAATGGTTACAGGTTTCCAGCATTCTTCGAAACATCTTCTTTTGTGTTCAACAGAAGAACGAAACTCATAAAGGTTTGAGACCACTTGAGGGAGAGTAAATAGTAAGTAAGTGAACTATCCTTTTAAGTAAAAAGTCATACAATCTTATCGACTTATTTCTGCGTGTATGTATTCATTAATTATTTAGGCACATTTTTGTTCAGGGTTGGTTTGTGGTCTGTTTTTGCTCATATTTTATGCTTAACTGAATTCATTCATCGTGGAGATATAAAACCGTAATGCCCTCAAAACCTACTTTATCTGTGTGTTTATCTGAAAATAACGGCACGCCTTAGAATGTTCATCAGCCAATCAGAATCAAACATTCATCATTACCATACTACAAGTAGCTATAATTATGTGGGTGTACTAATATTAGAGTTTGTTTTGTGCTTGAAATGTTCCACACATGACGATCACACTTGCTTTCATTTTTTGTTTGTTGTGTTTTGGTTCTGTATCAAGTGTAATATATTGAATGAGTTTGTGCTGTTTTATGTGATGCTGTAAAATCAATAAGCTAAAAAAAAAAAAGTTTGTTTTGTGTGTAATGTAAGTATGTATACTAAGAGATGTGTATGTGTGCGAGTCGTATTTATTTGTTAAACTAAATAATCAAGTCAAGTCATGCTTTATTGTCATTCTGCTACATGTGTGGACATACAGAGGAATGAAATGTCGTGTCTCGCAGGACAACGGTGCTACATGGATTAATCATAAATGCAAACACAACACTGGACATAAGAGCTATTATAAAAAAACCTATGCATAACTAACATATATTATAAAATAGAATAAAATACTTAAACTATACACATAAGACAGGCTATACAGGTAGTTTTTCATGAGACTGAACAATGTTGTGCAGGATATTGTGCAAAGAAAGGTATTTAGGGTCTAATATTGTGCAAGAGGTGTTTAAGGTTGCAAGCAGTGCAGCATGATTGTGGTACATTTATAGTAAACGTTGAGTCCTTGAAAGGTGGAGTTTAGATGGTGTCAGGTGCATAAGAGAGAAGAGTGTTTCTACATGTGGTCTGTCAAGCCCACTCACCTGAATGAAGCACAATTTAAAATGCACAGTGTTTCCAAGAGACATGGAGTGATTAGGAAAGTGTCTATAGTGCAAATGTGCAACCTGGTGCAAGAGTCAGAGAGACGAGGGGGTGTCCTTCCACAGGTGGTTTGTTAAGCCCACTCACCTGTATGGGACATACTCAGGAATGCTTGGGGAGGGTATATTAATATTAACACGAATAATGCATCCTGATTCATGTTTTTTCTAATCACCTAATCTAAGACTTAAATTAAATTAGCCTGTAATAATGATAATAATAATAATATTAATAATAATAATAATAAAATGTAAATTCAGCTCTAAAAGTTAGCTTGTTTACCTTCATTTAAAATGATGGAAAATAATACTGTTGGATCAAATTTTTAAACGAACATTTCTGTGCTCTACGGGTCTGCATTATAATGTTAATAAAATAATAAAGTGATGATTTAAATAGTTTTTGTTGATTTTGAACAGTTTTCATCTACTACATTAATAATATTTTAATTAGTCTTTTTATCAGTTCCAGTAATAACAACACTTTTTAAAAAAGCACTTGCAGCCCGAAAAACAAGAAAAACCAAAAAAAAAACAAGTAAAGAGAATAAGCTAAAAAATATGGTAAGACTTTATCTGATGGTCCCTATATTGCACATTTTGTTGACTAAAAGTTGCATTGCAAATTCTTATTTGAGTATTAGTAGACTGTCTGCTACTGGCTGCTCCTTCAACAGACATTTAACTAACTATCAGTAACTTTGCAAGTACATTACACTAACCCTAACCTAACAGTCTACTTTTAGTCTAATGAGAATTAGTTGGCATGTACATCCAATGTAACTTAAATTCAACAAAATGCGTTAAAGGGAGCATCAAAATAAAGTGATACCAAAAATATTAGTATCTATAAACAGAAAATATGGTAAAATATGATTTTTTT
This sequence comes from Danio choprae, assembly GCA_903798125.1. NCBI lineage: Eukaryota > Metazoa > Chordata > Actinopteri > Cypriniformes > Danionidae > Danio > Danio choprae. The sequence continues at coordinate 1,621,836 of CAIGQW010053379.1, forward strand.
TATTCCAAATTGTGAAATTACAGTAGGCTAGTAGAAACATGGGCCAACTAGGCCATGCTTAACCATCCTGGCTCCTGGTGTGAATGTGTTAGACTAGCGCTCTCTAGTGTTCAGAAACAGAATTCACATTTAAAAATACCCTATTTTTAATCAGATCCCTGCAGCAGTTTCCTATTTGAATGTGAACAAACATTAAAAAAAATAAAAAGCTGATAACAGACAGGCTACTTTAAATTAGTTTTGGAGTACATCCGTGACTAAAACACTACTAGAGTCATTCACAACAAGTCCAAATAGAAAAAAAATGGCGGACAAAAGGTAAATTACTGTAGGTAAAGACCTAAAGCATCGCTTTGTTAGTGAAGGCTCTCCGAATGATTCAATGAGGCAGAACTGAACGAATCTTTAAGACTGAATCGCGAAATGATTCAACCAGTTCTGCTATAGCCCATGCATAGACTGTAAAAATAGAGTCAAATACAATTCACTTATAAGAATCGACTCATACGATTCACCAAGGGCTCAGTCAGACTAGCAGCCTACAAAAATAAAAACACCGGGCACAATTGCCGAAATACAGACAAAGAATATTAAACAATGGATTAAAATAACTTGGCTAATCAAACGCTTCATTAATTGACTCTGCGGCTCTACTTCTGAATAAGTTCTTCGGCCACAATTAACAATGTTTAAGTGTTTCTAAAACGTAAAGTGTATTCCATAGGTCTAATCCTGGTGATAAAAATAGAGTAGGCTAGCCTATGCGTGTTTTTAATTGATAACATATCGCTACATCTATTTAGGCGAACTGACCAAAAATTAAAAACATGTTTCAAGCTAGCCATAGCTTCCGAAATATTGAACTGTTAAAGGGCGCCTGAATAAACTCGCTCACCTCTATCCTGATGACGTCAGTGCTGGATTAAAAACTTCCTGAGGCGTTGATATTGGACGGTTATGATATTTTATTCAATTCAATTCAATTCAAGTTTATTTATATAGCGCTTTTTACAATGTAGATTGTGTCAAAGCAGCTTAACAAGTTCAAGTAAAGTCCAGATTTTAGAGTTTAGTACAGTTCAGTGTGGTTTAAGTTTCACTGCTGAAAGTTCAAACACTGAAGAGCAAATCCACCGAAGCGCAGCTCCACAAGTCCCGATTCGAGCAGGCCGGTGGCAACAGTGGAGGAAAAAACTTCACCAATTGACGAAGTGAAGGAAAAAAAACCTCGAGAGAAACCAGGCTATGTTAGGCACGCTAGTTTTTCTTCTGGCCAAACTTCCTATGTGGAGCTGCAGTCTAGGCGCCGGGCTGGAGAAGCTGGACATCCATCGTGTAAGCTGCAGGTGTGAGTAGGGCAACAGCGGGAGGTTAGGCTGGCCCACAGGATCAAGCGTAGACTTGTTCATCACTGTAGCCTTCAGGAATCAGTCTCATGCGCTCCATTCCTCCATGACAGTATCAGCTCGGGATACGGCCTGGTCCAGGATACCTTCGGATCATCTCTTCACAGGTCTTGGATCGCATCGATGGCGCTGCAAATCTGTAGGGACCTCGGGATGAGTATCCCCAGGTGGAAGTAGAAAATAAAGAAAATATTTAGCGTAGCTGCTGTTCATAGTGTATTTAAACCAGAAAGAAAAGGATTGTTATGGATGAAAATAGCAGTTATATAACAAATATGTAAAGCATGTAAGAGTTTCTAACACAATGATCGGTGTATTAAGACAGGAGGAGTACACAATACACCATATCGTTATGCGACGCATTGAGTGTATGCTTTACTAAAAAGAAAAGTCTTTAATCTAGTTTTAAATTGAGAGAGTGTGTCTGAGCCTCGGACATTATCAGGGAGGCTATTCCAGAGTTTTGGAGCCATAAATGAGAACGCTCGACCTCCTTTACTCGACTTTGCTATTCTAGGTACCACCAGGAGCCCTGCGTTTTGAGATCTTAAAGAGCGGGTTGGATTGTAACGAGACAGAAGGTTAGTTAGATAAACAGGAGCTAGATTATTTAAAGCTTTATAGGTAAGAAGCAATATTTTGTAATCAATACGGAACTTAACAGGCAGCCAGTGTAAGGAGGATAAAATTGGGGTGATATGATCATATTTTCTAGACCTGGTAAGAACTCTGGCAGCTGCATTTTGTACTAGCTGAAGTTTATTAATAGAAGATGCTGGGCAACCAGCGAACAGAGCATTACAGTAATCCAGCCTAGAGGTCATAAAAGCGTGAACTAGCTTTTCTGCATCTGAGATGGATAGCATATTTCGTAACTTAGCGATATTTCTCAGATGAAAGAAGGCGGTTTTTGTGACATGGGAGATATGATTTTCAAAAGATAAATTGCTGTCTAATATAATGCCCAGATCTTTTACAGTAGAGCTAATGCTAACTTTGCATCCCTCTATTTGCAGGTCAAGTTGTGAGATCTGCTGTGTACAGGATTTAGGCCCAATAAGTAATAATTCTGTTTTGTCTGAGTTTAAGAGAAGAAAATTGTTGGTCATCCAGTCTTTAATATCTTTAATACATTGAGTTAGTTTAGCCAGTTCAGATGTCTCATCAGGTTTTGTTGAAATATATAATTGGGTATCATCTGCATAGCAGTGGAAGCTGATCCCATGTCTTCTAATAATGTCTCCCAGGGGTAGCATGTATATTGTAAACAACAAAGGGCCTAGAACTGACCCTTGAGGCACCCCATACTGCACTGGCCTGGTTTGTGAGGGCTGTCCATTTATATTAACAAACTGGTAACGGTCAGTTAAGTATGACTTAAACCATTGTAGAGCCAGTCCCTGGACACCTGTAGAGTTTAAGCGATCTATGATGATATTGTGGTCAATGGTGTCAAATGCAGCACTAAGATCCAGTAAAACTAATAACGAGATGTAGCCTTGGTCAGCAGCTAAGAGTAGATCGTTGGTTATTTTCACTAATGCGGTTTCTGTACTGTGATGAGGCCTGAAACCTGACTGAAACACTTCAAAAACATTGTTCATCTGTAGAAAGGAGCATAATTGGCCAGAAACAACTTTTTCTAGTATTTTAGACATAAATGGAAGATTTGAAATAGGTCTATAATTAGCTAAGTTGCTGGGGTCCAGTTGTGGTTTCTTAATAATAGGCTTAATAACAGCTAGCTTGAAGGGATTTGGAACATGGCCTAAAGATAAAGAAGAGTTAATAACATTAAGAAGAGGTTCTCCTACTACAGGTAACAACTCTTTCAGTAATTTAGTTGGAATTGGGTCTAACATACATGTAGCTGGTTTAGAACCAATTATAAGTTTATTTAGCTCTTCCTGTTCTATCATGTTGAAGCACTGTAGATTAAATTGATTCAGTGGAATGTTTAATGAATCTGAGGTATAACGTGGAGCAGAAAGTTTAACATCTTCTATTTTCTGTCTGAAGCCTTCTATTTTATCACTGAAGAAATTCATGAAGTCATCACTACTAATGTGCGGAGGGATATCTTGTTCCAGAGATGACCGATTATTTGTTAATTTACCGATAGTGTTAAATAAGAATCTAGGATTGTTCTGATTATTTTCTATCAGTTTGCGGAGGTGCTCTGTCCTGGCAGATTTTAGAGCCCTATTTTATGTACTAGGATGTTCTGTGTGTTTAATGGTGCTTGGTTACTAATAAAAACCTACCATTGGTCGAGTTCCTGCGTACATTTTGGGATGTTTTTACCCGTTTTATAGTCGTTGACTCGTTGGTTTGAGCGGAAGTACAACTTTGACGTCTGCGAGATGCGCGTGAACGTGATGTCAAGCGAAGATGGCGGCATACAGCAAGTCAATCACAATCAATGAGAATACATTATGCCTGTAATCAGATTGTTTTCACTACGGGAGATTAGAGTATTATAAAATCCAGTATACTCGTAGTCATTTGAAACTGTAACGGCTAACTTGGATCACGTGGCACCTCAGCCAATAATATTAGCCTACATCCCTACTTTTTATGTATTTTAAATGCTTTATTTAGTCACGAATCAACATGCAAAGTAGCAGCAAATAATTAACTGAAACAATATATAAAAATACAAATAGGAATTTTTAATTTTAAAGGTACTTTTAAAGGACTTTAACCATCGACATTTTGATGTGATACTTCCAAAGCACAATTTAAGAAAATTAAAACCAAAATATTTTATCCTCCAACAGTTCTTACTGTTTTGTTTTAAATCTATTAATTTGTTTGCTCTTTGCCTGTCCTTTATATGAAAAAAAAAACAGCGCTAACTAAAAACTTACCATATCACAGCATTTACATGTCTGGTGTTTAGAAGTGCTTCAATTTGTACTCGCTTTGGATAAAAAGGTCTGGTAAATAAGTGTACTGCCTTACTAGAGCACTATCTTGTGTCCAAACCAGAAATAAATGTAAGTTTCATATCAAAGGTGTATTTAGATGACCCATTGGCTGATTGTCACTCAGTGTAGGATTATCTAAAAAAAAGAAAAGAAATTACAGTACTATCAAATAAACTGCAATTTGGTCTGTTCTAGCAAATTAAATCTATCAAAGAGTACTTCACTAATCACTCACACAGTTTAAATAATTTACACCATGTCAATCAAAAACACAATTATTTCGCTGAAATATCTGAGCTACTCACCAGAGACCTCAATTTTGAATCTGCTCTGTGAGACTTTTCCACTTCTGATCATTTGTAGATCATAATATCCGCCGTCTGTTTCTCTGATGGTTTTGATAGTCAGAGATCCAGTCTGATCATCCAGCTCCAGTCTGTTTCTGAACGTCCCGTTAGCTCCGTCAAATGTCTCGTTGGTACCTCCAGTGATTTTAGCAATGACAGTGACACCAAGTATCCACAGGATCTCATCATTTAACTGTATATCACTATCAGTGTTTAGAGTAACAGATTCTCCCTTCCTCGCTGTTATTTTCCTCACTTTGTGTGATATATCAGCGTATATAAGAACAGAGAAATGAGCAAAATTTGGGAAAACACAAACAACAAGCATCCAAAGCAACACAAAACCAGCTCAAATTTAGGGACTTTGTAAATCAAATTAGCTTAAATTATTTTTACATTCATGTAAGAGCTTTTACTAAACTACATACATAATTAATATTCATGTTTTTTTGTTGTATGTCTGTCAAAGTCTAATGGCTATTCTTAAATGCAGCACAGACTCATTCTGAAAATGTAGCCCTGTATATGTTTTTTTGGATATCGCAAATTATGTAGCCAGAAGTACATATGGCTGCATTTAGTCTTTAAAACGAAGGCTACGGGACGGAATGACACCAATCCTTTTTGCGTTTACCAGCTGACCTTTTACCTCTGTGTGGAGGGCTTTCCCACTGTTACCAGTTTATCCAGTAGCTCGCCATATATGTCGGCGGACTTGAGACGCAGAGAGGAGCTGACCACAACGATGGAGTTCAAGTCCGTCGAAGAACGGTTCCAAAAAGCGGGTAAGACTTATACAGCCAAAAAATAAAATAAACAAGTAAATAACAGGATGAGAATGTGGCTTTTCTTTTTCTGAATAGCTTTTTTAAAACGGTTGGGTTTAGGGAAGTGGGTGGGCGGGTCAATTGGTGCTTTTGAAAACACTATTGGTTGGGTTTAGGGAAGGAGGAGGGTGGGTCAGTCGATCGGTCGGTCAGTCAGTCGACAGCGAGACTCTGGTGGATTTACGCCAGAAAAGCAGGCGCGAATGCCATTAGTGAGAGAAATTTAAGATCCAAAAGCATACACAGCGGCCTCTGCCAGATTTGCGAAAACAAAAACAACAAAAAAAAACACGTACCTCCTGGGATGTATTTGGTGCTCTCCAGAAATGTATATAGCGGTATGTTTTCAGAATGAGCCTGGGTTGCTTAAATGTTATTTTTTTTGTCTTAATTTTATCACGTTTTTACAAAATTTAAGTGACTGCAAATGAAACATTGCAAGGTCATTATAAACATTGTCTCATGCTCAAATTCTTAGTTTTTATTCCAATGACAAACCTAAACAGTGATGAAAGCCAAAATATATGATATGATGCACTTATATTTACTGAGTGTTGTAGAGGGATGATTTGGAGGCAAATTAGAGTATGGTAGAAATGACTTTAGAAAAATGGCAACACTTATTTTTACACAGTAATTTGTGAGCATAAGTTTTTTAAAAAATCTTCCAAAGCTGTGTGCTTGTAACTCTAAAAGTATTGAGTAAGTGTTAAATATCATTTCAGATTTCTATTCATGATTAATTTAGGTTCTGTAATCTTTATTTTTGGACTTATAATCAATTCCAGAGACAGTAGAATGTCAGTGCCTTAACATCTGGTAACACTATTGTATATTCCCTGTATCTCTGCACATGAAATGGCTAAGAATAAGAAATAAGAAACTAAAATCGCACTGTAACCATTAATAACCATACTTTTTTTTTTTTTTTACTTTTTTGTAAGACCAATTTGTCTTTGGAAATTATTCAAATTGTAATCAAATAATCACAAAAGTAATGTTAGCAAACAAACCAATCAACAAAAAACATAAAACATTTAAACATTACATTTGAAATTTTACATTTCATATCTAGACTGCTGCTATGAGATTTGATCTAAAATAAGACGATTATTATACTAAGAAAGTTTAGTTACTCACAAGAGACAGATACGCAGAATTTCATTATGGAGGTTTTCCCAAGGTGTTTGATCTTCAGTTTATAAACTCCATTGTCTGTAATTCTGGTGTTCGTGATGCTCAGAGATCCAGTCTCAAGATCCAGCTTCAGTCTGTCTCTGAATTGCCCCTCGTCACCATAAAATGTTCTTCCAATCCCTCCAAAGATTTCTGCTATACATTTTCTAGAAAATTTCCACTGTAATCGATCATCTCTCTGTACTTCAGTATCCTCCGTGTTCAGATTGGCATCTTCTCCAACCAGCACTGATACGAACACTGTTTATAAATCACAAAACATATAAAATATACAAATACAAAACAGACATTAGATCAAATACAATAAAAACAATAAATGCAGAAATTAACAAAATCAACATCACTTTTTCCAAATCTGTTTCTGCTCTGCTATTTATCTTCAAACACGTTCACTCGCACCACAACAGCATAACAACAAACACTTTGGGTTTATTCGAAAATAACTGAATATGCACATTAAATGTTTTGTAGCTTATTCACAACAGGTGTACTCACAACATATTTTTCTTAGCCTCAATGTATTGCTACTGCCCAGGCATATTTCAAATGAAATTTTAAGTAACTTCTGCACGTTTCTAGGAGTTACATTAAGTTAGAATAAAAGTTAAGACTTTTTAAGACCTTTTTAATACCACCCAGAACGAAATTTAAGACTAATTTTATAGTACAGAATTAGCAAAAAACACTGTTAATTATACATAAAAATTTGAAAACCTCACATTATTATTATTATGTTTTTATTATTATTATTATTCATTCATTTTCTTTTTGGCTTAGTCCCTTTATTAATCTGGGGTCGCCACAGCGGATTGAACTGCCAACTTATCCAGCATATGTTTTACGGAGCGGATGCCCTTCCAGCTGCAACCCATCACTGGGAAACATCCACACACACTCATTCAAACACATACACAACGGACAATTTAGCTTACCCAATTCACCTATAGCGCATGTCTTTGGACTTGTGGGGGAAACCTGGAGCTATTATTAACATTATTATACTCTCATCTCCTCATACTTCAGTTTGTCATCAAACCTTGACCAAATGCTCTCTAGTATCTGACATGCCCCGCCCCCTTCTAGACGCTTCTTATTTGATGCGCTTTAGCTCAACCACTGTCACTGGGAGAGCTGAAATAAAACAAATCGCTATTGGCTGTTGTTTTTTTTTTAAAGAAGAGGAGCTACTCTATGTCCCACCCTCTCATCGTGTTTCTGTTAAGATTACCTCAAACATCAAATAAAACGGCACATTTCAAAGCACTGCACAGGAGCTTTAAAATAAATCCCTGCAAGCGTGTATTTTATCAGGTTCCACCAAAGACCATGCCTAGATGAAGATGAAGAGATTTAAATAGATTTCAAACTGGAAACAACATCTTTATGGGGTCAGTTTGATTACATTTTTAAGACTTACAATGTGGATTTAAGTCTTTTTAAAACTAATTAAGGCCTTTTTTTATACTATGGGATTTAAGACATTTTAAGGATCTGCGGACACCCTGATGATATTATGAAATGCCTTTCAAGAGTTCACACTTCGATATTGCTTGATAATAATAGCAGGTTTGGCATGCTGTCCCGGGAGAGAACCCTGAGCTCGGAGATAATTGAGCCCAGGGCTCCCGCCTGGTCAATAAGCATATAAGGGGGTACGAGATCAGGTAGTTCTCGAGAGCTCCCCCTGGTAAAGGAGGAAAGAAGGGGGGAGATGGGGTGGATGGGGGCTTTCTTCGGAAAACGAAGATAAGAGAGTAGTTTTTGACAGGCTACTTATAGGGAGTTTGTATTAATCTGATTGGCTTACTAATGATTACAGATGAGAGACCGGCTGCGATCTATCATATCACGTGCTTCTCTCGAAATTAGTTTGTGAAACTTCACTTAAAGAAGCTGTGATTCATCCCTCTCAAATCCCATCTCCATGGTTGCAAGATTTTCCAATACTGCTTAATACCATTGCAATCAATAACTTTGACCCATTCAGTGTAGGGTTGTCTATTTATACATATATACACGTGCGGCTTGCTTTGTGCTCCAAGAACCACATATTAATTACAAACAATTCATGTTTATTATGCATTATTATGCAAAGATAACCGCTTAACATGATTATAAGGCCATATGTCACACTTGATGTAGGACATGACAAGACGGGAACACGGGATTAACAAAAGGACGGATTTATTGATATAAAACACTTACTGATGACAGATACTGGAAACGGACAGACAGGACATCAACGCAGGACAATACAATACCGGACAACGAATGATACACACGGAAGGGTTAAATAGACAGAGGGATGATTAAACTAACAGGGCACAAGGGATGGACACAGGTGAGATTAATCAACACTGAACATGGCGGGAAAAGACAGAACAAAGGGATCACATGACGAAAACAATAGCACATGACATGGACGAACACTGACACCATACAGAATGTGTGGTTTCTTTTTTTTATATGTTTTATCACACGTACACACAGTACAGAGCGTAAAAATGCTGGGTGGCCAATGTATGTTTTAATCTATATTTCTGATGCTGTTTTTAGGATCTCACACATACAAACAAAGTTACATGTTTTGCTACTTTTCAAATTCTACTGTAGTAGTGCAGTAAAAAAAAATCTGTATATTTTGTCTTACTGTTTGAAAACTATACTTACTCTTTTTTGATTTTGGTTTAAGGATGAGGATGAAAAAAAGGATCACACACACAACTACAAGTGCAACCCCATGCAGAGCACCATACGATATTCCTGCTATGGCAACTGCAGAAAAAACTAAATATATAACAAGAAAAAGATGGTTGTTAATGTGAACGACTGATAAACTAGGTGACATAAAATAGAGCATCAGAATTGCAGGCTTCAGATATAACATCAGATATTAGGATTTTCTTCTGTGTTCATCTTAAGTTTTACAGTACATTACAGCAGGTCCCTGACAAAAAAACAAATAAACAAATCAAAAACCACAAGTGTCAGATGAGCTTCACATGTTAAATTACATTTGAAACACAAAGTTTAGCTTCAACGGTGTGCCTGTGACTCAGAATGTAAACTGAGTGGATTGTAGATTCAAACCTTTGGTCTCAAAGCAATAACAACATTCTGCTCTCTCATTGAAGAGCTGAAAGACTTTGAGAGTTTGAAAAAAAAAGAATAATGCCTTGAGAAATCAGACTTTTATAGATACCTCCAGCTATGCAATTAATTAGAAAATAATTCAATATTAAAAAGATTCACTGGTGCTTATCCAGGTGATTTAAATAAGGGTGTTATCTCTGAAAACTACAAAGGTCTTAGGATGAAATAAATTACACTACAGAACATGTTAAAGACAAATGGGAAAAATAAAGTAATAAAAAAAATAATAATTCAATAAAGAATGGAATGATATGTAAATCCCCATCACATCACATATGGCATACATTTGGGTGGAAATTCCTTATTAGATTTTTTTATAACACCAAAACTGAAAGCATGCAATAAGGAAGAAGATGTTGGAGAATGTACACTGTGTAGGTTTTAGGAAGCCAATCACTGGCATATATTCGGGGAATACCCAGTGATAAACCCTTTTTTGGGTGGAGCTTCATAAAGTAGTTGAAGACATTTTTCAACATTACACTACCTTTATACATACACTATGTTTGTTTACTGGAAAATAAATAAACTTTCATCAACCAATCATTCCTTCATTTTCCTTCGGCTTAGTCCCTTATTTATCAGGGGTCACCACAGCGGAATGAACCGCCAACTTATCCAGCATATGTTTTACGCAGCGGATGCCCTTCCAGCCACAATCCAGTACTGGGAAACATCCATACACTCACATTCACACACACACACTCATACACTACAGCCAATTTTGTTTACCCAATTCACATATAGCGCATGTGTTTGGACTTGTGGGGGAAACCGGAGCACCCGGAGGAAACCCACGCCAACACGGAGAGAACATGCAAACTCCACACAGAAATGCCAACTGGCCCAGCCTGGACTCTAACCAGCGACCTTTTTGCTGTGAGGCAACAATGCTAACCACTCAGCCACCATGCCGCCCAACCAATCAAAATCATCAATCAATCTAAAAATAGGATTTTTATCAACTCACGGTTGACAGTAACAGTGAACGTCTTGTGTATGGAGTGTCTGCTGCTGCTGATCTTCAGCTCATACTCTCCAGAGTCTGTGTTTTTGGAGTTTGTGATGGTCAGAGATCCAGACTGATGATCCAGGTTCAGTCTGCCTTTAAATCGTTCATCCGCCACCTCGTGTATATTAAACTGCTGGGCTGTTTTATAGATTTCAGCAATGACAGTGTCGGTATACTTCCACACTATAAAATCATATATCTGTATATTTGTAAAACCAGTCTTCATTATGACAGATTCTCCCTCAGTCACTGACACAGACTCCAATTCACCTGTCAAAACAAAAATACATGGAGAACATCGATTCAGACATTCGTTAACCTCATTTCACTGGTCAGTCTAGACACTGGTCAGTCTCTCTGGAGTGAGTTTTTGAACAGCCTTACAACTGTATACTGTATTCCATTGTTTCCATGGCAACACACTTAAAATTGTTAAACCTGATTGGGGAAAGTCTACAAACCAGGACTCGAACTTGGGACACCCAGAGCAATGTTGCTGGGCTATTGTGCAGCAATGTAATCTAAAATAATTGCTAAAATAACCATTTTAGCCCAATAAACGGATTCATTTTTCATCCACTCTACATTGATCTACTCACCGCTGACAGCCACAGTGTATGTTTTGAGTATTGTGTGTCTGCTGTTCTTTATGGACACTTCGTAAAGTCCAGAGTGTCTGGTTTCAATGTTTGCGATGGTCAGGGATCCAGTCCAATATTCCACCTGCAGTTTGTGTCCAAATTTCTCATCAGCACCGCCAGATGTGGAGAAGACTCCAGCCGTTCTGTTGATTTCAACGATATAACTATTTTGATGCTCAAGCCTCCACAATATCATATCATATATCTGTATATCAGGGACATCAGTGTGTAAAGTGACTGAATCTCCCTCCATCGCTGAAACAGGCTGGATTTCAGCAGCAGGCACAGCTGAAAATGAAAATAATAAATAAATAAGCAAAGAGGGTGTCATGGTGGCACGATAGCCTCACAGCAAGAAGGTCGCTGGTTCGAGCCTTGGCTGGGTCAGTTGGCATTTCTGTGTGGAGTTTGCATGGTCTCCTTGTGTTGGTGTGGGTTTCCTCCGGGTGCTCCGATTTCCCCCACAGTCCAAAGACATGCGGTATAGGTGAATTGGGTAAACTAAATTGGCAGTAGTGTATTCATTTTCTTTTCGGCTTAGTCCTGTAATTAATCTGGGGTCGCCACAGCGGAATGAACCGCCAACTTATCCAGCATATGTTTTATGCAACGGATGCCCTTCCAGCTGCAACCCATCACTGGAAAACATCCATACACACTCATTCACACACATACACTACGGACAATTTAGCTTACCCAATTCACCTATGCCACATGTCTTTGGACTTGTGGGGGAAACCGGAGGAAACCTACGCGAACACAGGGAGAACATGCAAACTCCACACAGAAACGCCAACTGACCCAGCGGAGGCTCGAACCAGCGACCTTCTTTCTGTGAGGCGAGAGCACTACCCACTGCGCCACCCTAAACTTATTACTGAAAATTTTAAAAGCGTAATCCCTTTAGCTGTAACTAGCTGTAGCTGTATTTTTCACCGTTTACAGTGTAAATCAGAACCAGCGATAAAGAAATAAACATTTCAAGACTAGACACAATGTTCTGGATAAAACACTTTTTTGGACAGTAAAAATGAAAATAAAAGATGGTAAATAAAAAATGATAAATGAAGAATAAATTTTTTTAAATTATAATAAGATTAAATTAAAATGGAGATTGGAAATGGAAGGTTTATTCAGTTTGTAGTTTCAGCCAAATTATTCCCTATACAATATTTAAATGTACTTAGTTTGTTGTCAAGATCGCCATCTTGAAGGAGATATAAATTCTCGCTAAGCTTTGTTCAGGTAGCAAATAAATGTGGCCCAAATATTATCTACATGTCTCTTAAAGGGACAATTCACCCAAAAATAAAGAAAAAAAAAACAATTTCTCAGTTCAATGGAACAAAAAGGAAGATATATGTAGTAAATACATGTCAGTAAACAGACAGATTTCACCACCTATTTACTCCCTCTATTTATTTTTTCCTGCAATGACAGTAAATGGGTGGCGAGATTTGCTTGGTAACTGACACTGACAAATATGTATGACCTCACCAACTGGTTGTCTGTGACAAACCAGATCACAATTCAGATTGCAGGTAAAAAAAAAGGTTAAATAATAAAATCATGCTTCACTGACAGCACAAAACGCGTGAAGATCCAGGACTGACAAGAGTGACAGGATTCAGCATGCTTACCATTTCTTGGTAATATATAGTAAAACAAAGTAGGTTCACAGAACTCAAATGAAACCCCCCCCCCCCCCCCTGTAGTAATTTACAGTAAATACTGTAGTGTTTTTGAACCATTTATAGTTAAGTACATGAAGTTATCTGTTGTGGTGATTCTACAATTGCTATGGTAACACAACAACTATAGTAACATTTACAAATGACCCAATACTGTATTACGCTTACGATAACTCTATAGTATGGTTCAAAACTATTTAGTCTTTACTACAAATTACAATAGTATTTTGTTCATGTGTTCGCATTTAAGTTATTTTGCACTCTGTGTGTCAGGTTGGTTGCGAGAAAGAGGACCCAGTTGCAGTGATAATCAGATTAACATGTTTAAGGATAAAGCACAAGTAGACAGAAAAGGGGTGAAACAAAATCCAAACAGTAGCGGCAATAACACAGGGAACCCAGTGGCAGGAACGAGACGGCACCAGAATCAACAGCCAGCCAGGAGCAGCAGAGGACAGAACCAGGGCTAGATACTTGAAGCTAGCAACATGAACTTAAGACAAACAGGCAGTAATAATTCTCCAGGGAAAATACTAAAACTATAACTAAATCTAAAAGAAAATAAGAAATCAAATATAAATCCTAAAATGGAAATAGACTGACTTGGGCAAAAGAACAAAACAATAAAACTGAGAAGTAAAGACTTGTATAATTCTAGAGTCCTAAGAGAGAAGTTGAACAAATCAAAAGACAACTAGTAAAAAGTCAACTAGTAATAATACACAATTGGGACTGACAGAAAGATGGAGCAAAACAGTTACAAGGATTAAAGCTAGACAAGATTAGAAGACAACATAGAGTAAACACAAGAAACAAACAAGAGTAGTAGCTATGAATAAAATAGAAAATAGACCAGAGAACTAGAAGAACAGGAAAGACTGCAAGACAAACAAAAAATAATACTAGGCAAGGTTACAAGGCAAGCTAGAAAAAAGCTCACATGGAATGAACCAGCAAAGAAATGAGAACACAAAACAATATATAGAAAACCAAGCACACGAGAGACAGGTGAGAACAATTGGGATAACAAGGTCCAAATAAGAGGGCATGGTAACTTAAAACAAGGAAGAAAGACAAGAGGAGCAAATGGCCAACACAAAATAAACATTAAACATTGACAGGACAGACAAGAGTGGCAGGTCAGGACCCTGACACTGTGATTATGTACGCAAGCTGTGCTATTCATTAGACACTCACCATTGAAACTGAATGTCTTCTTAAAGGTCTTGATGTTGGGAACAGTTACTTCATAAAGTCCAGAGTCTGTGGTTTTGATGTTTGTGATGGTCAGATCTCCAGTCTGATGCTCCAGCTTCAGTCGGTCTCCGAATCTCTCTTTAAGGACGCCGTTATCTGTAATAATTTTGTCTTGTCTGTTGATTTCAGCAATAAGGACACCTTCAGCTCCAAACCTCCATTCTATCTCAGTATTTTGGTGTATTTCAGGCAGACCGGTGTGTAGGGTGACAGACTCTCCCGCCTTCACTGACACGGCCTCTGTTTCTTCTGTTTCACCAAACACACCTGCAGAACAAAGAGGATTACAGTTAGACTAAATAATGTGACTTGGATACATTTGAAAAAGATAAAGACTAATATATA
>CAIGQW010053379.1:1676641-1695109 GCA_903798125.1 Danio choprae
GAATACACAGAAACAATACACGTTCTTCATAATGCTGTGGTCGGTAAACTCTGAGTTCATGAAGATGATTTGTGGATAATGTTGAACAGATATCTGCTTAGATGAACAGCTACAAGTGAGTCACTCCTGGATCGATCGGATGGACATTAAGTCCGCCTGAAGGTCGAAATGAAGACTAAAAGAAAGCTAATGAGACATGTTCTTGATCAGTCAATATCTGTTACTGCAGAAAAGTAAGCTAACTATACGTGAGACTTATCCATCTGTGTCCATCTTAACCCATCTAAAAGCTCAAATAATATGGAGGACACTTCCTTATTGACAGTCATTTTGTTGTCATTATCGCGCCGCCCACAAAAAGGTTGATCATAAATAGCCTATATTAAAAATATGGAAACATGTATAAACTTGTATAACAATAAACTTGCCAATTGGCAACAATAGGAAACATTTAATGTCAAGGATTACAAAGGTTCGTTTAATGAAGATGTAAACGTTGTAATTTTACAGTTGCATTATAACACTTGCCTCATTTTATCATACATTTATACAACAACAGAACTTTTTGGTGATAAATTAAACTCTTCTTATTGTAGAACCATTATTATTATTATAATTACTCTTATTAATTTTATATTTAGGGCAGCACGGTGGCGCAGTGGGTAGCACAATCGCCTCACAGCAAGAAGGTCGCTGGTTCGAGCCCCGGCTGGGTCAGTTGGCATTTCTGTGTGGAGTTTGCATGTTCTCCCCGTGTTGGCGTGGGTTTCTTCCGGATGCTCCGGTTTCCCCCACAAGTCCAAAGACATGCGGTATAGGTAAATTGGGTAAGCTAAATTGTCAGTAGTGTATGTGTGTGAATGAGTGTATGGATGCAGCTGGAAGGGCATCCGCTGTGTAAAACATATGCTGGATAAGTTGGCGGTTCATTCCGCTGTGGCGACCCCAGATTAATAAAGGGACTAAGCCGAAAAGAAAATGAATGAATGAATGAATATTATATTTATATCCTAGAGATATTACTATGTCCATCCTTTACATTAGTTTGACACATAAAAATGATAACAATAGGGCACCAAAAAGTAGGCTGTGCTAAACTGTAGAAAAATAAAACATTTTTTTCCGTATTTTGTGATACATTTTTTTTATTTTCCCCGTTTGTTTATGCTTTTGAATTGCATTATGGGAGCTTGATCTTTCTTCCAACAACTTTTAACCTTGAAAAGTTGGGAAAGGTGACTTTTATGAACATTTTAAATAGTTTAAAGTGATATATTGTTGGAGTTGGTGTTGTATATTACGCTACAGAAACACTTGTAATGAACTGCCAGTACATTTTCTGTTATTTTACAAACTCATTTCTCTATATATAATTTTTTATACATTATATTATTCTAAACTACTCTTATAATGTCAATAAAAGTCACTTTGTTACAGTTTTTTCCAACGGCTTACACACAAAATCTTTTCATGTCACACAATTTCTGAAACCTCTCTCTCAAAATGCAAAACTACACAGCAGATCTCCAAAACCAGAAGCTATTTCTCAGCCTTGAACTCGGTTTTCAATTGCATAAAACACTTTTTTTCAAAACTCTACACACAATTCTCTTCCTGAAACACAAAAATCTAACATTCGTTTAGCATCTACTGAGCAGACCTGCATCTTGTTTACTTTAACCCTCACTAGCTGTGGCTAATTTTGTCTGCCTCCAATTCCTGAAAAGATAATCAATAATAAGATTTGACACTTACCTAAACAATTTGATTTCTGAGCTATTTCTCAATTTGCATGTTATATTGATTTGTGTTGTCCACTTTCAGCTCCTAACTCCTTCCTGCTCTCATCTCAAACTACTTATGCATACATTTTTGTGGCCATTTTTACGTTAAAATCAGTGATTTCACGTGATTTCACGTTAAAATCAGTGATTTCTTTAAAGGTTCCTCTCTATCTGTTCTGAGGTTTCCTCATTATTCCTTATTCATTCATTCATTTTCATTTCGGCTTAGTCCCTTTATTAATCTGGGGTCGCCACAGCGGAATGAACCGCCAACTTATCCAGCATATGTTTTACGCAGCGGATGCCCTTCCAGCTGCAACCCATCTCTGGGAAACATCCATACACACCCATTCACACTCATACACTACGGACAATTTAGCTTACCCAATTCACCTGTACCGCATGTCTTTGGACTTGTGGGGGAAACCGAAGCACCTGGAGGAAACCCACGCCAACACGGGGAGAACAACTGACCCAGCCGAGGCTCGAACCAGCGACCTTCTTGCTGTGAGGCGAACGTGCTATCCACTGCGCCACCGTGAGGCCCATTATTCCCATTAATTATTTCCCATTAATTATTTCTTCACATATGGTTAAATGTGAAACAAAATCTGTTTTCCTAAACACTTTTCTCGTTCAATTATTCTTTTAGTACACTTAGAACTTAGTTTTTGGCCTATTATGGCGCTTCGTGGATTTGCTCTTCAGTGTTTGAACTTTCAGCAGTGAAACTTAAACCACACTGAACTGACCTGAACTAAACTCTGAAATCTGGACTTTACTAGAACATGTTAAGCTGCTTTGACACAATCTACATTGTAAAAAGAGCTATATAAATAAACTTGAATTGAATTAAATTGAATATTATGTACTGTGTGTTCATTTCAATTTCACTCTCTTCTTTAAGTATAAATCACTTTTCTCGGTCTTAATCTCTTTCATATTTTTTTCTCATAAATCTTGGTTTAGATTACTCAAAATAAGCTTATGCTTAGATATTTCCTTAATTTGTACTTCAAAATGTTCTTGTCTTATCAAAAGCTGTTTTTTCTTCTTCTTTTTTTAATCACCACCATGCTTTGTACTTCATCCTATATCATGTTCAAGGACCTTTATGAGTAAACCTATGGAAATGAACCAAAATTATTTAAATATCATGTCGACATTACATTTGAAGTTTCATTGTACATTTCCATATACATTTTTTCTTACAATTTACATGATATTTTTCTTTCTATCAAACTGACAGGAGCCTGATTTGATACAAGAATGAGTAGCTGCACTTTTGTTGTTAATTTGCCCACTGAGTGGTCACCTTGTACTTAATTTGGACTATAGGTCGGCTGCTTTAAGGTGGCCTGTCAGACTCTCCCTCCTCGCACTCTGAGAAGACAGCTGGTTCATAGATTGGTGCTGCAGTCTTTTCTGTGGTGTCCAGGGCCACAGTGTTTCCCCCTTCTCTTTTAGTGCTGGCTTCCTTTCTTTCACTCAGCTGATGTAAAGTTCTGGTGGAGATTGTTTGATCAGTTCATCATTCTCTTGTTTTCCCCCTTTTGAGTGTCTCTGAATAGAAGTAGCCTTTTCAATAATGAGTAAGTCCTATGCATGCAGTGCCTGCATCACTGCTGTCACAAATGTCTACAGCCAACAATTTGTCCATTGTGTTTCTCCACCACCTTTCCATTTGCACACAGAGATGTCTGGTAGGTAAAAGACTACAGTCACCCAATAGTCCCCCCATGTCCTCTTAATTACTATATGGAATTTAATAAAAGTATTTTTTCTCTTTCCCATTTTTTTTCTTCATCAAATAAAGACTCCTGCCATCTATTTTCAACTTTCAGATTCTATTTCTCTAATACTAAATCGTCTGTGTCGTTTATTAATTTTCCGTGTCTTTAATTTTCGTCAATCAATTTCTTTAGCTTCAGCTTGTGCTTTACTTATTTTTCTTCTATATAGTGTTTCATCTCATATAGTGTTTCCTTCCTTGTGGGTCTTTCTTTATATTGTGTTTTGATTTCTCTAACATTTCCATACCCGTTTTATTCAACAGCACCTCTTTTTTACACACTCATCTTTTTCAGTTTGGCATCTTTCCCCTACTTGCTTTTCATCCATCTTACGTTCTCCTGCTACTTCCATAATTTCCTCCTGTAATGGCCATTGCCCCTCAGTTTGCAGATACAGATGTTAACAAAAGCCATTTGTT
The DNA here is from genome assembly GCA_903798125.1 of Danio choprae. Classification (NCBI taxonomy): domain Eukaryota; kingdom Metazoa; phylum Chordata; class Actinopteri; order Cypriniformes; family Danionidae; genus Danio; species Danio choprae. The sequence continues at coordinate 1,680,638 of CAIGQW010053379.1, forward strand.
CGAAAAGCGAAAAATGCTTACCGCCTTTTAATCGTGGCCACATATTTGTGTTTTTTCCTCCAGTCCAGCATGCTCAGCAACACCAGTCCTGCTCCTTTCCAGACCCACGTTGGGCGCCATTTGTCGTGGTTTCCGGCTTTTCTCTTAATGAATCAAACTTAGTCTGGAGGTTATGAATATCAGAAGAATATACTTTATTGGAATATTTTCCAAACAATCAGAGACAGCCTGGAGCAAACCCATCTCAGTCTCTTCCCAGGACAAATCTAATGTCCCTCAAATTTGCTGTATCCTTTGTCCTTGCTGATTCAACAGGCCTCTCCCAGCTCCTACTCCTTTACGACCCCAATTTAAAATCCCCTCTTTTTGTTGGCCCTTATAAATGTACAGATCTAATGTATTCATCACTATTTTACCACATATAGTTGAATTTTCGCAGTCATTACTAGTGTTTGTTTTCAAGCATCTAAACAGGACCCTCCTATACCATACAGTATGTGTCTTTTCAAACATATATGACAGTTTCAACATATGTTGTATACATTTCATGCTTTTCTGACACAAATGGTTCTCATTGAATGCCCAAGTCCTCTCTCCTGCTCTTTTATGGCTCCTTTGGCCTAACCTATCACCCGTTTTCAAAGACATCTAATGGCAGATTCATATGGCCCTCCACTTACACAATTAAATTTGTCTTTACATAAGTTTAGAAAATAAAAATCTTCTTCAGGATCAACATCCCATAATGCAATTCACAAATGTAAATAAACAGAAAGCACTTGTGAATCACAAAATTCAGAAACTGTTAAATTTAAGAGATATTAGGGTGAGTTTGGGTAATCTGGGACACTTTTTGCAATTTTGACTTCAGCTATTAATTTTAAAGTCTAACTATTTAGAACATGTTAGACTTTTCTGAAATCCCCGAGATGTTTTCTAACCACATTAGAGAGAGAGAGACAGAGTTGGTGTATGTATGTGTGTGTATGTGTGTGTGTGTGTGTGTGTGTGTGTGTGTGTGTTTCTCGCCTCTGTGGAACCCCCTATTGAAGTAATGTGATTTTGCTCATAATAAATTAACTTATAATAAAAGTCCTGTTGACTGAATTTTATAAGTACAGAAAAAAACAGTGAAGCGTAGGCGTCCCGGATTACCCAAACTCACCCTACTGCAGATTTAACAGTTACTGCAGGTTCCAAGAGATAAAATAAAAGTCCTTCAACAGAAGCACTGATGCAACACGAAGTAAAGTTAGCGACGGTCATTGACGTCAAACAAAACCACCCTCACATTCTAGCTTGAGGGAAAGGAAATGAGCTTCCTGTCTTATAAAAGGAAGGCACTGTTTTCTTGTCACCTCAGCCTGTAAACTGCAAAAAAACAAAACACACAAAAAAAAACCAAACAAACAATGATGCGGTTTCATACAGAATGATTTAAGCAGATCACAAGATTACAACAAGGAAATCATGAAGAAACAGGGGTAGCACATCCTGTCAGCTTTAAATGTCCATCAGAATGATGTGCTACCCCTGTTTCCTCATGATAATTTAAGGTGGTAATTCATTCTGATAGACATTTGAAGCTGCCTACCCCTGTTTTTATACTCTTATTTAAAGTAGTAGTTTATTTTGATAAATACGGTAGCTCAAAATTATGGGCGGGACTTCAGATGCAATTACATCTGTAATTAATTTCGGTAATTACATGTATAATTACACTGTTGACCATCCCTTACATCTTATTAACCCAGTTAAACCTACCCATACCACCAAACCCTACTCGTATCCCACCTTAGAAGCACCAGAAGTGTTCGCCAATGAACACAGTAAGTACAGTGTATTTATTTTTTGAAGTTATTTTATAAGTTCCTAGTAGTTAAGCCATCTTAAAATAAAGTGGGACCATTAAAAAAAAAAAGATACATTTATGGTAATAAATTTACAAAACATCTTGATGGAACATGATCTTTACTGAATATTCTAATGATTTTGACCAATATGGTATATTATAGGTGTTTGCCAAAAATACATCAGTGCAACACAAGACGTCCATGCTCCATTTGTACTCCATGCTATTATGACAACACTATACATTCCCATAAATACCCAGACTGCCTTCCCATTAATCTCATCTTGAATGCAGGAAAGACCTGGACCAATCCAGGACCTAACGTCTGCATGGTGAATACAGCCACAGACTCGAAAATACTCAAAAATTAAAGTTGAAAGACGCAAACCCACCAGCAGGGGTCACCCGTACTTCATTGAATAAATGACAAACAACTTTCTTTGAAATACATGCAAGAGCTTTTACAATAAATCAACTATTTATCGTTAAGGATAATGTGCAGTGGCTTACGGATGAGTTGGTGAAGTGGTCATAGGCCTTGCTTTATTGTAAATAAGACACAGTTGACCAATCAGCATCAAAGAATTATGCATAGTTTATTTAAGCAGAAGTATAGATCCGCCCCTCCTCTCTCTTTCTCACACACAGAAAAGCTTTCAGTTTTGTCTGGAGGAGGTATTACTCCTTAGTGTCTCTACAAATGCAAACTTGGATTACCTCTGCAAACATGAGACCATTTCACTCATTTTTGTTCAGCTGTTTGTGCTTTTGGCATCTCACTGGTGAGTTAAAGCGTGTGTTTTTTTAATGGTTCAGTAATAATACAAACTGGTTTGCTAACTGCTCACCTGATTGCAGGATTTGAATCTCACATTAATGACATAATCAGTGTGTTTTGGTGCCTATTATTGATGAAAAAAAAATTTAAGTGGCCATTTTTCAATATAAGTTGCATATATGATGACCATTGGATATACAAACATGTACATATATGTAATTGCATATAATTATATATGGCCATATTTGGGCAATATTTAAAAAATATTATATTATTTTATATATGGGAAATCTAAATATGAACTTGTATGTCATATGTAATTTACATGTATTGCTATATATCAGATTTCTTTGTGGGTCAAGCTATTTAGGTCAAGCTATGTAGCTAAATATAAATTGTTACATAAAGTTCAAAACAAAAAACATTCTAATACATTTTCACCATAACCACGTTAAAACAATGACATTTTCCGAGAAATGTAATATTGCTAAGATGTTCGACAACGTATGCGAGTACTAAAAATCTGCACTTGCTTTAATTTAGTTTTTAGATGTTTAACATTGCGGTAAAACTGAAAAAGGGTAGTTATAAATCAGTACTTTCAGGTTAACTTTCATTTAACCATCATTAAGATTAACTTTTACTTCCGTAACTTGTTCTGTTCTCTAGGGTTTGCTGACACAGATACAGTGAAGACAGTATCAGTGATAGAGGGAGACTCAGTCACTCTTCAGCCAGATACTAAACTACAGGCAAATGAAGTGATATCATGGCGGTTTGGAGATAAAAACGCTCTCATAGCTACAATTAACAAAGGGACTGGAGGCTTCTCAGTATATGATGATGTTCTTGATGGGGAATTCAGAGACAGACTGACGGTGGATCATCAAACTGGATCTCTGACCATCACAGACATCAGAACTGATCATGTTGGAGTTTATCAGCTCAGGAGAAAAAACATAGAGAGATTCTGTGTTGCTGTCTATGGTGAGTAGACAGCCAGTGTCCATCCTGGCCACTATATTATACTATTTAGTCAAATATATTATAAAGGATATCTTTCTTTTATATTCTGATTTATTTCAATGTGTGCTACAGAAGGATTTAGGACTATCCAATAAATGCATACCATCAGGTTAATTTTGTCACTGACATTAAATCTGCTACGTATCACAAAACACACAGGCTCCATAAGTAAGCTGCTGCTTCCCGCCCCCTTTCAGAAAAGGCCGGGCCTTCACGAGAACGGATTAAGAACACATTGGCCTCTATAGCAAACGCAAGGGCTCCCATTATTTATTTGCCAAGCCAAAGATCCTTTTACCACAAAACTATTTTTTTCAATTAAAGTTCTGGGCTACTACTATTATTATTATTATTAATAATAATAATAATTGGATTATTGGTATTATCTACTCTACTTTCATACAGTCACTTATCACCTGCTTTATAGGGGGTCACCGCAGCAGAATGAACCACCAATTACTCTGGCATAGGTTTTATGCAGTGGATGCCCTTCCACTCCGCAAGCCAGAACTGAGTACACACTAACTCGTGAACCTCCAATGCTGGGAAACACTTATACAAGATCTCATTTATATACACACTCATACACTATGGCCAATAATGCATGTCATAATATGCTTGCAGATATTTAAGAAACATGCTAAGTGAACATACTTGTTTGTCTGAAAAACAATGCTCAAGTCAGATTTCCTGCTTTGAGTGTGCATTTTGTGTCAGAATATCTGTCTTTGTTTTGGTCTCTATAACCAGCCCACTGCCAGTTTACCCAATTATATTTCAACAATCCAGGTTGCCTTGGTGGAGAATACAATCACATTTCATTTCAGTCTTAAAGGCTGCTTCAATGTGTGCAGAAAGCACAACATCCAGAGCACAGCAGCAGCCTCCAAATAGACGCAGATTCAGAGTTATAAAAGTCCACATGGCGTGGTTTTTAATTAGCAAATAATATAAAATGTAAACATTAGCTGATCAGCTTACAGTGTACGGCTTGCATAAGGCTTGATGGTGTCATAAATCTGGCATCCTGCATTTGTGTCGAGTTGTTGTCAGAGGGCTTGGGTGGAAAAAAACCCAGTTTGAATCTCAATCACAGATGCTCTAGCTGTGGATATTCTAAAACAACCCAAAAGTAAACCAACATGATAGGCTAAGATTGGGAAAGACTGGCTAAGAAAATTTGGAAGTGTGTTTTAACTGGCGTACTAAGAGTTTACGGTATATATATAAATAATGGAGAGAAAAAAAACTGTCAATCCTACATACTGCACCTTTAAGCTAAAACCAACTGGATTTACCTGAGAATCCACACAATGGACATTTTGACTACTGTGTTTTTCTGATTTGCCACAGCCATAACACCCTGCAGCCCAAGACCAGTTACTCACTGAAGCTAAGCAGGGCTGAGCCTGGTCAGTACCTGGATGGGAGACCACATGGGAAAACTTGGTTGCTGTTGGAAGTGGTGTTAGTGAGACCAGCAGGGGCCACTCAACCTGCAGTCTGTGCGAGTCCTAATGCCCCAGTAAAGTGAAGGGGACACCATACTGTCAGCGAGCACAGTCTTTCAGATGAAACCGAGGTCCTGACTCTCTGTGGTCATTAAAAATCCCATGCCACTTCTCGTAAAGAGTAGGGGTTTGTCCTGGCCAAATTCTCTCCATCAGCCCTTACCCATCATGGCCTCCCAATAATCCCCATCCACCGAATTGGCTCTATTACTGTCTCTCCACTCCTTCTATAGCTGGTGTGTGGTGAGCGCACTGGCACCATTGTCCTGTGGCTGCCATTGCATCATCCAAGTGGAAGTGCTCTACCTGTCCCAGCTTCTCTTAATGCAAATTAATCAATAATGAATTGTGTTTGAATGCATATTGGGGTTCAAACATGTGCCTGGCTACCTTTTATTAGGTTGCTCTTGCAGGACACTAAAACTAGAGACACTGGACTGTTCCAGGAAAAGCAGGACATCTAGTGGTCTTCCACGCTGGGGGGCTAAACCTGGGCAATCAAAAATTGTTATTTGGCTAGAGCCACCCCAATCCAGAGTAGCGCCATTACTGCTTTGAACACCAGCATGCATAAAAGCAATGCTTCATATTTTTGACATGTGGAAGCGTAATGAAAAGAGATGTTTCCCAGCATCAGGGCAGGAAATCTTGGATTAATTTAATGTAAAAGCTTTAAAAAGCAAAAACATATTTGAAATGAAAACTTAAATGAACACCCTGTTCTGATGACTCAAGTGTTGCTACTATGGCAGCTGAGAAGTCCATTCTTTGTGTTGTTTTTAAACAATATTCAGAGAAACCGCTATAAATATTTAATGCTGCAAAAATTACATCGTTTCCAGGAATCATGTAAATAGACCGAGGGAAAAAGACGTTGCATGACGTGGCAAGCACAGTATGTGCATACCATTCTGATCATGAAATTTACATCACACACAATTTCCGCTGACTGTTAAATTAAAAGGTTCACGCTTTATATAAAGAACAGAACGAAGATCTTAAAGTGTACTCAAGCTTGATAGTTTAGTATCATTTGGAACTAGATAGTCTAGGAATCTGTTTACTCTGCACTTTCACTGTATAAGGAGATCAGTTGTTTTCTATTCTATGAATGTTTTCCAGCTCGTCTGCCTATTCCTGTCATCAGCACTAACTCATCATCATATTGTTCAGTGGTGTGTTCAGTGGTGAATGTGAGTGCTGCGAGTCTCTCCTGGTACAAAAGAAACAGTTTATTGTCCAGCATCAGTGTGTCTGATCTCAACAACAGCGTCTCTTTACACCTGGAGTGTCTGGATGATTCCTACAGCTGCGTGATCAACAATTCATTCACCAACTGGACAACACATCTCAACACCACTGAAATCTGTCAACCATGTCCAGGTACATCAAATGTGATCTATTACTGCGATACCTGCCTTTGCTCTCTTTGGTGTTTTTATTCTTACCGTAGTGTTATTCTAATGCTACTGTTTGGACACAAAATGTTCACCATGACTCAACCAACATATACGCACAATTATTATATAAAATACTATTGCAACACTTTATAACATGTTGCATGTGTGTGTATTTTTACTGAAGATTGATATTGTCTTCCATTACACACACACACACACACAGTGTAGTCAATATACACTATCTGACAAAAGTCTTGTCGTTGATCCCAGTTGTAAGAATAACAAATGATAACTTGACTTCTAGTTGATCATTTGGAAAAACGGCAAAAGGTAGATTTTTCCACTAAATCCTCTGTTGAACTGCATCCCAATCATCACAAATACTGCAGAAGACTTACTGGAACCTGCATGGACCCAAGATTCTTAAAGAAATCAGTCAAGTTCGGTGAAGGAAAAATCATGGTTTGGGGTTACATTCAGTATGGAGGCATGCAAGAGATCTGCAGAGTGGATGGCAACATCAACAGCCTGAGGTATCTAGACATTTGGGCTGCCCGTTACATTACAAACCACAGGACAGGGCAAATTCTTCAACAGGATAGCGCTCCTTCTCATACTTCAGCCTCCACATCAAAGTTCCTGAAAGCAAAGAAGGTCAAGGTCCAGCTCCAGGATTGGCCAGCCCAGTCACCAGACATGAACATTATTGAGCATATCTGGGGTAAGATGGAGGAAACATTGAAGATGAATCCAAAGAATCTTAATGAACTCTGGGAGTCCTGCAAGAACGCTTTCTCCTTTGCCATTCCAGATGACTTTAATTATAAGTTGTTTGAGTCATTGCAGAGATGTGTGGATGCAGTCCTCCAAGCTCATGGGAGTCATACACAATATTCATTCTTTTTACATGGCACCATGACTTTATATTCTATACTCTACATTCTTTCTGCTAGGTGACTTTTGTCTAAGCAAAGTCAGACTCTACTGTCCTAATTAAATAATTAAAAATCAAGGCATGATCATATTTTATTTTGGTAAAATAAATGTAATCTAGAGGCCTTTAATATAAGCCACTTCTGATACCAAATAATCAACTAAAATCAAGTTAAGTTATTATTTGTTGTTCCTAAAACTAAAATAGATTAGGACAACTTTGATGAAAAGTGATGATCCACTTCAAATGTTGGCTACTGTTACTGTATACAACATCTTGTCTATAACTTGGCAAATGATGGCGATGCGGTGGCGCAGTGGGTAGCATAATCGCCTCACAGCAAGAAGGTCGCTGGTTCGAGCCTCGGCTGGGTCAGTTGGCGTTTCTGTGTGGAGTTTGCATGTTCTCCCCGTGTTGGTGTGGGTTTCCTCCGGGTGCTCCGGTTTCCCCCACAAGTCCAAAGACATGCGGTACAGGTGAATTGGGTAAGCTAAATTGTCCGTAGTTTATGTGTGTGAATGAGTGCGTATGGATGTTTCCCAGTGATGGGTTGCAGCTGGAAGGCAATCCTCTGCGTAAAACATATGCTGGATAAGTTGGCAGTTCATTCCGCTGTGGCGATCCCAGATTAATAAAGGGACTAAGCCGAAAAGAAAATGAATGAATGAACTTGGCAAATGACCATGGAAGAAGTGTTATTTCACGTCAGGTGGTTCTTTGCTTCAATGTTGTTCATGTAACACAAAGATTATATATATATATAAATAAATAAAAGGCATTAGAACAACACTATACTGTAAAATATCTGTTAATTAACCATTTTTGAGATTCACAAGTGTTTTCTGTCTATTTACGGTTGTGAATTGCATTTTGGGATGTTGATCTCTGCTCTGTCGACGTTTGATGTTGAAAATTCAACTCTACAGTTTAACAAACTGACTTTTACTGACATTTTAGTGGTTTGAAATAATATAATGAATAAGAAATAAGATCTAGTAATATACAACATCGACCCAGACAATATATCACTTTAAACTATTAAAAATGTCAATAAAAGTCTTTTTTTTCTATCTTTTCAGAGTTAAAAGTTGTTGAAAGATCAAGATCCCATAATGAAATTCAAAAGCATAAATAAAATTTAAAAACAAAAAAAAAAACATTAAACAATACGGAAATCACAAAATCCAAAAATATTTGTATATGTAGGCTGAGTAATGAAACATTCAATAGTGTTCATACACATTCAAATTCAATACATTGTTATTGCACTGAATAAAAAGTTACAAAGTAGTTGGAGTTGCTGAATGCAAAATATGTGCTTTTACCTCAGTTTCAGAATGCATCGACTGTTGCGGTGTCACCGAAGCTGTGGTCCGATTGGTTCTCTCTGCTGTGGTGGGCGTGGCTACTGTTGCCGTGCTGGTTTATGAAGTCAGACCCAGAAATGATGAACAGAAGAGAAGATGAAATCTTCATACAGATCAATCATATTCTCATACCAGACAGCAGAGTGGCAATTACCAAATAATATGGAACCTGTAAAACAAGTAAAGAATAATCTACAGTCAGCCAGTCGTTATTTATAGGTTACCTATTATAAAAAATATATTTTATAAGGGGTTTAAACAATTGTGTGGCAAAAGTGTGTGAATATAACCAGCTTCTGGTAAAAATGTATTATTTTTATAAATCGCACTTGATAAAAACACTCTGCAGAAAGACTTTGATGACGCATACAAAGGGAGAACGTCAATCAGAGGGGGAAAGCCCCGCCCACTAGTGACCATCTCTCCCTCATTAGCATAAACAGCCCTGAGTTAGAAGCTGCTGTCTGCCATTAGAGTTTTCAACTGCTGAAGATAATGTCAGCGACTTAAAAGGATTATAAATGATGAGTTTTAGATGCACAAATGTACACTGTAGTCTCCATAGATCGACACTTTAAGACACTTGTTTTTACATTTTCAAAGTCAAATCTGCCACTATGCTGACACATTTGTAGCTCCGCCCTCTTCTGAAAAGAGCATTCTCATTTGAATTTAAAGCGACAGTCACCAAAACAACAACAATTAGGATCAAAGCCTAAAAGGGTCAGTTTCAAAGAGTTATAAACATTATTTATGAGAAGAAAACTTCACATACACACTCTAGAGACATCAGAGACTCTTGTAAAAAAGGGTTATAACCTTTGATAATAAACCCAGATAGAGTATAACTTGGGACACAAACACAAGCAGAGAATATTTTAATGTATTTTTTTCACATTTTTCAACTGGGCGTCACAGTGGCGCAGTGGGTAGCATGATCATGTTCTCCCCGTGTTGGCGTGGGTTTCCTCCAGGTGCTCCGGTTTCCCCCACAGTCCAAAGACATATAGGTGAATTGGGTAAGCTAAAATTCTTCGTAGTGTTTGTGTGTGAATGAGAGTATGGATGTTTCCTATTGATGGGTTGCAGCTGGAAGGGCATCCGCTGCGTAAAACATATGCTGGATAAGTTGACGGTTCATTCCGCTGTGGCGACCCCAGATTAATAAAAGGGACTAAGTTGAAATATTCATTCATTCATTCATTTTCTTTGTGCACAGCACACTCAATCCTTTAATGTCAGTCCTGAAAAGAAGCAGGTATCATTATCTACTGACTGACTGTCCACAAAACAGAGAATTCTCTTGGAAACACTGGGAAATATAGCTTTTATGGTACATTTCGGTCATTATTCACACACATTTGACCACTAAAAGCTGCATCTGACTAGTTACAATCTAGTAATTTGGGAAGCATCATAAAAACAAAAGCAAAACTATGTTAAGTTTACATTTAGGAAAACAATTGTGTTTAATCCGAAACGTATGCGAGTCAAACTGAAACCTGCTGTGGTCTCATCATCATGTCTAAGAGAAAAAAAAAAAGAGGTTTATTTCCTTTGGGTGATCAAACAGCATGCATGTGGTGTTTGCGATTATGGACATTTCCTTTTGCATTAAACACATGTTGTGATGTGTAGATGTGAGTGCTTATTCTGCTAACATGATTTCAAACTGAATTATTCTTGACTGATTTAATGTTAAATAAAAGACTAAATCCAAATGTTATGGTTTAAAAAAAAAAAGGATATTCAAACTGAAATGTGAATATAGCTATGTAATATGAACATATATGTATTTGGTGCCTGCAAATCTGACTGTTTGATTGATTAATTGGCATACATTGATCACTGCAGACCTGTGACCATGATAATCATGCTTGTGCAAAAACAGGTATAATGTCAACTCAACTTTCACACTTTAACATCCTGTTTTTCTTCAAGCACACATATGTGACCCTGGACCACAACACCTCATGCTGCATGACTAGATTTTGGCAACATCCCAAAATACATTGTATGGGTCAAAATGATCGAGTTTTCTTTTATATTGATAAATAATTATCATATCAAGATAGTGCTCCTAAATATATTTACTGCCATAAATATATAAAAACGTGATTTTCGGTTAATATGCATTGCTAAGAACTTAATTTGTATATTTTTATAAAAGGCAATTGTCGCAATATTTAGATTTTATTATTATTATTATTATTATTATTATTATTGGCAGCACGGTGGCGCAGTGGGTAGCACAATCGCCTCACAGCAAGAAGGTTGCTGGTTCGAGCCTCGGCTGGGTCAGTTGGCATTTCTGTGTGGAGTTTGCATGTTCTCCCCGTGTTTGCGTGGGTTTCCTCCGGGTGCTCCGGTTTCCCCCACAAGTCCAAAGACATGCAATATAGGTGAATTGGGTAAGCTAAATTGTCTGTAGTGTATGAGTGTGTGTGGGTGTTTCCCAGTGATGGATTGCAGCTGGAAGGGCATCCGCTGCATAAAATATATGCTGGATAAGTTGGCGGTTCATTCTGCTGTGGCAACCCCAGATTAATAAAGGGACTAAGTCGAAAAGAAAATGAATGAATGAATATTATTATTATTATTATTATTATTATCAGATTTTCAATAATTGTATCTTGGACAAATATTGTTCTATCCTAATAAACCATACATCAACAGAAAGCTTATTTATTTAGCTTTAGATGATGTACAAATCTAAAGAAGAAGAAGAAAAAAAAACCTTTAGTGGCTGGTCGTAAATGGAATAATAATACTAAAATATGATGTATTGATGTAATATATTTGGTATTACATAGAACTCAAATGACTCTTATGCATCTAATTTCCATCAGTATTGAAGAAGGTAACGAGTAATGAAGCGACAGACAAACCATTTTCTTTTCAGTATCTAACATTTCTGCCCCCCTCTGGCAAAATGCTACAGATTACGACAGTCAAGCCTTTTATTATTATTATTATTGGCAGCACGGTGGCGCAGTGGGTAGCAGTCAAGCTTCATTCAGGTTTACGTTCGTTAAAAAAAAAAAAAAAAAAAAAGACTCAAATTTATTTATATTTATTTACAACATTTTCCTCAATCAGGGTTGTCTCCATTGGCCTGGAAGAATTTGTCCTGTAATGAGATATCACTAATCACTCTTTTAAAAACTTATGTAAGCAAACATCTATCCTAACATAGCAAAAACTGAATGGTCACGAATGTAAAATGATGCTTCAATCCACATCTTGGTGTAGTTACAACATTTTAAAGCACTTGTTAACTGAACAAGTCAAGTAAACAAATAGGCCTACTGTCACTTTTGAGGTTTCAGTGAACGGCGCCATCTTGTGTGCGGAGATGACACCGTCACATTAAATTATTGAAAGAAAATAAAAACAAACTACATTTCAACTCGAAATGGAAACACACTTTAACTCGTTTGATCTTACGTGTTAGCTTCGAAATATTTAATATTTGACTTGCCCATCACAATGAATGCACTTTAAGCTAGCGTGTTATTTGTGCTAATTGAGCTATAGGCTATCTGAATTTAAAGTACATTTTTAATATATTTAAGAGCACTTTTTCTTCTTTTCCACATATTATTTTTTGCTATCAAGTTTAAAATTCTACACATTTGAAATGAATTTGGGGGCAGCACGGTGGCACAGTAAGTAGCACAATCACCTCACAGCAAGAAGGTCGCTAGTTCGAGCCCTGGCTAGATCAGTTGGCATTTGTGTGTGGAGTTGGCATGTTCTCCCCGTGTTTACGTGGGTTTCCTCCGGGTGCTCCGGTTTCCCCCCACAATTCCAAAGACATGCGGTATAGGTGAATTGGGTAAGCTAAATTGTCCGTAGTGTATGAGTGTGAATGAGTGTGTATGGATGTTTCCCAGTGATGGGTTGCACCTGAAAGGGCATCCGCTGCGTAAAACACATATGCTGGATAAGTTGGCGGTTCATTCCGCTGTGGCGACCCCAGATTAATAAAGGGACTAAGCCGAAATGAAAATGAATGAATGAATTTGTGCATTTTCCTTTTGTCGCTTAAACTATTTTTTGATGACGTCGCAAACTTTTGTATAAAATGTATATGACAGGAAAACTTTACATTAATGAAATGTAAATGCACTCAAACATAAACAACAGGGCAAACAAAATAAGTTAATTTGCATTTAAACATTTTCATTGTCTATTAACTTCTTATTCTGCTGAATTATTTATATACACTTGTATTTTTCTTCTTATTTTGTTTGCAGCAATGTCTATCTTAAACAAGTCTGATTTTTGCGGAACCGGATTTAACAGCAGACTGACCTTGTTCATTGAGTTCATTGTATGCAATTTAAGTTAAGCTAATTTTTGCCGTTTAAACATTTTACCTAATTGCTGTTTAAACATAGCTAGTTGAACAAATAATATAAATAATTCTTGTTAACTTGTTAAGGCACCTCAAGGTCATTACTAAAAGGGATACTGCTGCGGCCGGAGGTTAATGAGATTTCATTCATTCCTTCATTCATTCATTCATTCATTCAATTTCCTTCGGCTTGGCCCATTATTTATCAGGGGTCGCCACAGCAGAATGACACACCAACTATTCCAGGATATGTTTCACGCAGCGGATGCCCTTCCAGCTGCAACCCAGTACTGGGAAACACCCATACATTCACAATTAGCACACACTCATACACTACGGCCAATTTAGTTTATTCAATTCACCTATAGCGCATGTGGGGGAAATCGGAGCACCCGGAGAAAACCCACACCAACACGAGGAGAAAACTCCACACAGAAATGCCAACTGGCCCAGCCGGGACTCGCACCAGTGACTTTCTTGCTGTGAGGAGACAGTGCTAACCACTGAGCCACCATGCCACCGACAAGAATTATTTGTAGTATTTATTAAAAATACCCATAAATATATTTAATTAAAGTCAACCCTCACCCTAACCCCAACATTAATGTAAAAACAGTCATTGCCACATAATGGCCTCTGGATTCCTTTCCTGTAAACCATCATAAAGGCATCATCAAATCAAACTAATTTTCAGCTAAAAGTTGCAGGCTTACCTTGCATAGGCATTGCAGCTCTTTTGTTCAGTAGTCAGTGCACTGATCAGGGTGTCAGCCATTTTAAGGGCTGTTTGCAAATCGCTAAATTTTTCCAGTGCACTGAAACCCTGAAAAGGGAAAACAATAAAAGTCAGGCCAAATCGATTATCACACTCCCTTAATGGACATTCTGAAGTACAAATTATGAGTTACATGAATCAAACTCACCTGAAAAATGTCCATATCATACACGTTTGTCCTTGGGGTTCTCACACACATCAGGATATCTTCTAATGATTAATATTAAACATCTTCACAATTCTTCTGATCAGACCACACCTCATACCGGATAAAAGAATCTGACAAGATCATCTTTAAAACTTGGTTCTGGAGGGTCGGTGTCCTGCAGAGTTTAGCTCTAATTTGCTTCAACACACCTGCTAGGATGTTTCGAGTACCGAGCTTGATTAGCTGGTTCAGGTGTGTCTAATTGGGGTTGGAGTTAACTGGCAAGATAAACGGAATGATCAAATATTCACCGTAATTCAT
>CAIGQW010053379.1:1735109-1748212 GCA_903798125.1 Danio choprae
ATGCAGAGCCAATCATGCAGAGCCAATCATGCATAGTCAATCATGCAGAGCCAATCATGCAGAGCCAATCATGCATAGTCAATCATGCACAGTCAATCATGCAGATCAGATTTTAAGTACATTCATTCATTCATTCATTTTCTTTTCAGCTTAGTCCCTTTATTAATCTGGGGTCGCCACAGCGGAATGAACCTCCAACTTATCCAGCATATGTTTTACGCAGCGGATGCCCTTCCAGCTGCAACCCATCACTGGGAAACATCCATACACACTCATTCACACACATACACTACGGACAATTTAGCCTACCCAATTCACCTATACCACATGTTTTTGGACTTGTGGGGGAAACCGGAGCACCCGGAGGAAACCCACGCCAACAAGGGGAGAACATGCAAACTCCACACAGAAACGCCAACTGACCCAGCCGAGGCTCGAACCTAAAAAAATATATATAATTCAAAACAATTTTAAAATAACAATTGTCAATAATTCAAACTCCATAATGAAAGAGCAATTCGCACGTAAAAGGGAAATGTTTGTCCAACAATAAAAATTTGCGGTTGATTTACTCATCCTCAGCACAACCCTATATTTCTTTCTTAAAGAGAACATGTAAGATCTTAAGCTGAAAGCAATCACCTTGTTGATTCGTAATGTCACATCTGTTCCCTTTGAGATTGATTACTGTAAATGAATGAATGAGTTATGCATTCAAGCCAGTGCAATGTTTTCAAACTAAGGCAAAATCTGATTCAATTCAGACAAACGGGCTGCAGAGCAAAGACTATCTTACCAAAAATTGCTTAATTAGGAAATCAGACTAAGAAAGTAACATCTAGCTGGACAATAATACAGATTCTGTGGAGGTTTGGAAATTAATAGCTGAAATCAACACAATAACCAGCAGACTCACTGTATATGAAGATGTTCTTGATGGGAGATTCAGACACAGACTGAATGTGGATCATCAAACTGCATCTCTGGTCATCACAAACACCACAACTGAACATGCTGGAGATTATAAACTACAGACCAACAGCCTGAGCAAGAGTTTCAGCATCACTGTTTATAGTATTTCTCATGAGAGTATTGAAAATCACTGCCATGTAACACTCACAAATGTAACTCGACATTTTATATTTCTGATAAGCTCGTCTGCCTGTTCCTGTGATCTTCATCTCTCCTCAGTGTTCTTCATCAGTGCAGTGTTGTTCACTGCTGAATATGAGTCCTGTGAGTCTCTCCTGGTACAAAGGAAACAGTTTACTGTCCAGCATCAGTGTGTCTGATCTCAGCATCAGTCTCTCTCTACCTCTGGAGCTGGAATATCAGGGTAAAAACACCTACAGCCGTGTGATCAACAACACCATCAGCAACAAGAACACACATCTTTGGTTTTACCTGCACAGCACTTACTAGCTGGCTTTTCGTTACCTCACTTCCATCCGGGTCACGGCACCAGTGTAACGACTGTTGACCTATGCATTGTGTTTTTCGCAATCGTCACCAACTCAAAGCAATGATAGTTTACAAAAGTGGTTCTCAGGTATGTAAATTATATTCTTTATGTTATTTTGTTTTGTTAATATGTTATAAAAGAGTTCAGCAGAAAATGGATGATGCTGCTTCGGTTTTGTCTGCAGTATTTTGCCCTGTGTTTCATGTGATGTGATTTGATTTGTTTCTCAGAATAAAGAAATACTGAGAACCACTTTTGGAAACTATCATTGCTTTGAGTTGGTGACGACTGCGAAAAGCACAACGCAGAGGTCAACAATCGTTACACTTGTTTTTGTTCTTTTCATTTAATAGTCTAAAAGATTGAATATTCCAACTACACTGCAAGAATCATATACAGTGCTCAGCATATATAAGTGCACCCCTCACAAATCTATCTTTTACATTCATATTTCTAATAGGAGGCTTTACAATATTATATTTGTGCATGTACATTAGATTAGTCAGTACTGAAGCCAAATCTTGAGCTTGTCTAACCAAGTAACTTAAGATAACACTCCAAAAACTAGTACACCCACATTTATGTTATAGAAAAATATTCATTCATTCATTCATTTTCTTTTCGGCTTAGTCCCTTTATTAATCTGGGGTCGCCACAGCGGAATGAACCGCCAACTTATCCAGCATATGTTTTTATGCAGCGGATGCTCTTCCAGCTGCAACCCATCACTGGGAAACATTCATATTCATTCATACACACTCATTCATTCACACTTATACACTACGGACAGTTTAGCTTACCCAATTCACCTATAGCGCATGTCTTTGGACTGTGGGGGAAACCGGAGCACCCGGAGGTAGAAAAATATTAAATACAAATGTAAAAAATAGGAAAAATTAAAAGAAGCAAAAAAAGTAAACATTTAGTTGAAATTTTGTAGGTTGTAATTTTTTTTGCAATATTTTGCTTGAATTTAATTGTATAGTCTTTCAGTTTCAAAAATATGTTTGGCGACTAAAATATGATTTTAATAAATATATCTGTTTAATAAATCTGTTTTGTTTAAATGCCCCAAAATACATTCCCTATATTCACTGAGAAATGGAGAAAAATATTCATTTTCAAAATGATCAATTATGCTGAGCACTGTAATTAAATCAGTCAGATTTTTATTTCCAGTTTGTGGTTCAAGCAAATTCCTGCATCATTATTAACTACAATAAATACGACCTTCACAGCAGTGGGTTTACTCTCAAATTACCATTATTATTATGGTTAAAGCAACAGATCAACACCATGTGTTATGACGACATCTAAGACTATTCATGCATATTTAATTCACCCAAAAATGGCCCATGTTCATTCATCTTCATTTAACTTCTGCTTCTTGACTTCATTAGGTAAGGAAGGATCATTACAAAATTAATATTTGCCAGAGAAAATGCAGCTTTAACAATCAATTCGGCCCAAAAGCTTGAAGACTACAACTACACAACTCATTTTGAGTAAACAATTCCTTATTCCATCTATAGATGAATATTTGATGACTACTTGCAAACTTTGCTGGTCCTACAACAAATGGATGACTATATGACACTTTCAAGATGAGGCAAGGCTGGCGTTTCAGCTGTAGATGAGTTTATTATTACCAAACGTTACAGTATTAACATTCGAAACAATATAACACTGTATTTAGTATTTCACTGTATATATTATAGCATTTAGAAAAAATGTTAATGAAAAAGAAGCAAGAAAGAAACAAAAATGCAACTGGACCTCCCCATTCAACAGCTCAGTTAAAAAAAAGAGAGTTGTGTTAGTGACTCTGTTAGTGAAGCAAGACTTCCCTTCAACTGTCGCTGTCAATGTCTTCCTGAGAGCAGAATAAATTATGAACGTCGTTTGTACAAAAAACAAGTGGGACCCCATAAACTGGAGAAGGTCTTAAACTATTGCGCTTCGCATGGCTTACACGGTTACAAAGGTAAGAAATTCTTATTCATTTAACTTAGCACCACTTGCAGCAGCGACGTGCAGAGACTTTTGGATAATTAGCTGTAAGTTAAATTTGAGCCTCAAGTCTTTTATTAACCGCTACCTCCACACTATAAGGATGAATGACGGATGAATTTACTTCGGTGGTTCTGTCGATCAACGCGCGCTGCCATAACGGAGGTCAGTTAGTAGCCTAACGCCTGTTTCACACACACTCCGTCTGCAGTGTGTGTATGGCTGGCCCATAAACTGTTAAGGTATGGCCTAGATGCATTATATGGGTCAGTGCGGATGCAGGAATTGGCGTGAGCGCTGATAGACGTAACACAATGTAATAGGCTAGCCTCACTCGCGGATTTTCATTCCAAATCACCGGTTCGAGACTCGCTTGGAGCACGTGGACTATAATCAGCATATGCTTTAATCTTTATTGATTTTTTATTGTTTGACGGGAAACTGTCCTCACATAGAACACGCATTCACATCACGTGACTAACAGAGACCAACGGAAGATCAAAACATGACCTCTCTGGACAGAAATGTAAAATATGGACCAATCGCTCGTATTTTTTTAAATTATTGTTTAACCACCTTATTTAATCCTGGCCCTTTTCGCAGAGCCTTATGACAGAATTTCGCATGCTCAAACTCTAGCGTGACCGTGGCCTGACTGTGACGACTAGAATCCGGCAAAGTCATTTCATTGGAAACTTAACAACTCCCTATTAAAAACAGAGTCAATAAAAACAGAGATTGTACATCTCGTTACATTTTAATATTCCACTAATTGGGAATTTGTTTAATTTGAGGTGTCTAAATACTTAAGACACACTGGTAGTCACCTTGCAAAGGTTTATAAACAACAGGAAGATGAAATTATATTTGATATTATCCCACTATTTACCAAAGACTAATAATCTTTCAGATAAAGATAAAATAAATATGACAGAATTACTAATTAAATTAGACAACATAGGCTGAAGGAGCCTTTATAAGATCTAGAAAAGGATGCTTAGAGGAAGGCGAGCAGAATACCTTGTATTTCTTTAGATGAGTGGCACTGTGCTCAGTGCTTAGCACTGTCGCCTCACAGTAAGGTCACTGGTTTAAGTCCTGGTCAGTTGGCATTTCTGTGTGGAGTTTGTATGTCCTCCACCTGTTGGTTTCCCCCACTGTCCAAAGACATGCGCTATAGGTGAATTGGATTAACTAAATTGTCTGTAGTGTATGAGTGTGTGTGTGTGTGTGTGTGTGTGTGTGTGTGTGTGAATGAGTGTGTATGGGTGTTTCCCAATACTGGGTTGCGCCTGGAAGGGCATCCGCTGTATAAAACATATGCCGGAATAGTTGGTGGTTCATTCCGCTGTGGCAACCTCTACAATAGAGACTAAGCCTAAGGAAAATTGAAGAATATCAGATGATCCTAAAGAGATTTAAGTACTGCTCTGCCTATTATAGTAACCTTTATACATTAAAATTTGATGATGAAGTCTCTTAATGACTTTTCAAAATCAGTGGGAGAGACAACTTGGATTAAGTTATGTGTGATGAACATGTTAAATTAGAGGAAATAATCAACTCCATTCATCATCTGAAAAACAATAAATCTCCAGGAATTCACGGTTTAACATCGGAATTTTATAAATGATTTGTAGAGCAGTTTTTCCTCTGCCCCTTTTCTTCCCCACACAGAATCTGCGTGCGCAGAAATCCGCAGATGTTTAGCCCATCATTGAGTCTCTTTATTTACTTGTCTAAATGTGTGTAAATTTATATTAATTCAGTTTTTTTTTATTAATTTTATTAATATTATTGACTAATATGAAAGTGTTCATTTGATTTATGTACAATACGGTGTGTAAAGTCATATTTTCTTTTAGTAGAGATATTATATGATAAACTTGCTTTGTTTACCAAATACAAGTTATAAGGTGCTGTGTACAACTGTGTAGAGAAAGTATTGCACATGTTTATTGCACAGTAGGGGGATATTTAACGGTTCATGAGGTAGATGTTGTAGTGGTTTCCGGCTTTTCTCTTAATGAATCAAACTTAGTCTGGAGGTTGTGAATATCAGAAGAATATACTTTATTGGAATATTTTCCAACAAAGCAGAGACAGCCTGGAGCAGACCCATCTCAGTCTCTCCCCAGGACAAATCCGATGTCCCTCAAATTTACTGCATCCTTTATCCTTGCTTCCTCCCACCTCTGTGTTTTCACAGCTGGTTCCTGGGTCAACAGGCCTGCTCCTACTCCTTTACGACCCCAATTTAAAGTCCCCTCTTCTTGTTGGCCCTTATAATTTACAGATCTAATGTATTCTAATGTATTTTACCACATATAGTTAAAGTTTGGCAATCATTACTAGTGTTTGTTTTCAAGCATATAAACAAAACCCTCCTATACCATACAGTATGTGTCTGTTCAAACATATATGACAGTTTCAACATATGTTGTATACATTTCATGCTTTTCTGACACAGATGGTTCTCATTGAATGCCCAAGTCCTCTCTCGTGCTCTTTTATACCCCTTTGGCCTAACCCATCACCTGTTTTCAAAGACATATAATGACAGATTCATATGGCCCTCCACTCACACAATTAAATGTGTCTTTACATAAGTTTAGACAATAAAAATCTACTACATATCCCTCCTCTGTGGCTTATTAAAGCCACACCTTAATTGTCTTTACCCATAGTGCAACTTCACGATTCAGCCCTAAGCTATACTACCTAATGACAAAGATATGTCACAGTATTATTACCAATGACCAGATCATGTAATCGCACTTTGGAATAGAACCAAGCCAAACATCTGTGTCCGGTCTTGACACGAACACAGTAAAAGACTCAATTCTATTTTGCTGTTATATCAAAGGAGGTAATGTTTTAAGCATGAGCGTGCATCAGGATATACATTTGCTTGTGGGGGGGTCACAGTTATTTAGCATATCTTAAAGAGTAACAAGTCTAAGAATAACCAAACATAATAATAATACATGTTCACTACATACTATCCTAATCTACAACAACACACATAATAGTAGAACAGTTGATCTTCAGCCCAGATACTTTGCATACATAGATCCTCTTTTCATCATCCTCTTCTTCATCTGAACTATGAGAAAATTCATCACTGTCTGGTTTCTTAATCACAGTCTGGTTTATACTTGCAATTGAATTGTTTCTTTGCTTCATTCTGGCCTGAAAGTTGTGGATAGATTTGTCGTTGTTCAGATGGTGCCAGGTTGCATTTTTTCCCCACTTGGATTGCTGTTGGAGATGTCCTCATGACCCAATGTGGTCCTTCTCTCCTGGGCTCATTCAGCTTTCCCCAAACACCCTCAGATGCACTCGATCACCAGGAAACACTAGATCTTTGTCTCTGCTTCCCCTGCTTCTGCTCCTTTCTGGTTTCCTGTACAGATATTGCTTTGCACATGGCAGTTAGTTTCTTCATAAAAGACCAACATTCTTCTTTGCAATGTATTAGACATGTTTGCCAAACATTCCAAGAGGTTTTATGCGAGGTTATATGCGAGGGTCGACCCAAAAGCACTTCATGCAGTGTTAGTTACCCGTTTCTGTCAGTTTCCATGCAATCACTCATTAATGCAAGAGGTAACACATCAATCCAGTTTATTATTTTCACAAATTTTGTTAAATTAGACCTTGATGGATCATCTTCAGCTCTTTCAGCCATTTCTTACAATTGTGTATGATCAATGCATAATTTTCTTGATTTCCAATACTCGTTTGACTGTTTATTAATTCCTTTATTTTTTTATTTATTCACTTATTTAATCACTTATTTACTTAATTACCTTATTTCACTCAAATAAACCTTAATTACTCTAATTCCTTTATAAATGCAGACACATTATTTGAACTTATTCAACGTATTCCAACTCTAGGACTTACTTCTCGTCTTAAATGTAATAATTGTTCCTTCCTCCCCACTGTGCTGCTGAAATCACCTTCACTCATCTACCAAACCTGTTCTTTCCAAAATCTTGTATCTCCTGCCCTAAACCAGTTTTATCATATCATGAAATCCACAATCCAATTCTTAAATAGCCTCGTAGGTCTATTGCTTTTCCTTTACTTACACCACAATTCACTTTACTTTACTTGTGGACAACAATTCACCAATCACTGAATTCAAATATGGAGATCACTATCCTCGTTGCTTAATGTTTCCTTACCACTTCACTCTTGATTTAAATCATGCACAAATGCAATGCCATTATTAACAAATACTGTGGGATCAACAATCTGTAGTTCACATGTACGTCAAAAAGTTACTGTCTTTTTGGCTACCCTCTGAAGCTACATAGATAGTTCATAGAGACTCATTTGTTGTTTAATTTGCACTAATTCATCTAATTGAGGTTGTGACCCTATAAGCACTAATGTTAGAACTGCTATATTATTTCCTTTAATGAAAAACGAATTTCTTATTAATCATCTTAACTGACATTATTGCATCTGGATTTCTTGTTAATGGCATGCCTAATTTTTTCAGTCCTTCCTATTTTGTAATTTCTCAACTCTTTTTATTTTATACTTCTATATCCAGTCAGCACTAAACCAGTTATTCCTAAAAAGTCATCATATATTTTATTATTTGTAGCAATAGTGTTTTTTTTTTTTATCTTAACTTGGGCTAGAGCTAAATCAACCTGCAGATAACTAAATCCTATACGTTATAACAATATTCATCACACAATCTTCTCAACCCTTTTAAACCCCTATGGGCATTTTGGTGTATGTATACGGTTTATCAGCCTATGTTCTGTAAGTGTAATCAAGTGTCTACTCTACCCTCCTCTTGTAATTCCCTGCATCAGGAGGAATCTATTTCAGTATAGTGTGTGTTAGAAACCTCTGCTCAAAAATCACTGATTGCTCTTAAATCCTAAACTAAACAAAATCTACTCTTGTCTGTTTTGATTAATGCCATAATTAAAAATATAATTCAACTAAAATTCTAATTAAACACATTTTATTAGTCACCTACACAATCATAGTCTAAATTGAAATTGAATTTGACATAGAATTTTCAAGGACATAGATCTTTTTATTACTTGCTCCTATGTTATACCTCTTTTAGTATCTAGTAAGCAGACCTACATCTTGTTTATTTTAATCCTCACTAGCTGTGGCTAATTTTGTCTGCCTCAAAGTCCTGTAAAGATAATCACTATTAAGATTTGACACTTACCTAAATAGTTTAATTTCTGAGCTGTTTCTCACTTTGCATGTTATATTGATTTGTGTTATCCACTTTCAGCTCCTAATTCCTTCCTGCTCTCACATCAAACTGCTTGTATAAATATTTTTGTTGTATTTCTTTCATTCATTCATTTTCATTTCGGCTTAATCCCTTTATTAATCTGGGGTCGCCACAGCAGAATGAACCACCAACTTATCCAGCGTATGTTTTACACAGCGGATGCCCTTCCAGCTGCAACCCATCTCTGGGAAACATCCATACACACCCATTCACACACATATACTACGGACAATTTAGCTTACCCAATTCACCTGTACCGCAAGTCTTTGGATTTATGGGGGAAACCCACGCCAACACAGGAAGAACATGCAAACTCCACACAGAAATGCCAACTGACCCAGCCGAGGCTCGAACCAGCAACCTTCTTGCTGTGAGGCGAATGTGTTACCCACTGCGCCACCGTGCTGCCTCTTGTTGTCATTTCTTATAATTTAAAATCACTTATTTCTTAATAGGTTCCTCTATATCTGATCTGATTTTTTATCATTACTCCTTAATACTTTTAGCTTTTAATTATTTCTTCACATATGGTTATATGTGAAACACTTCTCTTTCAATTATTCTTTTAGCACACTTAAACTGTTACTTTTTGACCTATTATGTACTGTGAGTTCATTTCAATTTTGGTGTTTCTTTCTTCTCATATTCTCGTTTTAATCTCTTTAATATTTTTTTCTCTTTCAAATCTTGACTAAGATTATTCAAAATAAGATTATGCTAAGATATTTCCTTAATTTTTACTGAAATACTTAATTCCCTCAAAAGTTTCTAATGCAACTTATTTCTTAAGTTATCAAAAGCTGTTTTTTGTTTTTTTTAATATATTTATCTTTTTTTAATCACCACCATACTTTGCACTTAATCCTCCTATGTTCAAGGACCTCTGATTTATGACTAAAACTATGAAAATTTACCAAATTCATTTAAATACCACCTCAACATTACACATTTAAAGTTTTCATTGTACATTTCCATATAATAAATTTTCTTACAGTTTACATTATACTTTCCTATCTATCAAACTGACAGGAGTCTGATTTGATACAAGAATGGGTAGTTACACTTTTGTTCTTAATTTGCCCACTGGCGTGGTCACATCATATTTGATTTGGACTATAGGTTTGCTGCTTTAAAGCGGCCTGTCAGACTCTCCCTTCCTCGCACCCTGAGAAGACAGCTGGTTCATAGATTGGTGCTGCAGTCTTTTCTGTGGTGTCCAGACTCGTAGTAGGGGCACAGTGTTTCCCCCTCTCTCTCTTTGTGCTGGGTTCTTTTCTTTCACTCAGCTGATATAAAGTTCTGGTGGAGCACTTTTTCTTGTTTGATCAGTTCATTATTCTCCTGTTTGCCTCTTTTTAGTGTCTCTGAACATAAGTAGCTTTTTCAGTAATCCTTTGCACGCAGTGGCTGCATCACTGCTGTCACAAATGTCCACAGCCAACAATTTGTCCATCGTGTTTTTCAACCACCTTTCCATTTGCCAGTGCACTCAGAGATGTCTGGTAGGTAAGAGACTTCAGTCCCCCAAAGTCCATGCCTATGTCCCTTTAATTTACTATATAGAATTTAGCTCATGACTTAATTAATCTTTTTCCTTGTTCCCATATTTCCTCCATCAAATGAAGACTCCTCCCGTCTACTTTCAACTCTCCTTTTTTCAGCTTATATTCTCTAATACTAAATTGTCTGTATTGTTTATTTATTTTCTGTTTCTTTAATTTCATCCAATTCAATTTCTTTAGCTTCAGCTTATGCTTTACTTTACATTTATCCTAATCTATGCTAGTGTTTCCTCACTAGTTTGTCTTTCTTTACATTGTATTTTAATTTCTCTAACATTTTCTATACTCGGTTTCTATTTTCTCACTGCTTGCATCGAATGTTCCTTCCTTTTGTAATTCTTCATTATTTTATCTTTTTTTTTTTCTGCCACATATTTGAGTATTTAATTTCTCATTTCCATACATGTTTTAATGCAACAGTACTACATGGTGGCCTAATATCTGGATTAACTGTTCAAAATCATTACTGCTATAGCTCAGGGTTTATATTATTAATTGAACTCACATATTTTTTTACTAAAAGCATTTTTAAATTTTTGAAATGCACTGTTTAATTATCAATTTAGCTTCTTACTGCATAAAACTCTTAATTTTTTTTTTCTAATTAAAAACTCTATCACATTTTTAGCATTTACCCAGCTTCTATGCTTTTTCACCTGATTCACTGTTCTTTACTACAATAGATAAATCAGCATGGAGCTGACTTTGAGAAAGATGACAACAGCCAGCCTAAGCCACATTTTTATTACCCTTAAATACAGTCTCATCCTCTATAAGCCAAATCTTAGTTTCTTCCGAATGTTACTGCTTTTTCTAGTTTTCTAATCTTATCTGTTTAATATACCTATATTTTACACGTTTTACTATATTTTAAACATCTCTTCTTTTATCTAACAGTGTTCTGACTTCTTTCTGTTTTGTTTTTTTTCCCTTTTCCTTTCCTTCATTTGTGTTTTTAGCTCTTAGGTTTTCTTATACATTTTTTAAGCTTATTTTCCTACACATTTTATCATTAAATATTCAGTTATCAATATTCATGAAAGTTTTCTCTTCTAACTTTTCCTTCTTTTCGAAGAACTTATCTGTTATTCATTCATACTTATTTAGTAAATCTATTTGTTTATTAATATATTCTTTTACTCCATACTCCCTTTATCTCCATATATTTATTACTATTCCTTCATTTATATTTTTTAATTAGTATAGCCTCAAAATGACTTTATTTTATCTCATAAAACTATATTAATTATATCTTACTCCATCATTGGCATTTCCTTATTGCACTTATCTTACTATACTACTTTATCATATATCTATTAATTTAAAAACATATAATCCCATTATTATTATGTTAAAGTCTCTTATTATTTTATCTAATATCCTCTCTTCTTCTGCTTCTGTCTGCCCTGTTCTGTAAATAGACAGCATTTATTTATTTTTCACCCATTGACACCATAAATCTTCCTCTTACCTTCTACTCAAACAGACTCTCTTTCCTGATGCTATGTCAGGAATTTCAGTCCACTCTGCCTGTTGTTCTTTTCTTAACATATACACAACTTAAAACACAAACATCATTTCAGAAAAATGTTTAACTAGTATATTCTTCTGCCTTCAGTCTGTATCTTTCAACAGCAATATGTTCTATTGGATTTAATTTAGGAGACTCCTCCTTTAGGAGACTCCTCCTCCTAATCTCTTCCCTAAACTGCACCAATCACTATTCTTATTGTTCTCAATCACACCACATATGCAATTCTCCTTTTATATTATAATCTACTATAATCATTCTTTTAACCTACTCTTTGTTTCAAACATACCTTTAAACACAATCACACTTCTACTCTTATTATGTTTTCTCCTTCTCATTCACTCCTCTCCTCCACTCAGTGTAACATGAGCCCCTACTCTCGTTCCAGTCAAGGAGGAGGAAGGGAGCCTTCTCTGCACACTAATATGAACTATTTTGCCTCAACCCCAATAAGGCAAATACACAAACACATACAATTAAACAAATACACTTACACTTAACTTACTACTCTATATACTCTTCTTGAGTAACCTGCCTTACCGACCTTCAAGTTTTTCCTAAAACTTAAACGGTAACCACAGGATTTTCACTACACTCCTCTTGAGTGACCTGTCCGAGCAGCCTCTAGCCTTAGAGCGGTAACAACAGGATTTTCACTACACTCCTCTTGAGTGACCTGCCTACCCATGCAGCCCTCTGCTTTACCTAAAACAGAGCGGTATCGTAGGACTTTGCGCGGTTCTCTCTACTTAAATCTGCTTTAATCTCTTAACTGTCACCACACATAAGGAACTCTCTCTTAAAACTTATAAATGCTCTATGCATATCCTACATCATTAAAAAACTTCCCAAATATGAGTAACAGTTACTAGTTAATGTTTTTCCTATCCATCAAGGCCCACTTAGGTAAACACAGATCATTTGCATGCAAATTACTCTTTTTCTTCTGGTATTCAAAACCCCTTGTTTCTTTTTTAATCTTTTTTATGTTTATTTTTACTTTTAGTTCTTTAAAAGCTGGAGAAACAGTTCAAGTGTCTTTACCATTACAAGCAGGTCCTGACAGAAAAAACACAAACTTATAAGCGAAAATTGCTTACCGTTTTTTAATTGTGGCCACGTATTTGTGTTTTTCCTCCAGTCCAGCATGCACAGAAACACCAGTCCTGCTCCTTTCCAGCCCCACGTTCCTTGGGCGCCATTTGTCGTGGTTTCCGGCTTTTCTCTTAATGAATCAAACTTAGTCTGGAGGTT
>CAIGQW010053379.1:1824255-1838416 GCA_903798125.1 Danio choprae
GGGAAACCGGAGCACCCGGAGGAAACCCACGCCAACACGGGGAGAACATGCAAACTCCACACAGAAATGCCAACTGACCCAGCCGAGGCTCGAACCAGCGACCTTCTTGCTGTGAGGCGAATGTGCTACCCACTGCTTCACCGTGAGGCCCCTCTGCTAATTAAACCTTCACAATCTGCTCTTACTGGCGGAGAGTGCAATCAATGAAGATTGGCCACCAGGCTAGTCAAATTTAACCATGAAACCAACACTAAATTGGCCAGTGTTTCAGTTTCAACCCCTGTACATACACTAGGGAAAGCAAAAGCATTTAACTCTTAATTTGGTCTGATGAAAACCCCCCACTGTATCTAACTGTTTTACCAGCACACAAGGTTTTTTTTAAATGTAGGGCACAAATGTGGGTTTATTTTAATATATGGACAAATAATTGACACTATTTGAAGAAAGATAAGTAAATGTAACACACATAGTATTGTCACTTGAGGTGTAAGGGGGGTTTCTGACGCGTGAAGTCCAAACAATAAAGATCATCCTCCAAAATACTGCTTTTCTGTGTATATCAAACAGTTCTCTTTCCCTTTCATGTGCACTACACAGAAACAAAACATGCTCCACTGTTTCCTGTACTAAACATGTATCACATAAACCGGTATTGTGTTTCCCTTTAATATGTAATGTATAATTTGAGATTGAAATGACCTGTTCCGGGCCTCACAGTGGCGCAGTGAGTAGCACGATCGCCTCACAGCAAGAAGGTCGCTGGTTCAAGCCTTAGCTGGGTCAGTTGGCATTTCTGTGTGGAGTTTGCATGTTCTCCCTTTGTTGGCGTGGGTTTCCTCCGGGTGCTCCGGTTTCCCCCACAAGTCCAAAGACATGTGCTATAGGTGAATAGGGTAAGCTAAATTGTCCGTAGTGTATGTGTGTGAATGAGAGTGTATGGATGTTTCCCAGTGATGGGTTGCAGCTGGAAGGGCATCCGCTGCGTAAAACATATGCTGGATAAGTTGGCGGTTCATTCCGCTGTGGCGACCCCGGATTAATAAAGGGACTAAGCCGAAAAGAAAATGAATGAATGAATGAATTACCTGTTCCGGGCGTCACGGTGGCACAGTGGGTAGCAAGAAGGTCGCTGGTTCGAGCCTCGGCTGGGTCAGCTGGCATTTCTGTGTGGAGTTTGCATGTTCTCCCCGTGTTCGCGTGGGTTTCCTCCACAGTCCAAAGACATGCGCTAATAGGCTAAATTGGCCGTAGTGTATGTGTGTGGATGCAAGAGTGTATGGGTGTTTCCCAGTGTTGGGAACATGCTAGATAAGTTGGCGATTCATTCCGCTGTGGCGACCCCTTTTTTTTAATAAAGGCACTAAGCCGAAAAGAAAATAAATGAATGAATGAATGACCTGTTCCACACTTGTGTCTCTCTTCTCGCCTATATATGTGATTTTAAGCTGTGGTCAAACAAAAAATGAATCCCAAAGAATACAAAACTTAAAACATTCAAAAGTAAACGTGCTTTAAAGATGTTGATTAGTGATGTAAAATAAATAAATAGATAAACAAAAAGAGTAAGGCATACGCAGATTTGCTTACCATTTCTGCCTCTTTTGGATAGTAAAAAGATTCTTCTGGTGAAAGATTGATGTGACTATTTTCAGTATCACAAGGTTCCTTTTACAGCACCGATGTTGTGATGTAATTCAAGTATAATCAGTTAAATAGACTTCAGCCTTTATTTAGTTGTTCAAGCGTAAAACGAGATGAAAGACTATTCAAGCAGCAGGCGAGCACTGAAACTACATGGTAGTATTGTAAATTGTTGTAGTAAATACGGTGGTATTGCTGTAAAGTATTATGGGAAACTGCAGTGTAGATCATTGATGTTTAAAGAAACCATATTTTAAACGCTGCAATTTTATAATAGGATAACAGTTCACTGTAAAAGCTTGAGCTGGCTTACTGATAATTATAAGTCATTGAGCATATAAATCATGGGTCTCAAAGTCAATTCCTGGAGGGCCGCAGCTCTGCAGTTTTGCTCCAACCCTAATCAAACACTGCTGATGCAACTTATCAAGGTGTTCAAGACTCTTTTGTACAACTTAATTATTTGGATCAGCTGTGTTTGAATAGGGTTGGAGCAAAACTGTGCAGAGCTGCGGCCCTCCAGGAATTGACTTTGAGACCCATGATATAAAACATTAAAAGTTTCCACACAGAGCCATCTAGTGGCACACTCGACGATGTTCGCTTGTGTTTCTCTACTGCCAACCATGTCTATTTTTACAATGTGTTCTTTTGTTTTGTTTTCTTGAAAAGATCTATATTTATGTTCCGTTGAAGTAATTTAGTTTAGCAGTCTGTTAACCATAATCTAGAAACACTGCAAATGATTTGCAAATACAGATGTGGAAATGTTTAAATATAATATACATTTGTAATGCCAATAAATATGAACGGCTCAGCTTGGCTAATGAACTGATATCTATGAATCATATAGCCTACAGGATTATATTCTCAGTTCAAGTGTTTTGCAACAACAATAAACTATGTCCCTTCGTCGAATACCATTTTAGTTTACAAAACAGACGGTGGACGCTAGCGCTGTCGCCTCACAGCAAGATGGTCGCTGGTTCGAGCCTCGGCTGGGTTAGTTGGCGAGGTTTCTGTGTGGAGTTTGCATGTTGGCCTGGGTTTGCCTCGTGTTGGCTGGGTTTCCTCCGTGTGCTCCGATTTCCCCCACAAGTCCAAAGACGTGAATTGGGTAAGTTAGATTGGCTGCAGTGTATGTGTGTGAATGAAAGTGTGAATGGGTGTTTCCCAGTGATGGGTTGTGGCTGGAAGGGCATCCGCTGCGTAAAACATATGCGGGATAAGTTGGCGGTTCATTCCAATATGGCGACCCCTGATTAATAACGGGACTAAGCCGAAAAGAAAATGAATGAAAACAGACGGTTGTTTATGGATGTTGTGAATGTAACACGACACCAGATGGCGCTGATCTAAATTCTGACCAGTCATTTAAAGGGACAGTTCAGCCAAAAAATGAAAATTTCCTCATCATTTACTGACACTCAAGTTGTTGTAAACTTGTATGAGTTTCTTTCTTCCGTTGAACACAAAACAAGATATTCTGAAGAACGGAAAGGCAGCCATTGACATCCATAGCAGGAACAAGAAATACAATAGAAGTCAATGACTGTGACTGCGACAATGTTTTCCCAACATTCTTCACTATATGTTCCTATAGGCTATCTTGAATACAACAAAGAAAAGAAATTCATAAAACTTCAAAACCCCCTGGAGTGTGAGTAAATGAGTAAATGTTCTTTTTTGGGGGGATTAAACTGTTCATTAAAGACAGCGTATTAGCAATAAAAAGGCCCAAAATGCATCAAACTATGTAAGTAGAAAAATTAAAAACAAAGTAAACAACATCTCTGGCCCTATGGCTGCATTCAAAGCAGATATTTAAAAAACATAAACCATTCTGTTTAAACAGACCCATAGAAAACCACAGCGGTGTTTGTCTAGTGCAGAGAGCGAATGCTTAAATGCGACCCCAAAGTTTTATGAGTCAAAGTGAAACCATCTGTGGTCATTTATTTGCACAGAAACATATGCTATAATCGGTCCTGATGGCTATAGAAAACATTTGTGAGCCGTTTTGTCCTGAAATATTACACAAACAAAATCGTTTAAGGAGTGTATTAAATGTTACAGATGTTTTCTTCCATTATATATTGAGCCTGAACACCATAGTGACTAGTCAAGATGAGAGCACTGGTCTGTGGTCAGCAAAGGGTGGTCTTGTCCTGTTGTGGGAGGATCAACCATACACACTAATATAAAAATCACATTTCCATCACGTGACAGAAGTCTGCTTTCATCGTAATGTCAGAGCGATCGGTGAAAATGCTTTATGTTGACGTTTTGCTCAGCTTGTGTTGGTGGACACTGGTTGGTGAGTACTAATGTCTGTTTTTATACCAGCGGCGTTACAGCTCTTGATTAGTAGTAATAAGACACATTTACCTGTTTTACTTCAAAATAAAAGCTTGAACAGTATAATTGTGATTTATGATTTGATTTCCCAGAAGATTAATGGTTCATCGAATCCATATCAAGATTACAGTTTCATAAATAATACAATATTTTTTAATCTAAACTATGAGAAACAAGAAGCTCTGTCGGCAACTACAATATATACAATTTCGCAATCGAACCACCTAAGTTAACCAGTTATTCAGCAAACATATAGTAATAATTAAAATTTCTTTACCTTATACAAACTCTGTGTTCTCCAGGTGTGTTTGGCGAATCAGTGTCAGTGACGGAGGGAGATTCAGTCACTCTAAACTCTGGTCACACTGAACTGATGGATGATGATCTGATTCAGTGGATGTTTGTCAATGAAAACACTTTAATAGCTGAAGTTAATGTAATGGGGACCAGAGTCACTGTATATGATTCCAATGAGAGATTCAGAGACAGACTAAAGGTGGACAATCAAACTGCATCTCTGACCATCACAAACATCACAACTGAACATGCTGGAGTTTACGAACAAAAAATGACAGAAAAAAAGGCCAAAAATTTTAGTCTCACAGTCTACAGTAAGATAAATAAGGGTTCTTTTGGGCTTTACATACACAGCAAAAACTAAATTACATTTACATTCAACACATGATTTATTCAAATCTTTTCCAGCTCGTCTGCCTGTTCCTGTCCTCATCTTCAACTCTTCTCAGTGTTCCTCATCTTCATCAGTGCAGTATTGTTCAGTGGTGTGTTCAGTGGTGAATGTGAGTGCTGTGAGTCTCTCCTGGTATAAAGGAAACAGTTTATTGTCCAGCATCAGTGTGTCTGATCTCAGCATCAGTCTCTCTCTACCTCTGGAGGTGGAATATCAGGATAAAAACACCTACAGCTGTGTGATCAACAACCCCATCAGCAACCAGACCACACATCTGGACACCGACACACTCTGTCAGACATCATGTTCAGGTACATTACCATTGATATTAGTGCTTATTATTAAGTGGCTTCCCCCAGGTTTGCTTGTTCTGCGACATTATCATTATATTTTATCATGTTGACTGTCTGTAGCTGTTTCTTTCTTCTTTTTTACCATTGGTAATTTTAGGAAACCAAGGACTGCTTCTTGAAAGACCTTTCTCCTATTTGCTTAATGTTTTATTTTTCTTTCTTCAGAGTTTGAAGCCCACTGTTGTGGTTCTACTGAATCTATGATCCGATTGGTCCTCTCTGCTCTGGTGGGCGTGGCTATTGTGTCATTTCTGGTTTTTGACATCAGGTCCACAGGAAGAGAACACAAGAAACCGATTTTATAAGTGACATATCTTGGAGATTTAAGCATGCGCGCGCACACAAACACACACACGCACACACACTCATTAAATAAATAATAAACAAAGGAAATGTTATGACAAAAATGTACAACCCTTTGAAAAAAAATGACATTCAAAAGGTAATGTGGTCCATATTTGTTGTTTACTAGACAAGAATTTGCTTACCAATGCTTTCCCGTCTTAATAAGGCTGACGAGTTAAGCTGTCTAATGCTTTGTACATTGAGGCCCTCTAGTGGCCAAGACGAAGATTTCTGTCATTTTATTCTCTGCTGCGATTCACTTGACATTTTTAATCAACAGCAGTTTTCTTATTTAAAAAAATGTATGTTATACTGCTTACTGCAGTATTTTGTACACGTTTAACTGTACACTGCAAATGTTTTTGTTTAGAAATACAAATATCTGGCATGCCAAAATAAGTATATAAATAAAAATAAGCACCTAATGAACTTATTAAATGTATTATAAATCACCTAAACAAGCATAAATGTTTTAAACTGAAAGGGAATTACAACTAAATGCGACAAGTTTGAATGATTCTAGTGGTTATGAGGATGTACTTAATCAATAGATTGTAATTGTTCAAATCATTTAACCCCAAACCGAAACTATTAATTAATTCATTCATTCATTTTCAAGCACTTTTCCGGGGCCGGGTCGCGGGGGCAGCAGTCTTAGGAGAGAAACCCAGACTTCCCTCTCCCCAGACACTTCCTCCAGCTCTTCCGGGGGGATCCCGAGGCGTTCCCAGGCCAGCCGAGAGACATAGTCCCTCCAGCGTGTCCTGGGTCTTCCCCGAGGCCTCTTCCCGGTGGGACATGCCTGGAACACCTCCCTAGGTAGGCGTCCAGGAGGCATCCGAAACAGATGCCCGAGCCACCTCAGCTGATTTCTCTCGATGTGGAGGAGCAGCGGCTCTACTCCGAGCTCCTCCCAGGTGACAGAGCTCCTCACCCTATCTATTATGGTGCGCCCTGCCACCCTGCGAAGGAAACTCATTTCGGCCGCTTGTATCCGAGATCTTGTCCTTTCGGTCATGACCCAAAGCTCATGACCATAGGTGAGAGTAGGAACGTAGATTGACCGGTAAATCGAGAGCTTTGCCTTTCGGCTCAGTTCCATCTTCACCACAACGAACCGGTACATCGACCGCATTACTGCTGCCTCTGCACCAATCCGCCTGTCAATCTCATGTTTCATCCTTCCCTCACTCGTGAACAAAACCCCAAGATACTTGAACTTCTCCACCAGGGGTAAGGACTTTCCTCCATAGACAAAATTGTGAATTTTTACCATGTCGATGAATACATATGATGAGGAGGAAGCTGTTTCACATTAACTGTTTACTTTATTTTTCAAGAAAGGAATCAATGACAGGGAAATCAAAAGAAAAAGCTAAAGGTTGTGAAAACTAGACCTTAATAAGGGCTGTCCAAACTTAGTCCTGGAGGGCCGATGTCCTCCATAGTTTACCTCCAACACACCTTCCTGAAGTTTCTAGTATACCTAAAAAGAGCTTGATTAGCTAGCTCAGGTGTGTTTAATTGGGGTTGGGACTAAAATATGCAGGACACTGGCACTCCAGGACCGAGTTTGGGCACCCCTGACCTAAATAGACTAAATAGATACCACAAGTAAACAGACCAAAAGCACATCATGTATGCTGCCACTTCAATATAAAGTCTTGAAGGGATAGTTCACCCTAAAGATTTTGTGATGAATTAAATATATATATTAATGTCAGAAAAATTATGTTAAAGTTATGGGTGATTTTAATTTAAATTTGGTAGACAAATCTGTGAGGAAGAAACTTAAGCAAATCTCTGACTGTTTTAATTTATTTCAAATCATCGAAGGTCAAACATGAATAACTAAGAGCACTAGTGCACCGATTGATCAAATTTTTAGTAATAGACCAGAAATCATTTACAATTCATATACTAATTAGCATATATAAGTACACAAATCTATCTTTTAAATGTATATTTTTAATAGGAAGCTGTACGATATTATATTTGTGCATATACATTAGTCTGTAATGAAGCCAAATCTGGAGCTCATCTAACAAAATAACTTACGATAACGCTCCAAAAACTAGTCCACCCAAATTTATGTTATAGAAATATTAAATTTGTTATAGAAATATTACATTTGTATTAAATATTTATAAAATATTAAACACAAATTTAAAAAAAAGAGGAAAAATCAAGAGAAGCAAATAAAATGGAAAAATTTAGTTGAAATTTTGTAGGTTGTAATTTTTTCCCCAATATTTTGCTTGAATTTAATTGTATTATCTTTCCATTTTTAAATATACTAAAATATTATTTTAATAAATATATTTGTTTAATAAATCTGTTTTGTTCAAATGCACCAAAATACATTGCCTATATTCACTGAGAAATGGAGAAAAATATTAATTTTCAAAATAGGGTGTACTCGTATATGCTGAGCACTGCAACATAATAATGGGGTTGCCAGATTACAATATGGTGCTTATAGACAGACAATTAATTAGTAATCAAAATGATAAAATCTGAA
The DNA here is from genome assembly GCA_903798125.1 of Danio choprae. Taxonomy (NCBI): domain Eukaryota; kingdom Metazoa; phylum Chordata; class Actinopteri; order Cypriniformes; family Danionidae; genus Danio; species Danio choprae. The sequence continues at coordinate 1,832,168 of CAIGQW010053379.1, forward strand.
AAACTAGTTTAATCAAAATGTCAGTAATAAGGAATCCCTCGGTATTACAAAAAAATCTCCAAACAAGCAAGATGATTTTAATGTAGCTATAAGGAAAATATGTATTGGAAAATGTATTGCACAACACAGATTTAGAAACAGTCAGTCAAACCCTTACAGACAAAAATAGGCTACACAATAAGTGACGTTTCAATCAAGATGAAACGCAAGCACAACAAACAGTCCCTCCTGGGTGATACCATTAAAACATTAATGAAGATACAGCTTTAAAAGTAGCATCAAGATCAAAGATGGCTCATGACACAAGTTTGTGATGTTAAGGGATATAGTAGTAAGTAAAATTACTAAGAAATGCAAAAGCAGATTATTTTAATCACAATTATTGGTAATTAAAAAGTTATTTGGAGACAGATTAAAAAATGAACTGGACAAAAATCTAAAATAAGGCACTTTTACAGAGGCTGGTTGATGTAGAGGCCTTTAATCAATAGATTATTGAGACAGTGGATAACATAGCTCAAAAGTTTTACAGCTTTATAATCTGATTTACAAATATACAATAGTGTTACAGCTTTGGTATTATATACAGTAAATAAAGTATTACATTCCATGTATATTTAATCTGCATTAACTGTGCAATCCGAATCCAGTGCAATTTAAAAACATTTTCCCAATTGTTTTTGCAGTGTAACATTGAACTGAACGTATATAGCTGTAGATCTGCACACGCTCTTGTCAATTAAATAAAACCAGGACTTCATTTCAAAGTAAAATAAAATAAATACATTGTGCATGATCAAACAATATAATAACATATGACCAGTCAAGAGCTTAAGAAAGATGAAAGGCCCATTCCCCCATTTTTTGTTTTATACATTCATATAATAAATCAAAATGAAATATAGATTAAAATATAATTTAATAAATCATCAATCAACACAATAAGTCAACACATCTTAATAATTGAGTAGTTTTAGAGTACTGGTTTCTTCTATTTAGATTATGCTTATGTTAACAAAGCCTTACCCGTATTGTATTACCCATTATCAGCACCACTATGGAAAATGAAACCGTATATATTTCGAAGCCGTTCTGAAAAAAAAAAAAAAAAGAGAAAAAAGTCCCACACAGACCTCTAGGCTGTAGGTCCAGTTAAACCATTTAAATAACAGTTCTTTTTGATTACATCTGAGTCAGTTCTGGTCTTCGGTTAAATTATTCAATAGAAATTGGTACTTGTTATTTTACTCAAAAGGTAAAGGCGTTAATGGATAAAGGTGAAGTGGTAGTGGTAGTGGTAGGGGTTGAGGTGAGGGTGGGGGGTGGGGATGGGGGATTAGGAGGGAGGGGTGTTTCTTGACTCACAGAGAGCGTTTGACACAGTAAATCACAAGAATCTGTTGTGTAAATTTCTAAATATAAATTTTCCTACAAAGTTCTTAAATCTAAATGAATCTTATCTTTCTACCCGTTCACAAGATGTAGATATTGATAATCATAAAGCTAATGCAATGAGCCTTTCAACAGGTGTTCCACAACGTTAGCGATACATTAGTGATACATTAGTGATACATTAGTGTTTGGCCTTCATTGTATCAACAGTGTAAAATTCTAATGTATGCTGACGATACAGTCATTTTCATGGTATAAATGTTGAAGAGCTTACGAGGTAGATGAACAATGGTTTAACAAATGTAATATAGCTTAATCAGTGTTACCTAAAATTAGATGTGTCTAAAGCAGCTTGCATGTACTTCTCTAAAGGACATAGTGTTGATATAAAACAGGACAGTCAGAATTAGAACCCCCTGAATTATTAGCCCTCCTGTTTATTTTTTCCAATCTACATTGTTAAAACCTGAGTGTTTCTACAAGTACTTCATAAATGCACAATCATTTTTTTCTATGGAGTGATTATAAGAGATTGTCTAGTGCATAAGTGCAAAAAAGCTAGTGCAAGTGTCAGTTAAAGTGTCAAACAGATGAAAGAGTGTTTCTACAAGTGGTTTGTCAAACCCACTCACCTGGATGAGGCACACTCAGAATTAATAATGTTTTAAGGTTGTTGTGTGGTGAGGTCAGAGAAAAGTGGTTCAAGTTAAACAATCCAAGTTTAAGCTTTGTCCCCGAGAATGTGAATCCCTTTTTTATGATACAATTACAGATTTTTCCTTTTTTTGTGTATATATGATCTGTTTAATGTAATAGTGGATTTTCTTTCCAGCATCATTACATTTAATAATGCTGGAAAGAAAATCCACTATTACATTAAATAGATGTGTTATTGCACTTAGTCCAAAATCATCCTGTTGGGATCTTCTCATGCTTCTGTCTGTAAAGTAAAGAGACTGAAAGTCAGAGAATGAGCACATCTGATATCAAACAGGGAATAAGACAACAAAAGATTTTTTCCTTAAAAACTGCTTTACTATAAATTGCATTAAAGGGACAGTTCACCTCCAAAAAAGAAAAGAAAATTATGTTATTTACTCACCCTTTACTGATTTCTAACCTATTTCGAGTTTCTTTGTTCTGTTAAACACATGCATAAAAAGATATTTTGAAGTAAGCTGAAGACTTTTAGCCACTGACTTTCATGGTATTTGTTTTTCCTATTATTGAAGTCAATGGTTACAGGCTTTCAGCTTTCTTCAGAATATCTTCAGTTGTGTTAAAACGAAATAAAGAAACTCATAAAGGTTTAGATCCACTGGAGGGAGAGCAAATGATGAGAAATGGTCATTTTTGGGTGAACTGTCTCTTTAAGTCAGATGGAATATGTTTACAATAATTAACATTAATAGTGTACATTCACAAAGACAAACGTTGAGCTTTTTTTGCCGATCTGATCACAAGTGCATAAAAGTTGCAAACAGGGTCTAACTGTTTTAACTTTGTCCACTTTAGATCACTTTTAGAGGATGAAAACACTAGATTACGTTAGATGTTAGACTAACCTCAGATAAATTAGATCAAGCCCTGAATGCCGTGATTCTGTCAGAAAAGATCAGTTTCTCCAATATCCTTAACTAGTACCCAGGACTGAAAGAAGGACCCAAAACTGAAATAAGGACCAAGGACTCCCAGGAGTAGACTGAGAAAGGCAGAGGACACCAACAGCAAGAGAGAAAATAAGGATGATAAAGAAAGAGCAGAATTTCCTGAATATTTCAATGTTTCAGACTCTATGCAGTACAAATCTTCAAACCCAGTGTTAATACACCACAATATATATATATATTTTAAAATATGTGTAATATCTGAGAGACAGCGCGTCGGCGGTCATTGAGCAGAGCAAAGATGGTTGACATTGTCCATCTACAAGATGGTGACAGAGACTGCATAATAAGCCCTTGGAGGGGAAAAGATCGGTGTATTTTCAAACTACAGCTGATCAAATCATTATAAAGTTGGTGAGTGACTTTCTAAGTCGATCTCTCTGTATGTATTTTGTGTTGGCCACTCTTTGTATAACCCTGAGTTACTTTTTGGTTGGCCATCTGTTTGTTTCTAATGAGCCTCCTGTTTTCATTAATGCAGACAAGTTCAGTACACAGAAAGAAAGAAGAAATGTCCGCATGTGTTAGCGTTTTTCCTTATCGCAAACAACAGTAATCTGGTAGTGGGTTATCACATTTTCGGGGTTAATTAATGTGATATCCTGATTGCAACAGAGAAATACTGGGAAATCTCTGTAGACTGATGGCATGTCATGCTGTTCAGCCTTATAATGTTAAAATGTGAGCAAAATCACCTGTTTTGTCATTACTTTAGACATTACGCTAGAGAATCCTTCAAACACTAGCTCTAAAGTGACGTTGGTGATTGAGCAACAGTTTCTGCTGTTCTGACATCAGCTGCAGATGTGAAAGAATGGCGGAAGAAAGTAGTTCCTCATACCAAAGGGTTTTTAGACTCTCCGTGTTTGATTTTCTTTTTTATACACACGATTATGACATCGAACTGTTGTATAAACGCAATATCACACTCATAGCAGTGCAATATGACTGTATATCATCACTGGTGGGACGCTAAGGCAGCGCACGCCTCCCACCAGTGCCGATATACCAGCCATAATCGCACTGCTACGAGTGTGATATTACTTATATATATATATATATATATATATATATATATATTAAACAAAATTATTAAATAAATAATAAATGAATATAAATGAATAAAAATAACATAACACATATTATTGGTTCCTTTCCTGAAGCAATGTTATTGCCACAAGCATCCTCAGATCAATTACAAAAATGTCCATTAACATAAATTAATTTTCGACCTTTAGAATTTGTTTAAATAAATAAAAAAAACATTCGAATTTGTTCAAAAATAATAACCATTAGAATTGGTTGAAATTTAATCTAAAAAAAATCTTCTTTCTGCTAATGCTTAACCATGTTAAACGAGATCGTCACGTCAATCAACTGAGAACTTAACTTTGTGTTGTGAAATTTGAAGATGAAATGCTGCTCGCTGTGTTGTTTTCTGTTGTCTTCTTTTGACAGCACTTATTTCACAGAAATCAGAAAAGGCCCATATAGAAGAGAAATGTGGAAAAAGTGGTCAAACGTGGATATAAAAGCAGATTAATTTGCTTTAGATAGAAAATATTGGGGCATCACGGTGGCGCAATGGGTTGCACAATCGCCTCACAGCAAGAAGGTTGCTGGTTCGAGCCTCAGCTGGGTCAGTTGGCATTTCTGTGTGGAGTTTGCATGTTCTCCCCGTGATCGCCCTCCGGGTGCTCCGGTTTCTCCCACAATCCAAAGACATGCGGTACAGGTGAATTGAATAAGCTAAATTGGCCGTAGTGTATGTGTGTGAATGAGTGTGTATGGATGTTTCCCAGTGATGGGTTGCAGCTGGAAGGGCATCCGCAGTGTAAAACAAATGCTAGATAAGTTGGCGGTTTATTCCACTGTGGCGACCCCAGATTAATAAAGGGACTAAGCCGAAAAGAAAATGAATGAATGAATGCAAATATTTGTAAATGAAATTTTCTAAGGGCACCAGAAAAACAAACAACTTCTACAAACAATGGGTCTCATTCACCAAGCATTCGTACACACAAATTTGTGCGTACAGATGTTTTCTCAAATCAAGATTCATCAACAACTTTGGTACTAAAATTCGTTACTTAAACCCTGCGTATACAAAATTATCATGATGTACGCACACGGCCTTATTAGCATGTATAAAAGTACCATACATAAAATTAAATAAATTAAATAATAATAATACAGTATAATTAGAGGTCCAAATGACAAGGATTGGGGGTATGGCACACTTGGTATTGCTGGAAGACATTGCAGCGCACGCTCTAAGAAGTCTTCAGAGAGCCACACAGATCTGTTTGCCGAGAGTGACGGACGGCTGTTCAGTTGCTTTAGGTTGCCCAGAAAAGTCTTTATTGATTTATGCAATTCACTGGAACCACACCTAATCCACATCCCCAACCACTCTCACCCTACACCACGTCATATCCAAATGCTGTATGTTATCAGATTTCTAGCTACGAGAATATTTCCAAGGGAAATTTGAGACTGAGCCAGAATGTCCCAACCCTTTATAAGCGGTACTATTCACAAAGGTAGGTATTGTAGGTCTTATGCAAACATATCTCAAATTTCCCTATGACAAAGCACGCCAGATTGTAGTCACACCAGCACCACTTCATCAACGTTCAAATAGTCTGCGATACAAGCTGTAACATACTAAATGTTGTAGTTGAAGTGTGCATAGGATATTTTTGTAGTTTTGTAGAGCTCAGTGATAGAGCGCACAATCGGGTTACTCAAAACAAAGACAAAATCTATCAGATTATTTTAGCATGTTGTGTACTGTACAACATCTCCATGGCACAGGGTGAACCAGCACCTTACGTACCACATGCATGCACAGCCTGAACCTGTGGATTAGCAGATGTATTTGTAAAAGTATATTTCGTAAAAGTGCTTTTGATGATTGGAAAAAAAAAGAAAAGAAAAGTTTTAGGAAATATTAACTGACATTCATGCACTTCAGCAATGGAATCACTTCAGTCAGCGACTCATGTATTTCCCCGTAGTCCAGCTGCCACTTCTTTAACGGCAAGGGTGAGGGCATCTTGGCTAGCAAGCGCCTTTTTCGGTCAGGACTCGTTCGCCGGCGCAACTCTGTGATGTAGACGGCTGGATTTCAGCTTCTTCATTTACACCGGCTCTTTGCGGATTTTCTACAAAAGCCGAAAGTTTGTTT
>CAIGQW010053379.1:1838516-1859151 GCA_903798125.1 Danio choprae
TTTGCGGATTTTCTACAAAAGCCGAAAGTTTGTTTACTTGAATACATTCTTCAAAATAAAGATGTTGATTTAGGCCAATTAATGTGTTGTAATTGCTCCTGTATTTGGTCACTCTCACCCTCACTCCTTTCTATAATGCCGCTCAAGACTGTCCTATAATTGTAGCCCTTCTTTCACTGAAGGCAGACAAATCAGGTGGGCCATGTCTTTTTTTCCTCTGATGAACTGAAACTCTTCTTTTGACCTCTCTTTTTTTTTTTACATCAGCAACTGTCCGAATTTCTGGTGAAAGCACATTTACAGCGTGTGTTAGGGCATCCTATGCTTCTTTTTTTTTTTTTTTACACCAGTGGATACATGTTTAAAGAGCACATTTTTTCTTCTGGCTTCCATCTCTGACAGCAAAACTTCACGTTCATTGTCGTTACAGTTTCTTTGTCTTTTGTTTTGATGCCATGTCTGACTCCGGACAAGTGTCGATTTGCAGAAAGCCCTTAAGGAGCTGGTTTGGGCGTCTGTTATGGAACTGACTAATCTCATGCACGTGATCACTCGTTAAGTATCAATTCACTAACAAAATAACAAATTTTTATTTAACTTAACTCATGTGCGCAGGCTCATGTGTTTTGAATTAGGCAGAGTTTTCTTGAGAAGCTCAAATGTGCGTATAAATAAATAAGAAAAAAAAACGTACACAATTTTTAGTGAATGAGAGCCAATGTTTGGTGAGGTTTATAATGTGCCCAAGATATTTGCACCATACTTTACTTTTGTGTGTGATGTAGGGTTGTCAAAAGTATCGAGTCCGGTACCAATTAAATTCAGTACCAATACTGAAATGTTAAAAAAAACATCCATTTTACAGCTAACATTTAAGTGCACACCTAAAGGGCTCTATTTTAACAATCTAGGCACGTAGTCTGAAGCGCATGGTGCAAAAGCATTAAGGGAGTGTCTGAGTCCACATCCTTTAAATACATTTTATGGATGGAAAAATACGATTTGCGTCCCAATGCATGGTCTAACAGGGTTGTGCTTATTCTCTTAATAAGTTCTGGGTGTGTTTTGAGTATAATGTGCATTAAACCAATCAGAGTCTCATCTCCCATTACCTTTAAGAGTCAGTTGAGTCACTCCATGGTGGATTTGCTATTTACATGTTTCTAAACTATTTCTAAATTCAGTTCTAATTTCCAGCAAACTAATAAGTGAACATACAAGTATGCATATAATAAATAATACTGCTAATAATAATAATAATAATAATAATAATAATAATAATAATAATAATAACAACAACAACATTAAACAAATATAAATTGCCATGAATAAACTGAATAAATCCCCCCCGAGGTGAAGAAGGCATGTAGGCAGTGTTTTTTATACTTATGTAAAAATAATTTCTTCCTTTAGTTGTTTCATATATAAAGATATGTGTGTATTGCTGTACATCATGTGTGTATTAAGCAATGTGTAAGCGTTTGGACCTGCATAGGCGCATAACTAACGCGCTTTGCACTGGACTTTAGAGCCATTTTAGTTGGTCAATAACGCGGTCTATTTCAGTTAATCAAAATAGCAACGCACCAACAACGCGCCTTAACACACCTCCTTTATAGACCAGCACACCCATGAGTTCACAAAGGGGCGCAAATGGATTTGCTATTTAAACGACATGGCGCAAAACGTGAAGGTTACGGTTACGCTGGTCTGAAAATAGCAATAAATCGTACCAGACACGTCTTATTGCATCAGGTGTATGATAGGGTCCAAACACCGCTGACTGGCCATTGTGTTCACATGCTCAACAGAAATGACTGTGATTGGCCGTGAAGGTCATCGGCTCACCATTCTTCACTGCTGTTCACAGAGCGCAAACACATACACAGACAGTGGTGCATTTTTAAGTCGCATCAATCAGCTGGTTAGTCTATGAGCTGACTTACAAGCAATCTGCTGATGGATCCCCTGACCTAAACAGCTTTAAAATGCTCCAGTGCCCTTGTATCTGTGTTTACACACGGTGAACAGTGGTGAAGAATGGTGAACTGATGACCTTCATGGCCAATCACAGTCATTTCTGTTGAGCGCATGAACACATCGGATAATCAGTGGTGTATGCACTCAAATGTTAGCAGAAAATGGAGTAGTTAAAGTTTCAGTACTGATTGGTACCGAAATTGATGTTTTTGACAACCCTAGTGTGATGTAAATGTAGAGTTTTTTTTTTCTCTTACCTCAGACTTTCAGCAGATGTTCAAGGTTCTTTTTCTCTGTGATTGCTTTGGGAGAATAAAGACAATTATATTACTTTAAGTTATGACATTTTCTTCCTAATGAAATATCTGTAGGTGATACTTGCCATTTTTAGAAGCCCTGCTACGAAAGTAAATCACAGCAACAAGTACAGCAACAATGACCAGCAGAACACCAGCACATACTCCAAGGATGAGATCTAAACGCATAAGTGAATCTAGAACAAAGACAGACATTGAATTGAGTGAAACGGATGGGTAACTGGACACAGTCTCATGTACGTCATGTACATAGTTCTGATGTGGAATTGCTTGCCTATATTACAACATGAATTAATTTTTTTAAAATTTGAGTTGAAATTTGACTGAATACAGGCACAATCACTTACAGTGGTTACATTTAAAATTGAGAAACACTTATTATTAGTGTCAACTGTGGCCATTAAGTGAACTGCAGCCAGCAACTTATTGTGAAAGCCAACTATTTTAGAAAAACAAGCACGCATAAAGACAAAATGATTACATAATTATAATTATAATAAGTCATAATTATAAGATTAAAAATGACAACTTTAAGTTATAACTGCATGATTTAAAGAGTGGAAATTGACATACTTGACTAATAATTATAAACATAATTTAACTTAAACTTAACTTGGCTATATAGTTATAATAATTATTAACTAAAAAAATCAAAGTTACACACAAAGAAGGCATTTAAGCACTTCACTGGCTCATAAATACAGGAGAACCAATTTAAGCGCTATATGGAGACTACAAAGCCCTATAAACTGACATTCCTGACTCATTATGACCTCCTAAATCAAAATAATGACTTCTAAAGTATACCCTTTAAAGTATTTAATTTTTGACTAAGCACTTAATGATTATGAGATTAAGTGATATTTTCATCACAATTATCATAATTGTGTCATATCGGTCATAATTATGAGTTATGTCGTCATTGTTGACTAATGTATGTGTACTGTGGAAATGAGCTTCCATGCTTATGTGATGAAATCTATAGCAAATAAACAAATACAAACATACTGCGGTCAGGCTCCTTTTCAAGTGTATTCTGTTCTTTAATAGCTTGGCCATGTCTAGACAGAGAGACTGGAAAATAAAAGGGAAGCAATAGTAATTAAATAAAAATGCAGTTATCAGCTACTATCAGTTATTATCACCAGACTCAGAGTGACCAAACACTATAATGTTAGATAAACAGAGTAAAAACAAACTACATTAAAGGACCATCTATAATACTTTTAGTTTCATTGATTACAAGTGTACAGAAGGAATGAGGACAAACTGGTACATCTGCTACAAGGTATGTGACTGAAAAACTCACCGCTGACGGAAACAAAATATGTTTTTATGGTTTCTCCAATGGTGCTCATTTTTTGAGTGACTTTAGTGCTGTCACACTTGGGCTTTCGTTTCAGGCTTTGGCTGGTTCCTGAGCTCTCTCTTCTGATGATGTCTGCTTCATATCGTCCAGTGTGTTCAGCTGTGATGTTTGTGATGGTCAGAGAACCAGACTTATAGTCCACCTCCAGTCTGTCTCTGAATCTCCCGCCTTCACCATCATATAAACAGCTCTTACTGGGATCTCCATTAATCAGAGCGATGCGGGTGTCATTAAAGTACCACAGCATCTTATCATGTTGTTGTTTGGTAACATCAGTGTTTAGAATCAGCAAATGTCCCTCCATCACTGTCTTCATTTCAGCAGCAACCACAACTGCAGACACAAAAATGAACAATATATGTACATTTGACAAGGAACCCATAGAAACGTAGTCAGTGATGATCTAAACGCAGCATATTGTAGCCTACAAAGAATTCATTGAAGCACACGTAACAGTGATTTTAAGGGGAAAAAAAGAATTGAGGAAAGTCTTAGACCCTGTCTATATATGCAAATGTGAAAACCTTTTTTCTACATTTGTCCACACACAAACAGAGCATCAGGTGACTGAATTTGTAAAAAAAAACTTGCCATCATTTTCTTTGTTTGGTGTTAGATCGTGCGCCCGAAATCCTTTGTTTACATTACAAATGTCTTTATTTATAGAAATATCCGTGTATATCTGGACATGGCCTTATACACACTGGGAAATTATTAATGTCTGTTACAAAGTGCCGTTTCTAGACAACTGCAGGGGCGCCACCCAACAGAAGGGGGAGCCAATAACCCCCTTGGTGGAAACCGAAACCAAACTAAACACCCCCCCCCGCCCCGCCCCGCCCCCCCGCAAATGTTCCACAGCGACACAGCTAAAAAAAAAACATTCATGTAAACATTAAACAGCATACATAATTTAACCTGTACTTATTAAAATATATAAACAATAAATTAACAAGACATCTTTTATGCTTAGATGAGTAGCCTTCTTGCTGACAAATGGGAAAAACATTGGGATTTATTGTAAAAAAATGTAACATTTTATTAAACGTTTCGCTTATTTTCTTTAATGTCAATGACTAAAATAAGACAAGTGAAAAAAACATAAAACCGAACAGAATTGGGTGGACATAAAAGTCTCACAATATGGTCATTTCTTCTTAGCCTATTCAAAACAAACAGGTAAAGGACAGAGAAACAAGACACCGTGAAGTCTTAAAACCGGTTTGACGAGAAACCAAATCAATCGCTGAAAACAGGAGGTGATAAAAATATATACAAACATCCACTGACTTACCATCAAGGAGAGAAACAGAGATGGTAAAAAGAAGACGAATTGCCATGATTAATGGAGATGCTGAATTCAGATGTTACATGTCGACTGCGATGTTAAACTGGTGCCAGGCGGTGTTTTACAGGTAGAGGCGGAGCAGTTCCCCGTCTGCTGAAATGAAAGCGAACAGCTGATTGTCGGACATTTTTCATCCTCTGTTTCAACAACACTTGATTTTCCAGACCATTAGCACTCCCTATTATTCTAGGATAATCGGTTTGTTTTTCATCTGTGTTTCGTGTGTGTGTGTGTGTGTTTGTGTGTGTAAAGCATGTCAATGCATCATGGCTACATAGGCTATTGTTGCTTTGCTGATGAGAGCTTCTGTTTTCAGTCTTCATTTATTGTAAGTATAAATAAGATAAATAAAGATAAAGCGTCGGTTAAATGAATAAATGTCTAGCCTACTAGTGCACTTAATTACCAGTAATACAATTTTAACCAATCATGCCTCTTGGTGATTACGTTGAACTTGATAGCCCTGGCAAAAAATGACAAAGCTTATTTGTTTATTGATTTAGTTTGCTTAGGGTAAAAAAAAAAACATCAACACCCAGAATACTGATATATTCATTCATTCATTTTCTTTTCGGCTTAGTCCCTTTATTAATCTGGGGTCGCCACAGCGGAATGAACCGATAACTTATCCAGCATATGTTTTACGCAGCGGATGCCCTTCCAGCCGCAACCCATCCCTGGGAAATTCATACATACTAATACACTACAGACAATTTAGCTTACCCAATTCACCTGTACCGCATGTCTTTGGACTTGTGGGGGAAACCGGAGCACCCGGAGGAAACCCACGCCAACACGGGGAGAACATGCAAACTCCACACAGAAATGCCAACTGACCCAGCCGAGGGTTGAACCAGCGAGCTTCTTGGTGTGAGGCGATTGTGCTACCCACTGCGCCACCGTGCGGCCCAATGCTGACATATAAAACATTTAATAGGCCAATATTACGCAGCTCAATTAGCGATGAAAAGTAGCAAGTCTATCATTCATTTTCTTTTTGGCTTAGTCCTTTTATTAATCAGGGGACGCCACAGCGGAATGAACCGCCAACTTATCCAGCATGTGTTTTGCGCAGTGGATGCTCTTCCAGCCACAACCCAGCACTGGGAAACACCCATACACTCTTGCATTCACACCCACACATACACTACGGACAATTTTAGCTTATTCAATTCACCTAAAGCGCATGTCTTTGGACTGATGGGGAAGCCAAAGCACCCAGAGAAAATTCACGCCAACATGGACAGAACATGCAAACTTCACACAAAAATGCCAACTGGCCCTGCCAGGGCTCGAACCAGCGACCTTCTTGCTGTGATGTGACAACGCTACCCACTGCGCCACCGTAGTGAGGCTATCATTTCTCATAAATCATGCGTTTCTCTGAAATCCTTTGCTTTCAATTCAAATTTGCATTCTAATCACATGACTTATAAGGGCATTTCAATTATGCATTGTGAATTTTTATATAACTTTCCAAAGCAGGGGCCAATTGTACTAAGATTGTGAATCTTTTTGACTTTCCATTGATTTTTTGGTGTTGTTGTTTAACCAGTGGAAAATGTGGCATAAAAAAGAAAGACAGAACAAATCAGAAACTTATGTAAGAAGTAGCATAGTCCCTCAATTGGGGGAAATAAACCACTGCAATCTAAAACAATGTGTGATATCGTGAATATTGACATTATTCAGGCTATAAAATATGGGCATTGTGGACATCAAGCAACATATCCCATTAAGAAGTACTTAATTTAACATTCATTCATTCATTTTCATTTCGGCTTAGTCCCTTTATTAATCTGGGGTCGCCACAGCGGAATGAACCGCCAACTTATCCAGCATATGTTTTACATAGCGGATGCCCTTCCAGCTGCAACCCATCACTGGGAAACATCCACACACACTTATTCACACACATACACTACGGACAATTTAGCTTACCCAATTCACCTATACCGCATGTCTTTGGACTTGTGGGGGAAACCGGAGCACCCAGAGGAAACCCACGCCAACACGGGGAGAACATGCAAACTCCACACAGAAATGCCAACTGACCCAGCCGGGGCTCGAACCAGCAACCTTCTTGCTGTGAGGCGATCGTGCTACCCACTGCGCCACTGCGAGGCCCCTTAATTTAACAACATATACTAAATGTGTCAAATTGGCCAGTGCTGGTAGAATGATTAAATGCTTTAAAGACAAAACCAAGGAAGTGACGTCTGATTCACTGTCACAGGATAGCCAAAACACAAATGAGCATTGTAAACCTAAAACATTTACCAAATTCATCCTGAATGCAGATTTGCTCTTACGCATTTACACAAAGCAACTTACAATGCAGATATTAGGCATTTCAGTTCATTTAGAAGCATTTCTCGATGAGAAAAACAAAGCCTACTGTTTTCCAAACGTGTATATTGTCAGCTGACTGCATTGCACAGACATGAAAAACCCATTCTATTTAGACAGACCAAAAAAAACGCAGCTCATAAGAATGAAAACAAAAGCAGACGCTCGTATGAGTCAAACATATCTGAATACTTATATTTTCACAGAAATGTAGACCGACCTGATGGCTGGAAAACCTGTGTACCACTTTGTGGCTAAGAGACACTTCATTTCCTCTTCTTTATTATACCTCAATCGAACTTCCTTTTTCATAAAAACAGCTACAGCTTAATAGAAGCTGATGTTTAAGTAAAAGTCCGATATAAATAACATCATTTTTCCATTCATCCATTTTTAACCTTATAATATAAATAAAAATCGACCATCTACCTTAACTATGAATGATATCCATTACAGTGAGTGTTCATAAACACTATAGTGACTAGTTTAGATGAAAGCACTGGTCTGTGGTTAGCAAAGGTTGGTCTACTCCTGTTGTGGGAGGATCAACATGCACACTAATATAAAAAAATCAGACTTCTGTCAAAACACAGAAGTCTGCTTTTAGATACTTTCCACTGTTATGTCAGAGCACTCATTGAAAATGCATCATGTTGGATTTATGCTCAGCTTGTGTGGATGGACACTGGTTGGTGAGTTACAAATGATTCATTTTATACTATGCTTTTGTGGACTTGGTTCTTGCTCAGTGTAAGGTCCAGCCAGTTAGTCCAATGATGGTGTCTACTGGTGGATGAAGGTTCACTGCATATTCAGTGTTTCCAATGCACTGTTCATTTACTTTAACTTTAACTCTTATCTGACTCCAGTTTCAATATGAGGTGGTTTAATATCAATATATTTATCCTCGTTTTATCTGACTCCAATCATAAAACATAATATTTAATTTAGATGAATGTTTCATTATTTTATTTAATCGTGTTTCTATATATTACACTCGTTCATTCGGCTTCCTATAACATCCTGAGTCTTGTACCGGCCGAGTATACAATCTCTTAAACACAAGCATGTCAGTCTTGGTCACTAAACAGAGGCGATTAACCACTAGTCTAAAAAGGCAGAACCCTACTTACTCAGTTTAAAATATTTTTGTGTGGTCCCCATAGATCTGCTATCTACTAAATCAAAACAAAGCTATTTAATCATACCATGATCATTACTATAAAATCATTCATTCATTTTCTTTTCGGCTTAGTCCCTTTATTAATCTGGGGTCGCCACAGCGGAATGAACCGCCAACTTATCCAGCATATGTTTTACGCAGTGGATGCCCTTCCAGCTGCAACCTATCTCTGGGAAACATCCATACACACCCATTTACACTCATACACTACAGACAAATTAGTCTACCCAATTCACCTGTACCGCATGTCTTTGGACTTGTGGGGGAAACCGGAGCACCCGGAGAAAACCCTCGCCAACACAGGGAGAACATGCAAACTCCACACAGAAACGCCAACTGACCCAGCCGAGGCTCGAACCAGCGACCTTCTTGCTGTGAGGCGAACGTGCTACCCACTGCGCCACTGTTAGGCCCACTATAAAATCAAGCAGACCAATTTACTTAAACTATTAGTAACTTTAAGTAATCACCATATGATTTAAACGGTGTTATAAGTTTAGAGATAAAGGCCTACCCACATTTAGATTGGTCTCAACAATACTTTGCTGTTCTAAATAGAAAACCCATTATTAGCCTTTTACGGTCTAAGTATACTTGAATTAATGCCAATGTGTTAGTCTGAGCTCTAAGAACATCGTATAGCAATCCACACTGCTTCGTCTAATCGCAGGGGTGCCCAAACTTGAAGGGCCAAAACCCAAATATCACTGAGAGCCTTGGGCCCAAGGCATTTATACCAAACAAACTCACCAAATTCTCTTTATTGTCGGGTGGCAGTATGTACATTTAGACAAAATCTGATTCATTTACATAATTTAATTGAAACATTTAGTTTCAGTTGGCTTTAAACAAAAACAATAAAGCAAACAAAGGGTTACGTTAAATTTGAATTGTCAATTGAAACCATCTTCCATCTCCTCAGACGGGATGGTGGGCCAACTCAAAGGTTACCATGGGCAAACTTTGGCCCCCAGGCCCTAGTTTGGACTTCTCTGGTGTATCGTGTTTTAGTCCGTTACTAACCTGTACAGGGGCTTGTGGTGTTATGGACTTAACGTAATCTACTAGAGTTAATAATACAAGATAAATTAGAACAATGGGGCCTCACAGTGGCGCAGTGGTTAGCACGTTCACCTCACAGCAAGAAGGTCGCTGGTTCGAGCTTCGGCTGGGTCAGTTGGCGTTTCTGTGTGGAGTTTGCATGTTCTCCCTGTGTTGTGTGGGTTTCCTCTGGGTGCTCCGGTTTCCCCCACAAGCCCAAAGACATGTGGTACAGGTGAATTGGGTAGACTAAATTGTCCGTTGTGTATGAGTGTGAATGGGTGTGTATGGATGTTTCCCAGAGATGGGTTGCAGCTGGAAGGGCATCCGCTGCGTAAAACATATGCTGGATAAGTTGGCGGTTCATTCCGCTGTGGCGACCCCAGATTAATAAAGGGACTAAGCCGAAATGAAAATGAATGAATGAATGAATTAGAACAATCTGAAACAATTTAATAGTCAGGTAAATGTGTATTATGCCAATTAATCAGTCAATTCATAAACAATCAATACAAGACATCAAATTCTCAAAGATATATCTAAGATCAAAAGATGCATACCTGACTTCAAAATATACATAGTATAGAGCATGAGAGCTCCACACTATGGGCTAATCTGGTCACAGAATCGCTCTGAACTCGTCACTTTTCCTTAAATAGTCAGACCAAGAAAACAATCTCCTTCAAGGAAGGGGTGTGTGGAACAACAGTAGGCATTTGCATTAAGTGGCATGTTAGATCTGAAGAGTTACTGCCTATAGGGAGAAGCCCCCTAAGTAGGGCACACCCTTAGCAGTGGAATAGATATATACCTGAAGTTATATATCTATTGTTTTGATTGCCTACTTCTGAGGGAATGAGACCATTGTACCAGACGCACTGAGACATTTCAAATGATATCACACATTACGGATAAAGTCACTTGTATTGATATAGAACATTCATATTTTGAGATGACCATTCTGTGTGAGTTGGATGAAGAGGAGGGTGAGTGAACAGAGGCTTCAAATGTAAATGAAGGAAAGGAGAGGAGTGATTTTTCCCACATTCCCATCCGGTGGGGTGTGGAGTCAATTGTCTCTGTTTCCAGCCCATGAGTGTATTGTATGTAGACATCAACGTACCTGTGGTATCTCAAATCTCACACTCAGTCGAGTAATAAGACAACTTTGCATTAGTATGATGTGATAAATGATTATGATTTATGGAAGATCAATGCCTCGATAAATTCATATCATTAATAATAAAATCAAATACTAAACACATTTTAAAATGACTAGAATATTGTTTGTTAATTGTTTAAACAAATTACAGAATAGTTTATTTTGCATGTATGCAGCAAATAATTTGCCAAGTTTTTATAATATGATTTGCATATGCTGTGTATCTGACTCCCAAACAACCTCTTCTTTAGTTTTTCCATCCATTTGTTCCAGTTTCTTAATGACTCATCTTACATGCTCAGAAATAAAAAGTATACAAAACACGACAGGCTTTTGACAGGTTCTGAGAATGTAGTAAACCATCATCATTTTTCACATCGATTACCTTATACAAACTCTGTGTTCTCCAGGTGTGTTTGGCGAATCAGTGTCAGTGATGGAGGGAGATTCAGTCACTCTAAACTCTGGTATCACTGAAATGATGGATGATGATCTGATTCAGTGGATGTTTGTCAATGAAAACACTTTAATAGCTGAAGTTAATGTAATGGAGACCAGAGTCACTGTATATGATTCCAATGAGAGATTCAGAGACAGACTGAAGGTGGACAATCAAACTGCATCTCTGACCATCACAAACACCACAACTGAACATGCTGGAGTTTACGAACTAAAAATGACAGAAAAAAGAACCAAAAATTTTAGTCTCACAGTCAACAGTAAGTAAATATGTTTTGTTTTTCAGGCTTTACATACACAGCAAAAACTAAATGACATCTACATTCAACACATGATTTATTCAAATCTTTTCCAGCTCGTCTGCCTGTTCCTGTCCTCATCATCAACTCTTCTCAGTGTTCTTTTTTCTCATCTTCATCAGTGCAGTATAATTGTTCAGTGTTGTGTTCAGTGGTGAATGTGAGTGCTGCGAGTCTCTCCTGGTATAAAGGAAACCGTTTATTGTCCAGCATCAGTGTGTCTGATCTCAGCATCAGTCTCTCTCTACCTCTGGAGGTGGAATATCAGGATAGAAACTCCTACAGCTGTGTGGTCAACAACACCATCAGCAACCAGACCACACATCTGGACATCAACACACTCTGCCAGACATCATGTTCAGGTACGGCAGCTGTATTTTTATATACTGATTTTTATATATATATATATTTTATATACTGGTTCGATTCAATTCACCTTTATTTCTACAGCGTTTTTTGGTTTTTTTTTTACAATGTAGATTGTGACAAAACAGTTTAACACAGATGCAGTTCTAGTAAACTGAAACTGCTTCAGTTCAGTTTTCATAGTTGAAGTTCAGTTCAGTGTAATGATGTAACTGCTCAAAGCCGAAACACTGAAGAGAAACTCCGATGCACAGCTGCGCTAGTCCCAAACCAGTGTCGAGGAACAAACTTCACCTATTGACGAAAGTGAAGGAAAAATATTCTAGAGAATAAAACCAAGCTCAGTTGGGCACGACCAGTTCTTGTCCAGAGCTGCAGTCTAGACCCAATTAAGCATGCAGAGTCAGCGTCGGCTAAAGAGAGCTCGCTGATTGTTTATTCAGCAACGAATCAGAGCACGATTGTTGTGTACTGAAGTGACGTAGCAAGTAAACAATTCAAGCCAAAAAGAAACACAAAGAGGCAGACTGTAATTTTGCTACATTTCTCTAATATTTGCAATGGGTATAAATTATTAGATTATCAGACATATTTGCTGTGTGGAGTTTGCATGTTCTCCCTGTGTTGGCGTGGGTTTCCTCCGGGTGCTCCGGTTTCCCTCACAACTCTAAAAGACATGCGCTATAGGTGAATTGAATAAACTAAATTGGCCGTAGTGTCTGAGTGTGTGTGAATGTGAGTGTGTATGAGTGTTTCCCAGTACTGGGTTGCAGCTGGAAGGGCATCCGCTGTGTAAAACATATGCCAGAATAGTGGGCTGTTCATTCCGCTGTGGCGACCCCTGATGAATAAGGCACTAACCCGAATGAATGAATGAATGACACTGAATGTTGCTTGCATATACCCATTGGAAGTTCCAGTTTTACCGTCCTGAAAGAAAAAACAGACACTGCCCCCCTGTGGAGTGGATAGACACGCCTTCTAAAACGCAGCTCTATTAAATCAGTCGGCTTTCGTCTGTTTGGTGTGTTCACGTGCACCTTTTTGGTCAAGATGGAACCAGATGTGAGCTGATGCGAGGCGACAACAGAGTTGGGTTTCATCTGTGCTAGTTGTTTGGTGTCGGCTTGGTGTGTACTGGCCCTATTTCAAAAGTTATGCATTTGTGTTTTTTTCTGTATGCTAATGCAAAGAGATGTGGCTTTAGTCAAGTTTTAAACTTGACCGGTGGAAAAAGTTTTTTTTCACAATTTGACTGCTAAGCCAGGGGTGCTAAATCCTGTTTCTGGAGATCTACCTTCCTGCAGATTTCAGCAGCAACCTTGATCAATCACACTTGTTTGTGTGCTGCTTCAGGTCCTACTTAGTTGGTTTAGTTGTGTTTGATAAAGGTTGGAGCTGAACTCTGCAGTAATTTCCAAGAACAGGATTTACCACCCCTACCTAAAAAGGAAAATTCTGCCATGTCATTATTTACAGTGCTCAGCATGTACGAGTACAGCCCATTATGAAAATGAATATTTGTATCCATTTCTCAGTGAATATAGGCTATGTATTTTGGTGCGTTTAAACAAAGCAGATTTATTAAACAGATATATTTATTAAAATCATATTTTAGTCACCAAAACATATTTAGAAATGCAAAGATAATACATTTAAATTCAAGCAAAATATTGCAAAAAAAAAAAAAAATTACAACCTACAAAATTTCAACAATTTTTTTTTCATTTTTTGCTTCTCTTGATTTTTCCTCTTTTTAAAATTTTTAATTAATATTTTTCTATAACATATAAATTTGGGTGCACTAGTTATTGGAGCGTTATCGCAAGTTATTTTGTTTGATGAGCTCCAGATTTGGCTTCAGTACTGACTAATCTAATGTACATGCACACATATAATATTGTAAAGCTTCCTATTAAAAATATGAATTTAAAAGATAGATTTGTGAGGGGTGCACTTATATATGTCGACTACTGTATTTACCTTTTAGTTGTTCCAAGACTGCTTTACCTTCTTACTTCTGTTGAGCAGAAAAGAAGATATTTTGAAGGAAGCTGGAAACCTGTAATTATTGAAATAATACAATGGAAGTCAACGGTTATAAGTTTCCAGCTTTCATCAAATATATCTTTTTATGTGTTCAAAAGAAACACAATGGTTTGAAACCACTTGAGAGAGAGTAAACAATGAGTAAATATTCCATTATTGGGTGAACTATTTCTTTCCTGCTTTGTGGATTGCTTATGCATCTGTTTACTTGTGCATAAAACAGAAGAACCATCTGCTGCAATCTAGCTTAAAATGAAAATTCACAAGACATTTTTTACTTCTACTATTAATATAAAGCAGCAAATGGCGTCATGGTGGCGCAGTGGGTAGCACAATCACCTCACAGCAAAAAGGTCGCTGGTTTGAGCCCCGGCTGGGTCAGTTGGCATTTCTGTGTGGAGTTTGCATGTTCTCTGTGTTGGCGTGGGTTTCCTTCGTGTGCTCCGGTTTCCCTCACAGTCCAAAGACATGCGCTATAGGTTAATTGGGTAAGCTAAATTCTGGCCGTAGTGTATGTGTGTGAATGCAAGAGTGTATGGCTGTTTCCCAGTGTTGGGTTGTGGCTGGAAGGCATCCGCTGCGTAAAACATATGCTGGGTAAGTTGGTGGTTCATTCCACTGTGGCGACCCCTGATGAATAAAGGTACTAATCCGAAAAGAAAATGAATGAATGAATAAAGCAGTAAATTGCCATCAGTGACTTTATCCCTCTCTATAGTTACAGATTCAGTCTCTCTAATAGTGCTGGTCTCTGCTGGATCCCTGCTGATAGTTGCCGCAGGCCTGATTGTCTGTATTTACAGGAAATGCAGAAAAGCGAGTCAAGAAGGCAAGTGTTATATATATTAACAGCCATTTACTTTGTAACTGTAAGTTGTCAGTAATAAGGCAATTCCTCCAGGAATCCAGAGGTTCTTGAAATAAAAAATAAAAAAAAGTTGACAAGATTAATGTGCATTTAATATTGCAAACATAAAATTGAAGCAAATGCAATGAGATTGAGTAAATCCATGACAAAATATGTCACTTAAATATAAAAATAATTAAAAAAAAATTTAAATATAAAAAGATTATATTTTAAGTCCTTGCAAAATCCTGGAGGAACCGATCAGGGTTCAAATCAAATAGTAACATTCTTAATAGTATTTAGTTCATTTTAATCTTTATGCTGAGTTCTGCTCATTTTGACCATGAAAAGTTATTTTATACTATATATAAAGTTTATTATTCCTCCAAAAATGGTTTTTATAATGTTATTTCATTAGGCTAAAACATTTCTGTCCCACTAAAAGCCATTTCATTTGTCAACGCAAGTTATAAGTGGGGCAGCACGGTGGCGCAGTGGGTAGCACAATCGCTTCACAGCAAGAAGGTCGCTGGTTCGAGCCCCGGCTGGGTCAGTTGGCATTTCTGTGTGGAGTTTGCATGTTCTCCCCGTGTTAGAGTGTGTTTTCTCCGGGTGCTCCGGTTTCCCCCACAAGTCCAAAGACATGTGGTACAGGTGAATTGGGTAGGCTAAATTGTCCGTAGTGTATGTGTGTGATTGAGAGTGTACGGGTGTTTCCTAGTGATGGGTTGCAGCTGGAAGGGCATCCGCTGCGTGAAACATATGCTGGATAAGTTGGCGCTTCATTCCGCTGTGGCGACCCCAGATTAATAAAAGGGACTAAGCCGAAAAGAAAATGAATGAATGAATGAAGTTGTAAGTGTTAAAGGTTAAAAACAAATCATGTATTATAATAGTCCCGTATTTCCTCACCTTTATGATATTTTCTGATCATTTTGACAAATTCATTTTATCCCAGTTTTTACTTTTCCTACGGAATATTTCCTCCACCTTTGCTACTCTTGTGATGTCCCAAAAATCTCAAATACTGGTTTTCATTTTTTTTTTTATCAACTAGCTTTGTGAATTGACACTGGCTTTGTATATCTTCATAGAGCTGATTGGGCATATGCATTGAACATTGGCAAAACTATTCACAATTAACGCTGATACAGTATCTCCACAATCTAGGTGCATACACTCATATTTTGGAAGTCTACAATCTATCAATTTCATAAAGACATGCAAAACCTTTGCCAAGAAACGTTGACAACTTTTTTTAAAAATCTGAAACCTGCTGATATGACATTTTTATAATAATGTTTGACTAGAAACACCATATTAGGCTTAGCACAAGAGTAAATGGAAAGACATTGAGTGCAGTTTACAGTATGCTACTGTAGGTTTACGGTGCATTCTGGGAAATGATCAGCTACTGTGCATTAAATACAGCAATGCAAATTAATTTTGAAATAAATCAGCTTCATGAATATAGTCTTAAGTAAACTTTCATCGCTTCACTGACGTTTAAATGAACATCTCTATGAATGGCAGAGGTTCGGTTATAAGTACTTTCATTAAACATTCTTCTGGGGTTGAATTAGAATTCATATTAGCATTTGATTGTTTTTAAACTATTCATTACTGTCATCGAAACAGTGGGAACTCAAGAAGACGAGATCACGTACATTGAGCCGACATTCTACAAAAGAGAACTGCAGAATTGGGTAAGATCATTGCTATTATATTCTGGTTGTGTTTGTGTGTGTTCGATCATGAAACTGACAGAAAGACAAATGTTTGATGTGTCAAGTCAACATTCAGCATAATAAACCATGGCTCATATGTCACATGACATATCCCGACATATCCTGTTCAACTGCTGACAATATGGAAAACAACTAGAGTTTAACATAGATCTTTATCAAAATAAATGATGGAGTGAATGTAATACAGATAAAAGAAACTAAGGCTGAGGGATAGACTTACGGTAATTAATCAAGGCATTATAAGAGTCCTCATTGCACAAATTTGCACAAAACTGACATGTAACTGATGGTTAAACCATAGCTAAACCACTGCACTTCATTTTTAAAAAGCGAGCAATGGGTTTGCTCACTTTTATGTAAAGTCAACTAATCACTTTAAGAGCAATTCATTTTTAAATAAAGCAAACTGATCACTTTTTACAGTGTGGTATTTCTATCACTAATGCTCCAAATATTATATATATATATATATATAAAATCAGGATTAATTGTTCTATTAAAGAACAACATCTAATTAGAACCATTTTATTCGAAAACAATCCTAATATATACATTTTCTTTAGATTTTTATGTTCTTCACACTAAAAAGAGATTCTTTGAGAGGGGTCTGGATGCAGACTTGATGCAATGCAATGCTTCTTAATAGGCTCACCTAACCCCACCCTTCTCAGTGACGTCACTAGCTGCATTGAGTGCATTGCAGGGTTCAACGCCAAGGATTTTTTTCTACTGGCCCGATTGGACCACTGGTTCAGATTTTTACTTGCCCTGCCAAATTTTTCACTGGCCCCATCAAAAAAGCTATTAATAGCTATTAATAGAAGACAATAGCTAGCCAATAGAAGTGGCTAGCTATTCTTAGCCACATATTTTAAATAATGTGCCAAAAGTCAAACATAATTGCAATAACTTTTTATTTAGCATAACTTTTCTTTCAATACAACTGACAACTTAAAACATTACAATCCTTAAAAAATAACCATTGGCTAGAATTATGCATTATTGGCTTACATTATAGAGAGAAATAACAGATGAAGCGAGACTGCAGTCAGATCACGAAGCAGATCAATGTTGTTCGTTCTTTCCAGGTGTCAGTGCATGGATGAACAAAACAATAGGCCTAATACAAAGTATTATAAGATTACAATAAGGAAAAATGATCAGATGGTAAAACAGCTCTCGGTAATATTTCAGCATACTTTTACTTTCGTATTCGACATGAAACACACATTTGCCGGTAGGAATGACATCCCGCCCTACTCATATTTCTCTTCATATAGCCGTATATATGGCTATTACACAACCGTAATGCACTTTAGTTTGTTGGATGGTTTTGCTTTCTCACTACAATCGATCCGCTCCAGAGTTCGTTTCAATCGAGCCGAGACCAATCGGTGCAGATCCGATCGCGATTGCAGGATTCACATAATACCAAACAAACTGCGCTAACTGGGCCAATGATACAGGTTCCGAAACAAACGTTTA
Organism: Danio choprae; assembly: GCA_903798125.1. NCBI lineage: Eukaryota > Metazoa > Chordata > Actinopteri > Cypriniformes > Danionidae > Danio > Danio choprae. The sequence continues at coordinate 1,856,519 of CAIGQW010053379.1, forward strand.
AGTATGAAAGCACCCTAGACTGTATTTGCACCAATCAAAAAACAGTCGCAGACAAATGAAACTTAAGTGACAAGTCAGCACTGGCCCAGTACCATTCCTGTCTCTCACGCTGGCAGTCATTATTGTCGAGCCCTGCATTGTGTCTGACATTGCTCGAGGCTTGCAGTTTCAGCTTGCATATTCAAGGCTTCATACAAATACTATTGTATTCTTTTAAGAATTGTTTACTAAATGTGTTGCCATGGAAACAACAACAATGGATCTTCAATTGCATACAAAACAAAACCCTACAAGCCTTTTAAGCGTTGTTGCTTGACCTTTTAAAGGGCATTTTTTTTTATTTTCACTTGTCTACAAACTATGTCTATAGTATACTTTGTCTATAAAAATAGTCAGTACTCTCAATACTTTTATGATTCTTCCCATCAGACCAAACCCATTTAAAATAAATTGTGCTGGAATATAATTTAAACCTAAAGAAGCTTGTTCACCTGCAGAAAAACAGCTATGCAACCAATGTAACCTACAGGCAACTGGTTTTTATGTCTCCGTTATGTAAACTGTCTAGTTAACTTTTTTTATTTTACAGAAATGTGATGAGGACACTGTGGAGTATGCACCGATTGCCACGAGATGATGATCACATTTTAGGGTTCCTCATTCACTTCACGCTTACAAACTGTTTAAACATTACATTCGGTAATGAACATGCTCATGTTTCATAGAGCGATGTTTGTGACTCTGGACCACTAGCAGCTTTGTGGGTTCAAGTGTGATATTGTTTCCCATCAACATGAAAGTGGCTTGCTCTGCTGGTGGACAACCAGGCTTGTTTTTGTTTGGGCTGATGGTTGTCTGTGGTTGACACTTAGCACAGGGACATTGACGTCATTAGCAGGTGGTTTACTTTTTCCATTTTGCTAACATGAATCTCACTGCATGACTCAGTCAAATAAAACTGATAAACTAACAGGGATTTTATTTAAAGTTGTTTATTTGTATTGCTGCGCACCCAATAATACATTGTCCCAAAGCATAGCAAGGAATCGTAATATTTATTTAATCTCCGACCTTTACAGTCCCATTCATTGGATTTGTGCCAGATGGTAATGCGGTGTAGCAATCAAGTAGGCTAGCTGAAATGTGATATAACCACATGCAATGCATAAATAATGTCTATTGTAAAAACATTTGTAATACTGTAAACAATATACAAATTATTTAGATGGATGAAGGGTTACAGTTACTTCCTAAAATGAAGTTGAGGAGGTTGGCTAGTGCATTCAAAAAACTAAATAAATAGCCATCAATATACAGAAAGACAATCACTTGGTTTGCAGGTGCTAAAATACCATGTTAAATGATTTCAAGTGTTTAAAATACCTTTATTAGTTATAGCACAATCCATTGTCCAACATAATATGTCTACCTTTAGACTAACACAAGAGCCTCCAAGAATGAAAGAAACATTCATTTCCCAGGTGTTCAGACGTTTGTTACTCATAAATTGGTAATAAAGTCATTGTACATGAAGAACCATACGTTTGTTGTCATTTCATCTGATAAAGAAAATGCAGCTTACAATAAAAACGTGTGGAAAAAATGACTTAGTAAAGAATACCGTGTGTTCATCCGCCATCTGTTCACCGGTACACAAAAACACCTTTGAGGGTTATATGAACTACAGTAAACTCAACCTACTACACACCGCCATCTAGTGGTTAACATGTACATTCGAGTTGTACATCTATACATATACATAAAAAAATAATACAATTACGACATTATCAAACGTCAACCGAAGGCCTAAATGTGTGCCCGAGAAAACAAAATGATCTCACCTTGGAGGTCTTGATGGCTTCAAACTCAGGACGCAGATTATGAGAGGTTAACATCTGTTTTGTGATTAACATCTTCATCTCTGGACTACACTAGCATATATGCAGCTAGGGTTTTCTGTTTGTTTACTGGTTGGTATATTAGTTCCCAACTACTGTATCTTCAACGAGACCACAAAAATAGCTTTGCATGCGTCCTTTGTTTTAGAGCTATTGATCGAAACATTATGCTACATGTCCAGTGACGGGGGACAGAAACTTGTTTGTTTTTTTACAACGACCGGAAGCTCGCAACCGCGCGCTTTTGTTTTCCTGCCATGAGGCTATGTTTATAAAACGTCACGTGAACATGGCGGCACCCAAGCAGATTGTCATTCCTTTTCTATGCAAATTAAATGTTTAAAATGACACCAGGCCTACATGACACTGCAGTATTTTAGTAAACGTTTATGGGGTAAATTAGTGACCCTCCCGGTTGACAATCATACACCCATAGCGTAGCTTAAATTTGTTTAGCACACGCTTTAGTTAATAAGTTGACATTTTCATCAGGCTGTAATATGTTTCATAACTTTTGAATCTCTTTTCGTTGTTAAACCTCCATGCAAGGCTCTTAAAAGGTTTTTCCCTTCCCTTTGAATCATAAACAACATGGGAACGTGAGAGGAACTTGGTGTTTTCCACTGCTGTGTGTGCTGCAATCCAATTAAAGCAGATGAAAACACCCTCGGAAACTCAAACCATGACATGAAAATGTATAAATTGTATTAAATATTAAACACCTACCATGCTTCA
>CAIGQW010053379.1:1899092-1923062 GCA_903798125.1 Danio choprae
TACCGCATGTCTTTGGACTGTGGGGGAAAACTGGAGCACCAAAGGAAACCCACGCCAACACAGGGAGAACATGCAAACTCCACACAGAAATGTGACTTGAACCAGCGACCTTCCTGCTGTGAGGCGACAGTGCTAACCACTGAACCACAGTGTCGCCATCAGGAAATATTATATTAGGAAATTATATAGAGGAAGCTTAAATATTGCTTAATGTAATTGTGGTTTTAGTATGAAATACAGATTCACGTCATGAACACCTCATCTGTGAAAGCGATGATTTGCCTCATTTTATTCCTTTCCTGGATGTTATGATGTCATAAACTAAAATAACAACAGTAGCCACACCCACCAGAGCAGAGAGGACCAATCGGATGACAACTTCAGAAACATGACAGCAGAATGTACAATCTGAGGGAATAAAACAAACATGGTACATTCGTGAATTACCATCAACATGCAAAACAGTTATCAAATGAGTTTGACTTTTGATATTCATATTTCCTTTTCACTATATTCATTCATTCATTTTCTTTTCGGCTTAGTCCCTTTATTAATCTGGGGTCGCTACAGCGGAATGAACCGCCAACTTATTCAGCATATGTTTTACGCAGCGGATGCCCTTCCAGCTGCAACCCATCACTGGGAAACATCCATACACACTCATTCACACACATACACTACGGACAATTTAGCTTACCCAATTCACCTATACCGCATGTTTTTGGACTGTGGGGGAAACCGGAGAACCCGGAGGAAACCCACGCAAACACGAGGAGAACATGCAAACTCCACACAGAAATGCCAACTGACCCAGCCGGGGATCAAACCAGCGACCTTCTTGCTGTGAGGCGATTGTGCTACCCACTGCGCCACCGTGCTGCCCTCACTATATTCATCCTTACTTGTGTGGAGAATTCATGGCTAAATTTAATGAGTTTGGGAGCTCTACAGGGTCAGTATACATGGCCGGGGTGCTATAGATAACTTTTGGTCACTTGTGTCAATGCCAAACATTCAACACAGGCTCATTGTGGATATGTACCCCTGTCTATATTTCTGCAGAGTGCAAATTATATAGCCAGAGGTATGTTTTGTCTTTAAAATGAACACTACGAGGCGGTATGACGATGTCTTCCGTCCATGTGGACTACTTTTCCAGTGTTACCAGTTTGCCCAGTGGTTTGCCGCATAAGTTAGTGAACTTGGGATGTGGAGCGAAGTTGACTGAGATGGAAGGGTTCGAGTCCAGTGATGAATGGTTCCAGAAACCAGGTAAAACAAAAGCAAAAATAAAAAATAAAAAAAACAACAGGCTGAAAATGTGGTTAAGTCACACAGCAGTGACGGCTTTTTTTACTTGGACTGTTACGTATTTCACTGTTCCCAGAAATGTAGACATGGGTACATATCTGCAATGAGCCTGGGTTGCAAACATTGGTTTCAATGGTGCCAGCAGCAAAAATCCTGGGCTGTGGACAATGAGAAACATGTATTGTATCACTAACATGTATTGAAGATGGACTCTGATGAATCCACCTTCACTGTCTTTCCCACATCCAGTAGAGAGTTAAGGTGTGGAGAAGCCCCAAATAAGCGTACCACCCAGACTGCTGCATGCCCAGAGTGAAACATGGGGGTGAATGCAATGCTGAGTGTGCTTCATACAGGTGAGTAGGCTAGACAAACCACCTGTAGAACAAACTCTGTCCTCTCTGTATGCTCGGAGGAAAAAAAACAACATAGACTTATCACAGCATTTACATACTGCTAGTCTCTGATCATTTGAGGTGCTTCTTTTATACTCACTTAAGTTGCTTTGGATAAAAGCGACTGCTAATTAAGTAAATGTAAATAAATCGCACATACGAAACAGACGCTCACTGGTGGCCTGATTGCCACCACATGGCTGATCATTGGCATGGTGTGTGCTAGTTTTTACATTCACAAACAGCTACATTAACATACTACGTGAACGCTAATATCCCAAAAAGCCCAATAACATCACACTGAGGTGAAAATGTAAACAAACAGATCATAGATTGAATGCAAACCAATCTGACATACCTGAACATGGCTGGCAGTGTTCAGTGCTGTTCACATGTTGAGTCTTGTTGCGGATGGGATTGCTGACGACACAGCTGTAGGAACCATCCAGACACTCCAGATGTAGAGAGACACTGTTGTTGAGATCAGACACACTGATGCTGGACAATAAACTGTTTCCTTTGTACCAGGAGAGACTCACAGCACTCACATTCACCACTGAACACACCACTGAACAATACTGCACTGATGAAGATGAGGATGAAGAATTTGGTGGGGATTCACTGATAATGACAGGAACAGGTAGACGAGCTGGAAAACATCAGAATATTTGGACACAAAAGTCTGTAACATGAAAAAAGTACTATAAAAGGGATAGCTCACCCAAAAATGATACTTCTGCCATCATTTACTTCCCCCTCATTTGTTCAACACAAAAGAAGGTATTTTGAAAAATGTTGGCTGCTGGGACCCATTGACTTCCATGGTATTTTTTTCCTACTATGAAAGTCGATAGGTCACAGCAGCCAGCATTCTTCAAAATATGTGAAGTTTATTTATAAGCTAATTTCGGGAGGATCACGTGCTTATGATTGACCACGGCTGGACCTGCATTAGCTAACACATAATTCACCAATCAGATGATACCTAATTCACTATAAATAACCAGAGTTTCTTACCACAGTTAAAACTGATTTATACTTCTGTGTCGAGTGATCGGCGTGACCCACGGCGCATGCCTTGCGCGTAGTCGTGCATTTATATTACTGCGTGCCGTTTTTGTTGCTCTGCAATAACACTTCCGATACGCTAGCTGGCAGTAGGTGTTTATGTTTCTCTTTGTCGAGTTTCTTTACAGGTATTTTGTTTTTTTCTGAATGCTACAAGTAGCTCAAACTCGCTTATTCAAAGGTGGGAACCTGCAACAACATTAATCATAAGATAAACACAAAACAAGTTTCCATCTGGAGCTCCTTCATGGGACTCAACACTTGTAAACACTCGCTCCATCGGGCTCGCGGCTCTCAACACCGCCCATGCTCGTCACCAGTACCAAGCCGACCAATCACAGAGCTTGCGCTAAGCCTTGTTGCGACGTGTAGTTACATTTTTTGAGAGGTGCGCGTCAGCATCGGCGTCAGCCACGGCGAGGGCTATGCGACCGTGCGGAGGCGGCGCCGGACCATATGCATGTGCTTGACGCAGAAGTATAAATCAGCCTTTATCCCCCCCTTCCACCCCTACTCCTCCTCCCTTTTCCTTGATAGGGCAGAATGGCGGCCCAGTGGTTAGCACTGTTGCCTCACAGCAAGAATGTCACTGGTTCAAGTCCTTACCAGGCCAGTCGACGTTTCTGTGTGAAGTTTGCATGTTCTCCCCATGCTCACATTGGTTTGCCCTGGTTTCCTCCCACAGTCCAAAGACATACGACATAAGTGATTTGACCAAACCAAATTGGCACTATAGACGGTAGTCAGCAGTACATCTCTCCATAGCAATCCTAATTTGTCATTAGCCTTAAATAAGCAGAGAAGTTCTCGAGATCAACCTGAGCTCAATCTCCCCTCTCGCCCTGCAAGTAAGAGGGAGCCCCGGGCTCGAGGATCTTATGAGTTCAGGGCTTTCTCGGGGGACAGCATGTCAAACACGCTTTATAATCAATCATCAGCTAAGTGTGAACTCTTGAATTTCTGTTGTGTTCAACAGAAGAAAGAAACTCGTAAAGTTTTAAAACCTCATGAGGGAGAGTAAATTATGAGGTAATTTCCTTTCTGAGTGAACTAGCTCTTCAATGTAACCTACAGTACTGTGCAAAAGTTTTTAGGCCAATGGTATTTCCTAGAAATAAATGATTAAAACCATTTTTGGTTGTTGTTGCTGGTGAAACACTTTTGCACAGTACTGTAAGTCATATACTCACCGTGTACAGTAACGTTGAATGGAAATGTCCTCTTGTTGATGTGATTGATTGATGTCATTATATATCCTCCAGCATCTGTGATTCTGCTGTCTGTGATGGTCAGAGATCCAGTCTGATTGTCCACCTTCAGTCTGCCTCTGAATTTCCCTTCAAGATTATCATCAAATGTGGAGATATTCTTGGATGTTAAATCGATTTTCGCAAAAAGATTCCCTTTAGGCTCTAAGTTCCACATAATCAGACCATCTGTCGGTAGTTCTGTCAAGTCAGAGTTTAGTGTGACAGAATCTCCTTCCGTTACAGACACTGACTTCACTGCATCTGCATCAGGAGACAAAAACAATGTCAATTATACAGACTAATAGAGGGATTGTTATTTCTGTGCCCCTGGAAGCGCCTTCCCACATGTGGGATTTAGAATTTTGTTCTGAATTGAAGCTGGATGTGTTGCTTCGGAAACTAAAATGGAATGCCGTGTAAAGTTCTAAAGCAGTTCTAAGGTTTTGAAAATCGCTCCAGACTGACAGTTCATAGATATTTACATTAGATGTCGCCTACGCTACTGTTGTCCATTGGAAGGAATGCGTTAATAGAGCCGCCATTTTAGTACAGGGTAGCGCTCCTTTGAAATGAACGTGGGACCAAGGTGCAGTGGAGGACTGGCCATCCGGAGCCATAGATATGTAAACATATATACATATATCTATGATCGGGTGTTTTCCCGGTGGTCAGTATGCAAATATATTTTTTTAAATTATGAAAATTATAATTTTACACCACTTTTCTTCATCGATGGATAAGTGACCGCACGGGCATTGTCGACAAAGAGCATGTGTTTGTGTGCATGGAAATGTATTATCCTCCTTCCCTGATAAATTTGATCTAATTTGCGTCCTGAAACACACCTCCTCTCCCGCTTTCACTTCTAATTCTAACGGAGGGAGCGATTAGTTTGTGAATGAATCTCCGTTATGAAAGACTCGTGTGAACCGTCGATGACCCTAGATTAATAAAGGGACTAAGCCGAAAGAAAATGAATGAATAAATGTTTGCTGATTTTATTCAACAAAACTAGCATCAGCCTAGAATTTAGTGCAAGTTGGTGCTACTATGCCTTATGGTCAATGCAGTGTGACTGTATTACCATCAATAACGTTACTTGTTTAGCACAAAAGTTTGTGACATATACAATCATTCATTCATTCATTTATTTTATTTTCGGCTTAGTCCCTTTATCAATCTGGGGTCGCCACAGCGGAATGAACCGCCAACTTATCCAGCATATGTTTTACGCAGCGGATGCCCTTCCAGCTGCAACCCATCACTGGGAAACATCCATACATACTCATTCACACTCATACACTACGGACAATTTAGCTTACCCAATTCACCTATACCGCATGTCTTTGGACTTGTGGGGGAAACCGGAGCACCTGGAGGAAACCCACGCCAACACGGGGAGAACATGCAAACTCCACACAGAAATGCCAACTGACCAGTCGAGGCTCGAACCAGCGACCTTCTTGCTGTGAGGCGATTGTGCTACCCACTGCGCCACCATGAGGCCCCCACATATACAATCGTAAAAACGTAATCTTACCTATGAAATGTGATGCCTTTATACTTTGTTTTCACTTTTTTGTTTGCTCTTTACTACACCCGTACACAGCGCTAAAGTCCAGCATCTTCAGGTTGGCTTTAGTCTTGACTAGTGCGGTTGAATAACTTTTGTCCTGGGAGCACTGTATAATGCTCAGGGTCTGTATGCGACATCTAGTGCATATATCTATGCTGACAGTTGAGTTATTGTAATTTTACCATTGAAAGATGAAAGTTCTTTTATAAAGGTCCCGTGAAGTGTTATGAAATGTATATTTTTTATTCAATGTTTGACGTAATCTCAACTGAAACATGAAGACAGGGCGGGATATATTTTAGCTCTTCTCCTTAAAAAAAACAAACACCCAATATCATTGTGTTCATCACAGCACTGCCAAAGTGCAAAGTGGAAGTGGTTGAGCTCAAGCGCATCAAATGAAAAGCAAATGAAGCATCTTGAAGGAGGCGGGACATGTGAGATTCTAAAAGAGAAATGTGATTGGTCAGAGGATTTGATGAGAATCTGAGGGGGGGTTTTTTGGTTGTTGTTTTGGAGCACACTAGCTTACAGATATCCTTAAAACGAACATACTAACATATAAAAAACTTTTAAATGGATGTAACAAAGCAGGAATTTTTTAATTAGTGGTAACTTTGAAGCAGGGCCTCATGGTGGCGCAGTGGATAGCACGTTCGCCTCACAGCAAGAAGGTCGCTGGTTTGAGCCTCGGCTGGGTCAGTTGGCGTTTCTGTGTGGAGTTTGCATGTTCTCCCCGTGTTGGCGTGGGTTTCCTCCGGGTGCTCCGGTTTCCCCCACAAGTCCAAAGACATGCGGTATAGGTGAATTGGGTAGGCTAAATTGTCCGTAGCGTATGAGTGTGAATGGGTGTCTATGGATGTTTCCCAGAGATGGGTTGCAGCTGGAAGGGCATCCGCTGCGTAAAACATATGCTGGATAAGTTGGCGGTTTATTCCGCTGTGGCGACCCCAGATTAATAAAGGGACTAAGCCGAAATAAAAATGAATGAATGAATGAATGAACTTTGAAGCAATGTACATTTTGAAAATTCATGTTAGCGTTCAATTTTAATATTTTAAGAAGATAAATATTAACATTTTGTGTTATAATGAAATATTTATGGACTTAAACGAAACAGAAATCTCATTTTAAGATCCATTTACATGACACCATATCCTAAATACATAAAAAAAAACAACAACAAGATCTTAAACATTACAAACGTAAACTTTTGGATCTCACACAGCTGTCCCCCACACCTTTAAAATGTCTGTTACACCTATGACTTCATGTAACAATAACTTGAAGACTCTGAAAACTTGACTGACAGTTTAAATTTACTAGAACTTCTATGTTAAGCAGTTTGACACAATCTATTGTAGAAGCGCTATAGAAATAAACATGACTTGAAGAACAATCTCAAATAACCAGTGTTGTTTTGAACTTTATAGTAATAATAAACAAACGTTTTCCTTAAAAAACATAATAATCACTTCAACACTTATAATAATAAATGTCTCGATCAATAAATCATCAAATTATTGTTACATGAAGTCATAGGTGTAACAGACATTTTAAAAGTGTGGGGGACAGCTGTGTGAGATCCAAAAGTTTACGTTCATATAATTATTAATCGCCTGTTTCTAAATGGTCTGTCTCTAAAAGTGAGGGGGACGTGTCCCCCCCGGTTGCTACGCCCCTGCATGAAGTAGGCTATCATATGATGCTGAAGACGAGTAAAAAATGTCAAATATGTTTACAATAGAAATTAGTTCAGTCTTTTTAATGTACTTTAGATTATATAAATAAGAGCTAGTTCGTAACCCTTTAATAGCGGAATATTCATTTGTAGGCTACTAATACATTTGCTGTCGTAAATTATAAAACGTTTGTAACTTACCAGACAGGTGGCAACACCACAAACAAAACAAAACTAGTCTGGTGAGCATTTTCATCTGTCAAACAGTTCCTGTATGCGAAATATATAAAATATCAGTGAAGGTGCTCGGGATGATAGAGCTTGAAACAACTGTGGTTTGTAAAAGGCACTGAGGGAAACAAACAAAGCTCAGTCGCCCCAAGAGCACCCGTTTGTTTTTTTCTCTCCTCGCTTCACAGATCAAGATAACAAACCACAGCACACAAACCAACTGACGTAGAGAGACTCGTAGGTAAGTCACGGTTTTTTTTTTTTTTTACACAAATAAAGTGTGCATATAAAGTTATCAGACTTGCAGGTCTTGTGTGGCTTGCAGGTCTCCTGATAACACTGAAAAACAGGATGTCTATATCATTATAACAAAGTCTGATGAAATTACTTTCATTAATATAAAGTGAACGTTTTTTTTTAAAGCAGAATTTCGAATGTAACTGACAAAATTTTAAATCTGCCGCGCTTCTTAACTGAAGCATGTGTCGCCATGGAAACGGAATACAATGTAAAGTTCGCGCCAGAAAGAGAACTTTAAAAGGTAATAAAGCGACAGTACGTATAAGGAGATTAACCTATTCATACTTTTAATGTAATAACGATGAAGCCAATCATTTTACACTCAGAACAAGTGGAATTAAGAGAGAGAGAGAAAAAAACCCCCACACCGAATGTGTTCTGCCATGACTAGATGATAAAATGTATGCAACACCTAAACTAAAACCAAAAAGGTTTAAGAGTCAGTTGAAACCTGCTGACTCCAGTCTAACATGGGAAAAAAAAGTTTATGTGGTTATTGTAGACCGCGTTGGACAAATAGCTTGTGCAACAGTGTGAAAATCTTTAACAATAATGATACATAACGACTGATCCTTGTCTTACAAACATGTTTGAAAAACACGAAAACAGAGACTGAGGTTGATTTAAAATGACACATGTGTCTCTAAGTATCCATTACATTATTGTGTTTTAGTTTTGAAGTTGTCAATTTTCACACATTTTATCTACAAACGCAAAGGTCATTTCCAAGAAGCTTGATATCACACCTAAGTCCCACATCCTGAAGAGCATCTATTGTAGAGGACATAGCAAAACACGTGTGTGTGTGTGTGTGTGTGTGTGTGTGTGTGTGTGTGTGTACTCTTATTAATAACAATAAAGCATCTGCAAAAAGTATTTTAATGTCAATAAGTAAGATACTGTTCCTTGTATTCACTATTAGTTTTTATAGCTGCATCAAAAAGTCTTTTTTTCCTCCAAGTGCTGTCTGAAATGTTCTTCTAAAATTAGCATTTTTTTCTTAGCCATCTTTTTCATTCATTTTCCTTCAGCTTAGTCCCTGATTTATCAGGGTTTGCCACAGCGGAATGAATCGCCAACTATTCCAGCTCCAGCATATGTTTTACACAGTGGATGTCCTTCCAGCCACAACCCAGTACTGGAAAACATGCATAAACTCACTCATTCACACATACACTATGACCAATTTAGTTTATTCAATTCACCTGTAGCGCATGTGTTTGGACTGTGGGGGAAACCGGAGCACCTGGGGGCCACCCACGCCAACACGGGGAGAACATGCAAACTCCGCACAGAAATGCCAACTGACCCAGCCGCTGTGAGTGCTAACCGCTGAGCCACCGTGCCGCCCATAGCCTTCTATTTATGTTCAGTTATTTCACTCTAAGGTAATGAAATTAAACTATTTGCCATAAAATTAAAATGAACAGACCTACACACAGGAACCTGAGAAAAAAATGCTCATTCTTGAAGATTTCCAGATGGCATGCAGAGATTTTTTTGCATCTGAGCTCTTCAAATAATGGCCAGTTCATGTTGACGAGTTTCACGAGTTGCATGTCAATTGAAAAATGAAAATAACAAGTGCATAATTAGGACAAACTCTTCAGAGAGCATCACTGATTATTTTGAAAGATAACAGCATTAAAGTACTTGGTTAGAATTGCTCTGTAAATGCATTAATTCTCTGAGCAGCATTGCCTAATCTATATGTAAATACTCTTAAAGACACAGTATGTAATTTTTGCCACTAGAGGCAAGAAGTTGTACCTTGTACCTAGAAGCAAAGTTGTGCCTATTCAAATATATATTTGATTTTGGTATTACATAGAGTGACCATATGTCCTCTTTTTCCTGAACAAGTCCTTTTTTGGGACAAAGAAAAGTATTTGACCAAGATTTCTAAATCTCCTAAAATGGCTGCGATTTAGCTTTCGCTTTCTTTACATTTATCTTTCCCTTTAGCCTGATTTATACTTTCGCCCAGTACCCGCTGACTCGAGTACTAAAATTCCATTGTAAATACTGTGGTAAAATACATTTCTATATTTTTAGACATGGTGCTGAATAATGGACTTTAATGTTGCGCTTCTTGTATGGTCTGAGATGCACTTAATATCATACAGTAAGGGAAATAAGTATTCAACATTTTTCCCAGCAAACATATTTCTAAAAACTTCTTGAAATTTTCACCAGATGTTGGTAACAACCGAAGACATCCATACAAGAAAAAAAAAACTAAGTTTACAAATGAAGTTATATGTAATAAAATGAAATGACACTGGGAAAAAGTATTGAACACATGAAGAAAGGGAGATGTAAGAAGGCAGTGAAAGTCCAGACAGCAGCTGAAATCTCTCAGTAGTTCTTCAGCAACCCTCTGCCCTTCGTCACTGTAAATGAATATTAGCTGCTTCAGTCCAACATCTACATTAGCAGGAGGATGAAGATGAAACCAGGGTGGACATTTCAGAAAGACAATGATCCAAAACACAGCCAATGAAACTCTCAAATGCTTTCAGAGAAAGAAAATCAAGTTGTAGAATGGCCCAGCCAATCACCTGACCTGAATCCAATAGAAAATACAAAATAAAGATCAGATTTAATAGACGAGACCCACAGAACCATCAAGATATTTACACACTTAATATCACACCTGAGCAATTCTCATTCTCCATACGAGAGGCGTCTTTAAGCTGTCTTTAAGGCGTATTTAACTGAATACTTATTTCCTCCACTGTATCTCAATCAGGCAGCGAAGATCATTGATTTTAAAGAATCCATATCTTAAACATGGCGAGTTTATAATGGCATGAAAGTTTTAAAATATAATTTCTTAAGCCTTCACGATATATACACCAGTTTAGAGTTAGGGCCGGGACACACCAAACCGATGGTCGGTCTTTGGGCTTCATCTGTCCGGCTAGTTGGGGTTAGCATCGGAGCCCATTGACCTGATTCAGCATGTCGAATCAATGTTGGTCGTCGGCTAAAGAGAGCTCTCTGATTGGTTATTCAGCAATGAATCAGAGTGCGAGTGTGACGTAACAAGTAAACATATCAGCCATAACTTAACATACTTTGCTTTCAGCATGAATGTAACAGATTAAAACCTGTTCCAACAATGCTCTTTTAATTTTCCAATTAATTCAGCAAACAATATGTATAACGAAAAGGTTTTGAGTCTTTAAACATTCTAAAGCCAACAGCTAAAATGTTTCACAAAAAAAACCTCACTCCATGTACAACTAAAATAATTTCATATCATTCGCTAAAGTTCGTTGAGGTAGTTTAGCCAAGAGTCAAATACAAACATTGAGCGTTAACATGCAATGTTAAAGTGTATAAGTTAAAAAGCTTGAAGAAAATTCATGATGTTGTTCGACCAAAGGAGATGTCTGCCTTGAAAACATACACATATTTATATTTTTGTACACAAAAACACACCTCTGATATAACAAAATCACTTTATTGATTAGTAAACGAACGGATAGCTCAACTGGATTGCAAACCAGTGCATGTGTAAATAAATCAGACTGTAATGTTTCTGGTTCAAAAGCAGACATTTAAAAATGTAAAGAAAATCTAATTAGTGTTTATTACACTTTACAAAAATGAGCTTCACAGTATAAAAGTCACAGTGCTTATACAGCGTTTATAGGAACATCAAAACTGGCAACACTGTTTCAAGAGTTCACAGTATAAAAGTCACAGTGCTTATACAGCGTTTATAGGAACATCAAAACTGGCAACACTGTTTCAAGAGTTCACACTTAGCTGATGATTGGTAATATAGCTTGTTTGGCATGCTGTCCCGGGAGAGAGCCATGAGCTCACGAGATACTCGGGCCCTGGGCTCCCTCCCGTTTCCAGGGCGAGAGGGGAGCTTAAGCTCAGGTAGATCTCGATGAACTCCCCTGACTTATTTCTGGCTAAAAGAATAGCTAAAAAGAGATGTATACTTATTAAGAGCTTGGCTATGGTATCGGTTTGATGTGTTCAATTTACTTAAGTTGCGTGTTTTTGGACTGTGGGAGAAATCCGGAGAACCCGGGGAAAACCCACGCGAGCACGGGGAGAACAAGCAAACTCCACGCAGAAATGTCAACTGGTTTAGTTGGGACTTAAACCAGAGACATTCTTGCTGTGAGGCGACAGTGTTAGTCACTGGGCCACCGTGTCGCCCATCTGGAAAGGAGGAGGAGTAGGGATGGGTAGGGGGGTTTTTCAAGACGAAGGTACTGAGATAAGAGAACTATGGTTATTTATGGTGATCTAGGAATCATCTGATGAATCAATCATGAGCTGATTGGTGTGAGCAATCATAAGCACGTGATCCTCTCGAAATTAGATTAAACTTAACTAATCACATTTAAAAAATGAAGGCAGAAAGTTACCAGTACATTGTCTGAATATTCACACTTTTTTTTACACACAATTTTGTATTTTTTGTTTCTTTTAAAATGAACAGTCGATCTATTTAGCAATCAGCCAATAAATAAACACTATCTGGTAATTAAGACCATTCGAAGAGTTCCAATGCAAAAACCTCTAAGTGCCATTCAAGAGTTCACACTTAGCTGATGATTGGTTATAAAGCTTGTTTGGCATGCTGTCCCGGGAGAGAGCCCTGAGCTCATAGATCCTCGAGCCCGGGGCTTCCTCCCGTTTGCAAGGCGAGAGGGGAGTTTGAGCTCAGGTAGATCTCGAGAACTCCCCTGCTGTAGTAGCTAATGAACAGATAGTGATTGCTCTTGAGATGACTACTTACTAGGAGCATGTCTAGATGCAGAGTTGGATTAGTCAATTAACTTAAGTTGCGTGTTTTTGGACGGTGGGAGGAAACCGGGGAACCCGGCGGAAACCCACGTGAGCACGGGGAGAACATGCAAACTCCACACAGAAACGTCGGCTGGCTTGGTAAGGACTAGAACCAGTGACGTTCTTGCTGTGAGGCAACAGTGCTAACCACTGGGCCACCGTGCCACCCATCTAGGAAAGGAGGAGTAGGGGTGGAAGGGGGGATTCTTCAAAATGAAGATGGCTGTGATATGAAACTTAGGGTATTTATAGTGGCTTAGGAATCGTCTGATTGGTGAATCATGAATTGGATAATGCGGGACCAGCCGCAGCAATCATAAGCACGTGATCCTCTCAAAATTAGTTTATAAATAAACTTCACTTAGTAATTTTCATCCAAAATTAGCATTTTTCCTGCTCCTCACATTTCATTTATAGCAAAGTATAGGTCATTTTCATTGCCTTTAATGTGAAATAACTGAACATAAGCATAGGAGGACTACATAACTGAAACATTAGCTGGTGACAATTTCAGATGGCACTTAGAGGTTTTTGCATCTGAACTCTTCATGTCTTAATCAAGAACTATTTTTTTATCAGAAAATATAATGGTAACTTTCTGCCTGTAGATGATCAGTTTTGACATCTGTTTTGATAGTAAAGAAAAAGATAACAGCACTGATCCCATTAGCAGTTGTAATTTCCCCTCCATCCTGACATATTAGAAAGTTTCCATCAAGTTCCATCAATTTTAGTGCTGGTTGCGTGTTGCTGATAAAAACAGGCATTGTCCCTGATATTCAGTATCCTGAGACTGCACAATTTGACCTCATTTTCCTTGATTTCAAACCTTTTCTTTGTAAACTGTTACAGAAAAACCCTTAAAAATACTGTTACTGTGATGTCCTATTTTTCATTGATGGAGCCTCAAGCAGGTGAAGATGGAAAGGTCCCATTATAAGCAGCATCCTTCTCTGAGGGGTTAATCTTAGTTAGTGACTGATATTCTGAATTCTGAAACAAATTCACAAAAGGTACTAATCAGATGATAATGATCAATTCAGTACACAAACATATAAATAATATATATATATATATACAAATATTCATATAATAATAATTTCTACTGAATATTAAGACTCCTGTTGTTCATTCTGAAGTAAATCAAGAGCAGTGTATTCTTAGATTTTTTTATTTGCTTTTATTATTTTTTTGCAGAAAGTCAGATTGAGTGCACAGAATATCTCACCTGATTATTACTGTTAGGTGTCCCGTTTCCTGTTTGAACAAAATACAACAAACCCTTATTTCAGTCAACTAGAATAAAAATACTTCCACATATTTATATACTGTAGATTCTTTTTGGACATTAAAGGGGACCTGCTATGCCCCATTTTACAAGATGTGAAATAAGTCTCTGATGTCCCTAGGGTGTGTATGTGAAGTATCAGCTCAAAATACCCCACAAATAATGTTTTAGAACTCTTTGAAACTGCCCCTTTCAGGCTTTGATCCTAATTGTGCCATTTTGGTGACTGTCGCTTTAAATTCAAATGAGATTGTGCTCTTTTCAAAAAAGGGCGGAGCTACAAATGCCTGTGTGTCAGCATAGTGGCAGATTCAAAAACAGGACTAACAGTCTATGCTAATGAGGGAGAGATCGTCACTAGTGGGCGGGGCTTTCCCCCGTCTGATGACAAGTACAAAAGGGGAATGTCGATCAAACTGTTTCTGCAGACTGTGTGATTATAAAAAATAAAATCAATAAATTTTTACCATTAGAAGCTGGTTATATTCACAGACTGTTGCCACAAAACTTTGTTTAAACCCCTTATATGGTAATGATAACCATAATAGTTTCCCTTTAAATGTCATATATATACAGTATATGAGTTTGCACATCAGCTGGATATAATACTTGCCATTGTGTCCTGCTTTCCCTTTACAATTCCTTTTCGTACAGGAGAAAATCAACACACTGATTACTGCTACCAGTGCAGCAGCAGCAACAGCACCACCAATCACAGCAGGTGTTTTTACTACAGCAATTGAAAAATCTTGAACATCTGGAGACAGACAGTCATCATTAATACACAATTAATGATAATCAACTGTGCTAATGCTTTGTAAATTTGGTGGGAAAAAAATCATACATGTCTAGTAAATATTTTATGTAAATATTTTGCATCATATTTGTGAAATGTTGGGGAAAAGTTTCCTCAGCTTCAGTTATAAAAGTGCAATTTTAACTTAATGTTAAGACATTTGAATTGACGTTGACTTAACTTAATTTAAGGCAGCGTCAACGTTTTTATATTTGAAAGCACTAACGCAATCACGCCTATAACCCAACAAGACTCCGCCCCCTTTTAATATCTCTGCTATCATTACTAGTCATGCCCCTTAATGCCGATTGGCTGCGAGTGTGTTTTGGAGCTTGGCTTGACACTATGGTCTAAACCAGGGGTGTCAAACATACGGCCCGCGGGCCAGATCAGGCACGCAAATGTGTTTAATCCGGCCCACTAGATGATTCTGTAAAGTATAAAAATAAACTGCAATTTTTCAATAAAAGAAACTGCTGTTCCAATTGTGTCCACTGAATGGCGCAATAGCAAACTGTTAATTTCATCCGATCCAAAAGCCTGAGTCAACATCAGTTTGACAGCCTTCTCAGACAGAATGAACACATCTATGCCTTGCCATAACACACTGAGGTGTTCTCACAAGGAAACGTAACTATTTTACGTTTTGTCAGTTTAGTAGCTAAGGAATTCAGTCGTATGAAAATATATGATATAAAAAAGGAGGCGTGGCACCCAACCACACCCCTAAACCCAACCATCATTGGTGGATAAGCAATTCTTACTAAACTGTACGAATGAGATTGTACGAATTCATATGAATTAACCACTAATCCAAACGTTACGAATTGCCGTGAGATCGTGTTGTCCTCAGGCTCCAGCTTTATGATTTATGTTGATCGTATTAACACTAAGAAAACAATCTGAAGTTGTTGTTTTTAGGTTATATATACCATGATTTTACCGGTCCCGCCCACTTGGGAATAGATTTTCCTCCATGTGGCCCCTGAGCTAAAATGAGTTTGACACCCCTGGTCTAAAACCTTTTTGAAGTATTGCTTAGTGCGCCTTCAATGTCATTCAACAGCGTCATCATAAAGCCATCATGGAAGGCAAATGTTCCAGTAACATGTGTTAAGACATTTCTAGAGTAGACAGACTGGTGTGTCATGTCACGCAACAAAATCTAAATCATGCAGCAGAGGCAAATACTTTCAATTACACTCTCATGACACATTACAGACCATATATGGGGAAAATGCTACTTTGACTATGTTTTTTGAACGTGACTCAGATATTATTTATTTTTAGTTCCCACAAATCAGGTGTAAAGGCACAATATGTAGGATTTTTTCATAAACACATCAAAAAAAAACCCAAAAAAACAGTGTCATATATTACTGACTTGTGTACTTACATTCTTCCAAATGTTTAGGATAATGTACAAGTCCAGTTTTATCTATTGAGACGGAGTGTGTGGTCTGTGTTCATGCTAATGATGTCCCTCGATTTTTTCAGTTTGGTTTTTATAGAAAACAGGGAAACGGCAGCAAGGCTTTAATATGTTGTGTGTTTTATTAGACTGCACAGAGCAGCATAATAACAGAAGCCTAAAATGCGTTTAGTCTGATAAAGCAGCGCTGCTTCTTCTCCATGTGATCCCACGCAGAAGAACCAGAAGCGGTGGACTGTGGTGTAATAAAAGTTTTGCTGTTTTTGTGTCACGTCACACTTGACTATCATCATGAATTGCTTAAGCATCTCGTTTCGCTTCCGCAGCTTTTAGCCCTACTCTGCTACATACTACCATGATAATAAGTGCTGACTACTTTAGCTCATCCATCAATATGATTTCTGCCGGAGTCTTGTAGGATGTAACAATAACCACAACTCCATTGATTCCAATAATTCCATGATACTCAGTTAAGCCATCATCAAACTTCGCCTATGTTTGTTGTGAATATGTGCCCTCTAGTTGTCGAAACTACATACTGTGCCTTTAAATTGTACAATTCTATTGTATCATGATGGTGTCATCAAACTACGTCTTTGTTTGTTGTAAATACATGTTCTCTAGTAGTCGAAACTACGTACTGTGTCTTTAAATTGTACGATTCTATCTTTGTTTGTTGTGAATAAGTGCCCTCTAGTGGCAAAACTACATACTGTGCCTTTAAATTGTACGATTCTATTGTATCATTACGGTGTCATCAAACTACGTCTTTGTTTGCTGTGAATACATGCTCTCTAGTGGCCAAAACTAGATACTACGCCTTTAAATTGTACGATTCTATTGTATTATGATGGTGTCATCAAACTACGTCTTTGTTTGTTGTGAATACATGCTCTCAAGTGGCCAAAACTAGATACTACGCCTTTAAATTGTACGATTCTATGGTATCATTACGGTGTCATCAAACTACGTCTTTGTTTGTTGTGAATACATGCTCTCTAGTGGCCAAAACTAGATATTACGCCTTTAAATTGTACGATTCTATTGTATCATGATGGTGTCATCAAACTACAACTTTCTACATGCTTTCTAGTGGTCGAAACTACATACTGTGCCTTCAAATTCATTCATTCATTCATTTTCCTTTGGCTTAGTCCATTATTAGTCCGCCACAGCATAACGAACCGCCAACTATTCCAGCATACGTTTTACAGAGCGGATGCCCTTCCAGCTGCAACCCAGTGCTGGAAAATGCCTTTAAATTGTACGATTCTATTGTATCATGATGGTGTCATCAAACTATGTGTTTGTTTGTAGTAAATATGCACCCTCTAGTGGTCAAAACTATGTACTGTGTCTTTAAATTGTAAATTATATTGTATCATAATGGTGTCATCAAACTATGTGTTTGTTTGTTGTAAATATGCACCCTCTAGTGGTCAAAACTATGTACTGTGTCTTTAAATTGTAGATTGTATTGTATCATAATGGTGTCATCCAACTTCGTGTTTGTATGTTGTGAATATGCACCCTCTAGTGGCTAAAATTACATATTTTGCCTTTAAATATATTGAACTCTATCCTAAAAGTGCTGAGGGGAAAGTGCAATGAACGATTGAATGAAACTCACCGGTAACGATGAAGCTCCTTATGATGCTGTGGCTGGTGCTGATGATCTTTAATACATATTCCCCAGAGTCTGTTCTGGTGTCCGTGATGGTCAGAGATCCAGTCTGATTGTCCAGCTTCAGTCTGTCTGTGAATCTCTCTATACACTGATCTTCTGTACAGATCTGACTCTGATCACCACTCATTTTAGCGACCAGAATGTCATTAAAATGCCACAAAATCAGATCATTTGGGTTTTGTATTTCCCCAGGATTTAAAGTGACAGATCCGTATTCCTCCACTGACGTACTCTTTATCTGAACTACAAATATAAAAACAAACAGTTTACTACACAACCACACAGGATTAGTTTCTGTAATCTTCATCCTTTCATCCAAGGGCTTATTTTTATTTTTAATTATTCGTTCATTCATTTTCCTTTGGCTTAGTCCCTGATTAGTCCCATGATTACAGAAGCATGTGTGCAAGCATTCCAGAATGAGGAAGAGAATCTGGTAAATTATTGTGCCATTACGCACAAACGTGCAGACTAGTAGTGATCACCCTAGCAGTTTTTATTTTTGGTATACTGACACTTTCCATTTATGATCATTTACAAACTTGTTTTGCTTGTTGCACGTCAGCTTAAACTTTTTTTAAGCTCCATTAGAATAGATTTCCACTCGGGAACTATCTAAAAACACCATGTTACCTTAAAATAATTTGTTACATTTTTTTTTTTTATATTCTTATCTATATTCTTATCCTTATCTAACATGTTTACATGATGTGATTTGCTTTTTAGAATTTGACTTATACTCTCTTGTTATTTGCAGGAAATTTGTCTGAGAATCAAGCTGCACTTAAGCCTCAATAGGATTCAATCTACATATAACAATAGACAACGTAACATTAACAATACCAACAACAGTGACATATAAAAGTATCATCTAGCTCAGGGGTCTCAAACTCAAATTGGCGGGGGACCATATCAGTGCCTGACAATTCATAGAAGGGCCGCTTTAACATTCAAGCGCAACAAAAAAGTGGAAACCTGATGTAATCGATGCACTCAGACATTCTTCCCCAGAGTATATGCAGTCAAAGCTCCTTCTTTTTGCTTCTTATTGTACATATTGAGGGCAGCACGGTGGCGCAGTGAGTAGCACAATGGCCTCACAGCAAGAAGGTCGCTGGTTCGAGTCCCGGCTGGGTCAGTTGGCGTTTCTGTG
This sequence comes from Danio choprae, assembly GCA_903798125.1. NCBI lineage: Eukaryota > Metazoa > Chordata > Actinopteri > Cypriniformes > Danionidae > Danio > Danio choprae. The sequence continues at coordinate 1,918,082 of CAIGQW010053379.1, forward strand.
TGGAGTTTGCATGTTCTCCCCGTGTCCGTGTGGGTTTCCTCCGGGGACTTCGTTTTCCCCCACAGTCCAAAGACATGCAGTACAGGTGAATTGTGTAAGCTAAATTGTCCATAGTGTATGAGTGTGAATGGGTGTGTATGGATGTTTCCCAGTGATGGGTTGCAGCTGGAAGGGCATCCGCTGCGTAAAACATATGCTGGATAAGTTGGCGGTTCATTCCGCTGTGGCGACCCCAGATTAATAAAGGGACTAAGCCGAAATGAAAATGAATGAATGAATATTCACTTTTACTTTAACATGTTCAATGTTTGAATTGAATATTAGCAAAATGATCATATTTACACCACCAAAATAACATGTAAGCCATGGAGATGTGTTTGTAGAACACAATACAGGTGGTATAAAACTAATTATAATCAAATGACCCTTGAATATTTTCAAAAATAGTGCTTTAATAAAAATCGAGCATTTCACGGACATATATGTTAACGTTTAAATCAGCCCCAGAAATAATCTGCATGTGCGTTACTTTCGACCGCACGCTGAGAGAAACCGAAAGTAACTCAAACATATGGTACAGTACTTTAAATGTCCAGTAGGTGTTGGGTCAAAACCACAAGTGGCTATATGCGACTGCACAACAATGATAGTGATTCAATATATAAAAATATATGTTTTGGGGGGCCGAAACTCGTTATATTTTTAGCATCAGTTGCGGGCCGGAGGGAGGAGGACGGGGGTTCCCAAATGGCCCTTTTGACACTTTTAACAGTGTCTTATCCGGCTGATATTTATTTACTTTCTGTCTTTTTGAAATGTTACAGCAAAGTGTAGCAACTGTGGTCTGCTTCCACCGCTGAACAACAGCTCCCAGTAAACATTCCTGTCCTTTGAAGAGAAGCCATATGGCACATATACAAACTGACTTTAATCTTTAATAAAGCTGTCGAAACAGACAGCATCCACAACATCTGCTTTGCAATGTCGTCCAGCATATTAGCTGAATTGGTCTCATGGCTAAAATGCATGATCTTTTTTGAAAGCCTCTGTTTTCACAGTCCACACTGCAACACGAAATTGCCGTCTTCAAATTGATCAACTTTGGACAGCGTTTTCAATAAGATACAATCTAATTTCCTAAAAATGTTGTCTTAGTGTGGACGGAAGGCCAAAAAGGGAAGAACAATGTGTTTTTAAACAAAAACGTATTAGTGTGGACCTTGCCACAGTTTGACAGGGATTACTTAACACTTATGCACAAATAGATGACTTAATGACTCACTATTAAGGAACTGAATGACAAATGTAAATGACTCACCACTGACGTTGAAGGTCTTGAAACAGTTGCGTCTGATCATGGAGAGCTTATAAACTCCAGTGTCTGTGGGTCTGGTGTTTGTGATGCTGAGATCGCCAGTGTGTCTGTTCACGCTCAATCTGTTTTCGAATATCTCAGGATTCCCATTATTTGCACAGGTTTTATGTTGCTCATTAAAGATTTTGGCTATGCAGACGCCATCAAAATACCATTTAATTCGGTCTTGCTGGTTTATTCCAATGCCAGTGTGTAGAATGACTAAATCTCCCTCCATCGCGAACACTCCGTCTTCATCGGCATCAAATGCACCTGAAGAAGAAACGAACCATTAAAGGTCACTATGGGTCACTTTTAACTTATACGTTAAAAGATCAAGGAAATTTTGGTTTCTCAGTTCATAACCCCTTTAGAGTAGCGAAAGTCATTGTATATCATAACAGCCATGCATGGGACATAATCAGCATGTTTGTGGCTAGCAATACAAAAATACCATAGTAAAATATCAGTATGTCACGTTTACCAGTGGCCTAGCCTATGCAGATCGCTGGAGAACTACTCATCTGCCACCACATGAACTACAACTGCCATGATGCTTTTCGCCAATCAACTCCCCCTACAGCTGGGAACAATCTAGACTGATACACACACACACACACACATCCGGGTGAAGACCATTCTCACTGACTACCAAGACTATAAGTACAGCACACACACACAATTCTTGGCTGAGTCTTGTTTGTTTTTCTGTAGCATTACCAAGCGTTTTCCTGGTCTTGTCCTCCCGTGTTTTAATCCTTGCCTGGTTTTTTCGTTGATGTTATTTTGCCGCCTGTACTGGCCATTCGCCTGTTTTTGACTACAGTCTTGTACTTTCTGTATGCTTCTGTTTGCCCCTGGTTTGACCGTTGCCTGTCTGACTAACCTGTTTAATAAACTGCATGTGGATCCTCATCCTCATTGTCAGCATCCTTACTTTACACAGTGAAATTTCTCAGTTCATGGTAATTTTAGAGTAGAGAAAGTCATAGTATATAATAATAGATATGCACGAAATGCAATCAGCCTGATTACTTTGTGGGTAGCAATACAAACATACCACAGTATAATCTAAGTTCTAAAAGTTGGAGAGTTATTGGTATTGATTACATAAAGACAGCATTCATAAACACATTTTTATACATGACAAAAAGCTAAAAATAGCATACAAAATAGCATAAATAGCAAACTTAAAAAAACTGTGCACAAACGGTGGTATTTGGTATATTTTAGTTTTGTGTGTTATGGTTAGGGTAGGGTTGCGAACAACACGTTCTTGTTGTGAAAACTGATGTGTACAAAGATCATCTCAATTATAATGTAATAATAATACTCCCCTGCCTGCCTGAATTGCTGGAATATTCCACAATTTGAAATATTATAGCTTTTACTCTCTTTAGACACATGCTGCGTCCCAATTCGCATACTTATACTACGCCATAAAAGTATGTACTTTTTTGTGTGAAGGAAAAGTATATACTTTTGAGTGTGTAACAGAAGAGTATGCAAGCTTTGGGACATGCTACTTTTTTCGTTAACAGATCGTTATGTTGCTTAGTTACGAGCCCTGTCAATCATCCACACTTCTGTCATATTTAATTTCCAACCTTATTGGAGAAGCAGCAGCAGGATAATCTGCCGTTCACGAGTCTTTCATGCAAAGAAATCTCCTCAGTTCTTTAAATAATTATGCATTCAGACGTTAATGTCCAAACATATCTTAATATAAGTTCACATTGTTGTTGCAGATGAAATATAACACGGAAAACTCGATTTAAATATTTTCCAGTTGGCTAGATAGTCATTCAAACAACTTTACCGAAGCCTCTCTACTTGACGGCTGGTCTCGCGCATCCACCATATTTGTAGTTTATTTACACTTTTTACTCGAGTTTGTTGTTCTAAATCTAACGTCCAACGTTCAATGTTCTGTGGACAATATTAGCGGTTAGAGTATGGGCTGTTCGAGCAACAATCTACATTGTAAAAAGCACTACAGAAATAAAGATGAACTGATTCGAACACTAAGCAACTCCACAAAATGAAACTAAATGGAAAATGATACTCACATTTCTCATTTAGATTGAAGTTCTCTGAATTGACAGGCGCTGACTCCTTTTTCTCAATTGGATCCATTTCAGCTGCAGGAACGCATGAAGCAAACTCAGCAGTCAATATCAAAATGAAAAGCTCACCAATTGAAATGACTTCAATATATTGATTGACGCTATTAGCAGGTTTGGCATGGCGGTAACCCTGAGCTCAGAAATAAGTGAGCCCTGGGCTTCTGCCTGGTCAGTTAGCATGTAGGGGGAGGGGGTCCGAGATCAGGTAGGTCTCGAGAGCTACCCTTGGTAAAATGAGGAAAATGAGGAGATGGGGTGGAAGGGGGGATTCTTCCAAAACAAAGATAAGGAAGTTAGGTGAAATCTGTCTATTTATTGTAGGCTTGGATCAATCTGACTGGATTATTGCTGATTACAGATGAGAGACCAGCCGTGATCAATCACATCACGTGCTCCTCTCTAAATTAGTTTATAAAACTTTACCTAGTTTAAAAATTAAACGGTGTAATTGCTATTCCACTTTTAAAGGATTAAATCATTACCAAGTGTACATACAGCTCTCAAAGTCATGTTACAGGAAGATAAATAGCTTTGCAGGTCTCTGCAGCTACAAAACAAACCCTTTCGACCACTGCTAAATAATAACAACTCACCAGAAATCGTAACGTTGAAGATTTTTTCAGTATTCTGGCTGATGAACAGTAGTTTATAAACTCCAGAGTCTGTGGTTCTGGTATTCGTGATTGTTAAAAATCCAGTTTGATTGTCCAGCTTCAGCCTGTCCGTGAATCTCTCTTTACAGTGAACATCTGCACAGATCTTGCTCTGATCTCCAAAGATTTCAGCGATGCGATCGTCATTAAAATACCATTTTATTCTGTCCTTTTGGGATTTTGTATGTTCTACGAGTAAAGTGAGAGACTCTCCCTCCAGCGCTGACACCGATACGCCAGACACGCCTGGAGAGAAAAAATGAAGAGCGCATCATAAAACACTTTAAATCAAATTCGACAAATTTCTTCACAACATTAATAACAATACAATAAGATTATAATTAGAATGTATTAATGTAAGATTATAATTATGCCTGAATTTATCAGGTACTATATGTCAACTAAAACACCAGAACAGCACTAATTAATATAATTTATTTTAATACAACATTTTCATTTATGCTTAATGATTATTTGTAGTGTACAACAAGAGAAAGTATCATACCACAAAGGTAGAATCCACACAATGTGAGCAAAACGTAGATTTTCATTTTGTATGGATGCAGATCAAAGCAAGTGTTTTGTTCCAAATCTGAGCGTGCTAGTGTAACCGCAATGCATTAAATGTCTCTCAGGAGGAGGAGGAGGAGCTGTAGTACTCTAGAACCGGTCAATCTGGTTTTGACTTCCTCTGTTTTGCCAAACAACACAAGACCTAAAGTATTATAATTCCTAAAAAAGAAATATAAAATGCAAAGTGTAAACAAAGTGAAAGTGAAAGTGAAACCCGCGGCTGACTCTATTCTGCATGCAAGCTCTTTTAATGCGCACACATCTATCCCCGCTCC
>CAIGQW010053379.1:1941824-1953806 GCA_903798125.1 Danio choprae
CTTACGGCTCTCTAGCAACTGTTCAATAGACTTCCATTGTAAAAAAACTGCCACTGAGTTTACATCGGACATACTAACAACATACCAATCCATACGAACTATATACTAATCCATACTAGAAACATACTAACGACATACCAATCCATACTAAAAACATACCAAGCCATACTAAAAACATACCAAGCCATACTAAAAACATACCAAGCCATACTAAAAACATATTAACAAACATACAAAAGCATAGATAGATAGGTACATATATGTTAGCATGTTTAAGCAAACATGCTAACATATATGTACCTATCTATCTATGCTAACTGTTTGAGACTTCTTCAAAACTAATTCAATTATTTAAACATTAAAACTACCTCAAACTCTCACTTTCTATTATATATAATATATAATATATACATGCATATATAAGTCTTATACAGGAAAACTACAATAATAACAGCATATTAAGAATGTGAATTACACACTTTTATGGGGGTCTTGGCACTGCTTAATTGTTCTCCTCAGACTCTCGGCTCATACACATTCAGTATCCATATTCTGCTTTTGCATATCTTACAACTGTGAGTATTTTGATACCCTCTTGTTTGAGTATCCTCTGTTAGCAATGCAAAGCTCTTCTAATCCAAGGACATAATTATGCAAAGTTCTCTTAAATGGTGCAAGCATGGTGCAAGCAAACCCAATGTGGTGGGTTCGATCCAATTCAAGTCACTTTGGACAAAAGCATCTGCAGAAATAATTACATTTATTAATGAAAGTGCATACGGGATGATTGTTATCAAAGCAAATTATGAACGATGTCCAACTGTGACTTGACAGAACATTAGGGTGAGCAGATGTCCTCGTTTTTAAGGCACAGTCCAAGTTTTCGGTTATCTTGTACCCAAATCAAGCCATTGTATTGTCCTTATTTTTTTTAACTCATGGATAATCATAAGTGAAGCTTGCAATTTTGACCACTGAACAAGAAAATGTCTCTGGTTTGCACCCCAGAAACCTGGTCATTTACTAACAAGAGCATGCTAACAACACAAAACTTCAAAGTATAATCCAATATAAACCAATATCATTGGTTAACCCCCTGCAAACAGTACACACCCATACAGTCCAAAACAAAATCATTAGCCCTCCTTTAAAAATGATTGTAATTCTTTTTCAAATATTTCCCAAGAGCTGTTTAACGGAGAGATTTTCTTCAACACGTTTTTAAACACAGAAGTTATTAAAACTACTGTCTTTGCCATGATGACAGTACATAATATTTTACCAGATAGTTTGCAAGTTACTACTCAGCTTAATGTGCAGTTTAAAAGCTTAACTAGGTTCATTCATTCCTTCGGCTTAGTCCCTTATTTATCAGGGGTTGCCACAGCAGAATGAACCATCAACCATCAACATATTCTGGCATATGTTTTACACAGCGGATGCCCTTTCAGCCGTAACCCAGTACTGGGAAACACCCATTTACACACACACTCATACACTGCGGCCAAATTAGTTCATTCAATCCACCTTTACAGCATGCCTTTGGACTGTGGGGGAAACTGGAGCACCCGGTTTGGTTATTATCTTTTATCTTTAACAGAGAAGTATAGCACTCGCCAAATTTTCTGTGTATCATTTGATTGGTTGCTCTCTCGAAACGTCACATTTTAATTTGCAAGTGATCAGGAATTTAAGGCCCGTGTTGCTCTGGAAATTTTAAAGCCAGCGTCGAGACTTATCAAGGTCAAGCCTGACTGCGCTCACTTGGAGATCGTAATACATCCTCCCTGGGTTCATTAACCAGATTCTAGACTGCAATCGGTGAGTATCACTTCACTATAGTTCATTATATATTTCTGTAGCTTGTACCATGTTTCCAAAATATAATAATCTTTTACCTTTAGGTGTTAGACATTTACATTAAAGGATTTAGTAATCGTCAGTTACTTTCGAAAGTAATGAATTACAATATTGAGTTACTCGCCAAAAAAGTAACTAGTTGCGTTACTTGGTTACTTTTTTATGATGAGCAATGCATTACTTTACTTTTGAGTTACTTTTATTTTGCTGGCTGAGACTTGCAGGGTTTTTTCTTCTTTTCTTAAATAGATGAGCTCGGCAATTAACACCACACTGTATAACCTACACCATCATTTACCTCTAAAACTTACATAATAAGAATAATAATTTAGGATAATGTTATCATTCTTTCATCACAGAAATGTAAGGCTCTGCCATGTTGGTTTCTGTCAGTTCCGGCGGGGAGCTCATTCTCTCCTTGAGTGCGATTCAACATTTCTCCTTTAATTTTAACACAGCAATTTATTTTTTAAAAGCGAACTTATTAAACTAAATAGTAACTCGCATTACATTTTACAAAAAAGTAACAAATATCATTACTTAATTATTGGAAAGTAATGGATTACTTTACTCAGTACCTGGAAAAGTAATATTGTTATGTAAATACCACAACTGTCCTTTCAAAACATACATATTTGTACCTAAAAGGTCCAAATTGATACCTTAAAGTTACATAATAGTACAATACACACTATTAATCAGGACATTTTTAGTTCGTAAATTGTACAAATGTTTACTTTTTTGAAAAGGTGCAGACCCATTGACAGCTCTTGTGCCTTTTTTTCCTAGAAGAGTAACAATGTTTGAATTAAAATAGCTTTTTTTTTTACTGGAAGAAGAATAGAGTAAACGTTCTAATGTTTTAGTTAGCTAAACAGTGAGTTTCTGACGTGAAAATATCATTTTGTTGTGAATTTTAAAAACCCCAAATATTTAGAAAGTAATTATATGCCTTTACAATAGGTGTGATTTTGCAAAGTACGATGCGATCCTGGAATAACATCTATGTTGATCCTGGAACATAATTTTTTTTAGAAAATGTAATCCATACCTATCCCCTACCCCTAAACCAAACCATAACTGTTAATTATTCCCAAAATCAGAGGGTAATAATAGTTAACAATCATGTAGAAGCGCATAACCCTAACCATAAGCCTAAACTTAGCATAAACTGTAAATGTATCCCTTAATTCTGGCTGATTGGAATGTTGTTCCAAGATCAACATAGATGATAATCCAAGAACGTGTCCTACTTGGTGAAATCACACTAACCATGCATTTACATTCCAGTCTTTCAGTAATCGAATCAGTTCCCAAAGAACAAAATCATACACTGCCATAAATAGTTTTTTTGATTCAGAATAATTTCAAGTGGTTGTACGTCACGATAATAGCAAACGTCCATTTCATGGCAACTTTAAGCATCTGAAACCTAAAATAAATGTTGTGTGACTGAAAACACTGAGAAGTTGTGACCTGCATGAGTCTTTTGCTGTCTCATCGTAGCCACCACGGGAAAGCAGATTTGAAAATAGCAGCTGATTGTGAGACGCACTGAATCTCTAATCGTGATCTTAGCCTACGCGCAAAGGGTTAATCTTCAAAACAGTAAGCACATATAAGCAAGCAGTAATTTTAAAAAAGCAACATTATTTGAGAATATATGTTTAGTTGTTGGGTTTTTGAGTTATTTTGCTAATGTTTTACAGGACTCCAGACAAGAAGAACAGTGTGGTATGTCTTCTCTAATTTCACTTCATTTTTGTGACTTACAGAGCACCAAAAATTAGATCATGATCTGGTGAACAGGACAAACAGTACATCAAAGCATTAAGACCCATCAGTCCTCTATAATTCTGCTGCTGGTTATTTGTGCATCACTGTCTGTTAACAGTCAGAAGTATAAGGCCTTCAAAAAACATCTGGCTCCAGCAGGCATGACAAAAGAACGCTGTGACTCTGAGATCAAAAACAGAAACATCAACAAAAATAACGAATGAAGAAAAACAAACACCTTCATAACTGAAACAGAGGACAAAATTAAAGGTGTTTGTAACACACCAACGAAAGATGGAAAGAATCATAAGGGCACTGGCTTTAGTGTGATTGACTGCACCAAAATAAACAACATACCTGATTGTAAATATTAAGGTGTTAAACTAACTAATATTGAAATTATTTTGACGTGTGAAAATAAAGTGCCAGTACATTATGGACCCTCTAACAATTCAAAACGCTAAATATAGCAATGCATAGCTTACATTTATGTTATTTCTTCTTTTCTCATTATATTTTCCACTGGGGTTGTTTCAGTGCATTAGCGTCTTGGTTAGATCAGTCAATGAAGCCAGTATGGCAAAAAGAATGGAAAAGGAGAGAACGAGATGTTACCTGGTCACTGAGAGTCTGCACAAAAACAGACAAGGAAAGAAAGAGGAATGGAAAAATAAAGTGATTTTTTTGCCACCTATGCTAAAACCCCCTTAATAAAAGTTTCTACTAGCATTAAACTGGTCTCCAATAGATTCTTTTACAATATGATCAAGGTAAATTGTGCTTAATTTGTTTTCTGGGAAGCGTGCAAGTATCTTGTGTTACTTCCAAAGGGCAGTACTAAACGAACAAAAGATATTGTGACAAAATAAGAAAAAAAATGACAGTCTTCATCCTGTTTTAAAGGGGTGGTCCACAGTGTATTTTTAAGGCTTGGTTGTGTTTATAAGATGCAAAGCAAAGTGTGCTCATGCTTCATTTGTAGAAAATCACGTTATTTTTTTTCATACATCTTACTTTGATTATATACAGCTACTCAGCTAACATGAAAACGACATATTTCCGTTTATATTTCCTAGTTCCCTAGAAAGGCCCGCCCTGCATATAAAGATGTCTGCATATCTTTTGCGAGTTGGTTATTTGAGATGTAGAGCGCAAGGAAAGCGTCCGCATAGAGAGACACTGCAGCGCTGCTGAAGAGTGTGGGTGTTTACATCGGTTTGACGGATAAATATAATTTTGTAGCTAAATTGTTAAAGTATACTCATGGATATACATAGATAGGTACACAATACACACTATTCTATATCCCATTTGCTATGATTTTCAGATATAGTGTATCATTTCATTCACCATTATTGTATCAAACTATTGTAATAATGTGTGAATGATTATTTTCATAAACGTTGTTATTCACATAACTAAAGTTATACTAACTCCAGTGACGATATACAGCCACATCGCACTGCTACGAGTGTGATATTGCATTTATACAACTATTCGACGGCATAACCGTGTATATAAAAAAGAAAATCAAACACGGAGAGTCTAAAAACCCTTTTGTACGAGGAACTACTTTCTTCCGCCATACATTCACATCTGCAGCTGACGTCAGAACAGCAGAAGCCGTTACTAATTCACCAATAAACATATTCACCAATTCACATAGTGTTTGAATGATTCTCCTAATATTTACCTAATGCGTCTTTATCAATGTATACAGTGGAGTCCATGTGGTACTGAAATCAGTATATTTACAAAAATATTTCCATATTGTTTCCCAGTACTGGGTTGCAGCTGCATAAAACATATGCTGGAATAGTTGGCGGTTCATTCCACTGTGGCGACCCCTCATAAATAAGGGACTAAGCCGAAGTAAAATGAAAGAATGCATTAATTTCTATATTGAGGAGTTTATTAATGTAGTCTGAGATACCAGAAACACTCGCTAACCTTGTTCTGATTTACTGTTATAATATTTGTACAGTCTAATTCATACATTTTAGTACTTTTTGCACATCCCGCATTGAGTAGCAGCATTTTGGGACATGCCTCTTTCAACACAAAAATGTGTTTTCATATGAATGACACAGCATGAAATTAGCCACTGTACAAATGAGCCACTTTTCTGACAGTGTGTAAAATAGTTATGTTTCCTCAGGTGATAGGCCTGGTTAAATAAGGAGAACTAGAGCGCCCTCTAGCCTTACAACATGTTGTGCATACACTACAGTCTTTCCACATGACTATCTAGTCTAGACTGACTTTCCATGCATTATATACTTGTTAATGCAAAATCAGAACAGATTACCACAGTCGTTGTTCAGGAAAAGCCTATTTTGCTAAACATACAAACATTTCCAAGATTGTTCGAATATTTCACTGTCGTATTAACTATATAAATCAACTAAAATGGTCAATCTGCTTAGTCAAGCTTAACCCGGTTTTCAGATTTGACTGCTTATGAAGGTTTCAGTTCTGCTTTCTGAGCGCATCAACTGTGAAGTTCATAAGCACAAAGACAGGAACAACCTTTTTACCTACAAACCAAACGCACGTGCACAAAAAGCCCATCACTCTCACCTACAAAGCTGCCCTCAGACCGCAGGCTGCAGTTTGACACGTTTAAGCTGCTAGAATCACAATGAGAGACAGCAGGCAATCTTCCCTAATAGCAAATATTTATTAATATTACCCCTAAAAAGTAAATTAATAAGCCATACTTTAGAAATTATAATATTTACACAGTGTTCCATATTTCTACTCTTACTATTTACAAAGTGTTTTGGCTATTTTTCAGTTTGCCTTACTGCTTAAAAAAAATTAAGTGTTAAATTAGCGATCAAAGAATATGTTGTTGGGTAAGCTAAATTGTCCGTAGTCTATGTGTGTGACTGAGTGTGTATGGATGTTTCCCAGTGATGGGTTGCAGCTGGAAGGGCATCCGCTGTGTAAAACATATGCTGGATAAGTTGGCGGTTCATTCCGCTGTGGCGACCCCAGATTAATAAAGGGACTAAGCCGAAAAGAAAATGAATGAATTAATGAATATGTTGTGGTGCCTAATTAGTAAGTTTTAATATTTTATATAGAAAGAAGCCTTATTACTTACACAACGTTCTTAAACCAATAAGTCACACTTTAAAATAAAACTACGATATCCTATATTTCTACCCAACCACTTTTTGAAAGCAGTTGCCTTATTGTTTTAAAACATTTACCAGGGTGTCCGAGGGGTCTTAAAGTCTTAAAATATCTTAAATTTCAAAAACGAAATTTTAGGCCTTAAAAAGTCTTAAATTCACTGAAACATTGGGTTGTAGGTCTTAAATCATTTTAAACAGGTCTTAATTTCCCTATGTCTAAGTAAAGCTACCCAATCTGGCCAACACCCAATCACCTAATCCCCCTTACAACAGCTGTTAGACATTTTTACAGCAAATAATACTCCAACTTAAATTCCCGAATCAGGGAAAGAAAACTAAAGCAACACATCCCTTTACATGATCTTCCATTAATACAAAAACTCTTTACAGAAGCAACCGGGCCATTAGAAAAAATCCTTAGTGTTTAGCCCTGTAGAAGTCTAAAATTTTATTCATAATGGTCTTAAAAAGTCTTATATTTAATTTGAAGAAACCTGCAGAAACCCTGATTTACGTGTTAAATTTGAGACTATTTACAGACTTAAAGTAAAGAACCAAACTAGCATTAGCGTAACCGTATGTCATTCCTAAAAATAGAGTATTTTCTTCACCCAATGGGAGAGTCAAACTCCCTTGTGGGCGGAGTCACGTTTTCAGAAGGGTTTTTCTTTTCTTTTTACACCACTCCTTCGCTGAACGTCTGGAGAAAATGTTCCGCATGTTTGCGTTATGTTTGTGCTGGTGGCGTTTAATTGGTAAGTTTAATATGTTATACTTTACACAGAGCGAAGCCTCAAACTGAAGCCTTAAACTGTATAATCTGAATGTTTTCCAGGTGTGTTTGGTGAGTCTGTGTCAGTGACGGAGGGAGATTTGGTCACTTTACACACTGATATTCAAATATCTAAAAACAACATACGATGGACATTTAAAGCTGAAAAAATTGCTAAAATTTCAATAAAGAGGCAAAACCTCTCCACGTATGATGGTCCTGATGGGAGATTCAGAAACAGACTGAAGCTGGACAATCAAACTGGATCTCTGACCATCATGAACATCAGATCTGAACATGCTGGAGATTATAAAGTGCAGATCCATGGAGAAAAACTGACAACAAAAACCTTCAGCGTTTCTGTCTATGGTGAGTAGAGATCATCATTAGTGACTGCCTTCAAATTTTCAAGTTTTAATAAAAGTACATTTATTAGTACAGTAATAATGTTAAGCTTCATCAGCAGAATATAAATAAGTAGCCCATAGTTACATACAAAAGAAAGAAAGCTAGCATCATCGATGCATGGCTTGTGATGCTAACAGATAGTAGCAGATGATCCAGAAATCAAAATAAATAAAAATTACAATATCAAAGTGTTGTTTTCACTATCAAAGAATACTGGATGAATGATTATGATCTGCATAATTATTATTTTTTTATAATTCAACTTAACAGTTCCAGGTTACAAAAGGTTTGCTCACTTTAAGTTACTAATCGCCTTTTACAGCGTAGACGGAAGACTACTAATCTCCTTTTGTAAACTGAGATAAGTAATACAACCGATTTGAAATCTTTCTTTACACAGTTCAACTCGAGTTTACGTTTCAACAGCTAGGGACAAATGAAAAGTACTTTTGTGGTAACAAATATTATGCTACAAATGGCATCAACAGAGTTTTGGTGGTACTGAAACCAGAATATTCCCAAAACTACTTCCATATTGAAGAGTTTATTATTGTTGAAAAACTAACATTCAATAAAACATAGAGAAAATAAAAAATTATGTTTAGTGTTTCACCGTTCTCTTCTGTTTTTCAGCTCGTCTGCCTGTTCCTGTCCTCGTCTTCAACTCTTCTCAATGTTCTTCATCAGCGCAGTATTGTTCAGTGGTGTGTTCAGTGGTGAATGTGAGCGCTGTGAGTCTCTCCTGGTACAAAGGAAACAGTTTATTGTCCAGCATCAGTGTGTCTGATCTCAGCATCAGTCTCTCTCTACCTCTGGAGGTGGACTATCAGGATAACAACATTTACAGCTGTGTGATCAACAACACCATCAGCAACCAGACCACACAACTCAACATCACTAAACACTGTCAATTATGTTTAGGTATGGTAGCGCCAACATGCGAGTTTAAAGCAGAATTGCTCTTACAATAATAAAGGTCTCCTTCAGGTCCTCCAGACTCTGGGTCTCTGGTAGGGTTGATCTCTGCTGCTGCTGGATCCCTGCTGATTATTTCTGCAGTTGGGATCTTCTACATCTGCAGGAAACACAGAGAAACAGATCAAGAAGGCAAGTGTCACCTACTTAAAAAAACTGGTATTATTAAGAAGTATTCTAAAATATAAATCAAAATATTTGAGTAAATTCAAAGCCACAATTAATATAATACACAGCTAACCTATTCTATACGTACACCTAGATAAAATGTCATACCGTGGCATGTCAACATATGGCCTAATGTAAAGTTAAATGCGAATGTTAAAATAGGTAATGTCTTTAATGAAATTAACAGAGTTTTTAAATGTGTGCATTAACCCTTTCATTTTGACAGCACTAAGTTAAAGTGGTTTTGTTTTATATTGTCAAACAGTTGAGATTCTAACAGAGGTCACTTATGTGGAGTCGGAGTTTAACAAAAGCTGCACACAAGAATCGGTAAGAGAATTATTATTCATTTATGATTAGAATCTGTGTGTCATGTTAGCGGTTAGTCAAAGATAAGTGTGCACTTACGTTTCGTCTATATCTATATACTGATCTGTCACACTCGTAGAAAATAGCACGATAAATGAGATTCATAAAAGCCTTAAAAAGAAATGCTTAAGCATCAAAATCCTAAAGTAATTAGCTATTTTGACAATAGAAGTAAAATTAAAAAGTGAATTTAAAAAAAAGCTACATTTAAAATTATATTAAGATCTTGAATCAGATAACTAGCAACAGCATGTTAGTATTATTATTATCATTATTACCGTTTTTATTTATTGTCCAATACATGCTTTGAATGACTAAATGAAGGCAAGGGTCTGTTCAAACACCCACACTTTGGCACCTAACATTTCCTGTGTTAGTTGGCATGAGCATAGCAAGTGTGCGTGACACGCTTTACAAGTGTGAATGTCTTACCCCACAACCCAACAAACACTTTGATTGCTGAGTTTCGGGTTTGTAAAACTTATTTATGTTTGTGAAGTTTAATAGTAGGAATAAAGTGGAAAATAGCAATACAGTGGGGCATTGAATTTTGGAGATGATTTATGAATAAATAAATAAACGTTCACAAGATGTTCTAAAGGGCAGCACGGTGGCGCAGTGGGTAGCACAATTGCCTCACAGCAAGAAGGACGCTGGTTCGAACCCCGGCTGGGTCAGTTGGCGTTTCTGTGTGGAGTTTGCATGTTCTCCCCGTGTTTGCGTGGGTTTCCTCCGGGTGCTCCGGTTTCCCCCACAGTCCAAAGACATGCGGTATAGGTGAATTGGGTAAGCTAAATTGTCCGTAGTGTATGAGTGTGAATTGGTGTGTATGGATGTTTCCCAGTGATGGGTTGCAGCTGGAAGGGCATCCGCTGCATAAAACATATGCTGGATAAATTGGCGGTTCATTCCGCTGTGGCGACCCCAGATTAATAAAGGGACTAAGCCAAAAAGAAAATGAATGAATGAATGAATGAATGAATGAATGAATGAAAATGTTTTAAAATTGTTGTTATTCTGTATCTAAAGCTAATCAGGATGCATTTCAGATGAATGAATCTATTTTGTTGTGTTGTTTTTACAGAACAGTAGAGAGGAAGAGCAAGTGCTGTATACTCTAGTCACGAGATGAAGATGAACAGACTATGATGATCATGGGAGCCAAAAACCTATATCAATATTGGAGCTTTTGGTTGAGAAATCAAGATTATTGGAGGGTATAGT
Source organism: Danio choprae (assembly GCA_903798125.1). Classification (NCBI taxonomy): domain Eukaryota; kingdom Metazoa; phylum Chordata; class Actinopteri; order Cypriniformes; family Danionidae; genus Danio; species Danio choprae. The sequence goes on from CAIGQW010053379.1 coordinate 1,952,520, forward strand.
TTAGTTTTGGAATTGGCGAGACATGTAGAATCAGGAAAGTCTTCTGGTTTTTAAAACATGACAAAAATAGTACCTGTGGTCCTTTTAAAACAAGGATTTTAACATATTACCTAAATATATGACCCACTATTTTGATAGACTCCTAAAACATAGTGGACTAAGGTACATTGATAAAAAATATGTTAATGTATGTGCAAAATACTCACTAAAAGGTGTGAAAAAGCAGTTCTCAGTTATCGTGTTTGTGTCTGTAGTGATAAGTGGTTTGTTCTGCTGGACCAACAGCTTCTGCATGAGCTTGTGAAGGTGTAATGTCTGTTTGTGAGAGCGTGTCTGTGTGAAAAATGCGGTTGGTTTTTCGATTCCTGCTCAAAAACGTACTGTGATACTGCTGATGAGCTCATGCTGTTTGATCTCACTTTCTGTCTTTGTCTTAGAATTAATGTATAAGAATATATGCCGTGTTTCATTTATGGTCATAATACTTATGGTTGCCTGCTGATATCTGATAGATATGTGGAATTTATGTTCTTTTCATGTAATTTGTGGAGAAACTATAACGAAAGTGCAGCGCTTCCTTAGGTAAAACATAAAATGTAAAAATATAGATAAGGCTATGAACTGTTTTGTGACCGATGAGCTTGACCGATTTTTCCAGAGTCTCAGCTTAAGTTGTTTATTCTAGATAAACACTGCTAAATGTCTGTGCCTGATCCAATTCTAACGATAAATCCTACAATTAAATTAATTTAACATTAGAAATATGACAATGAAGGGCCTCACGGTGGCGCAGTGGGTAGCACAATCGCCTCACAGCAAGAAGGTCGCTGGTTCGAGCCTCGGCTGGGTCAGTTGGCATTTCTGTGTGGAGTTTGCCTGTTCTCCCCGTGTTGGCGTGGGTTTCCTCCGGGTGCTCTGGTTTCCCCCACAAGTCCAAAGACATGCGTTATAGGTGAATCGGGTAAGCTAAATTGTAGTGTATGAGTGTGAATGAGTGTATGGATGTTTCCCAGAGATGGGTTGCAGCTGGAAGGCATCCGCTGCGTAAAACATATACTGGATAAGTTGGCGGTTCATTCCGCTGTGGCGACCCCAGATTAATAAAGGGACTAAGCTGAAAAGAAAATGAATGAACATGACAATGACTGTGTTATTCAAAAATGTGGTGCCAAATACCGCAAGGCTGGTGTAGCGGAACAAAATAATGAACGAATATCTTTGGACCTCCAACAGTAGTTATTGATAGATAGATAGATAGATAGATAGATAGATAGATAGATAGATAGA
>CAIGQW010053379.1:1971385-1986074 GCA_903798125.1 Danio choprae
TATAGTTTCTCCACAAAATACATGAAAGCAAAATAAATTCCACATATCTATCAGATATCAGGAGGCAACCATAAGTATGATGACCATAAATGAAACACGGCATATATTCTTATACATTAATTCTAAGACAAAGACAGAAAGTGAGATCAAACAGCATGAGCTCATCAGCAGTATCACAGTACGTGTTTGATAAGGAATGGAAAAGGTAACTACATTTTCACACATACACGCTTTCATCAACGGACATCACACCTTCACAAGCTCATGCAAATGCTGTTGGTCTAGCAGAACAAACGATGAGCATCATTTGATGAGCATTTTGCACATACGTTTAACTTTTTCATCAGTGTACCTTAGGGGAAATACTTAGTTTTAGGTGTCTATCAAAATAGTGGGTCATATATTTAGGTAATATGTTAAACCCCCTGTTTTAAAAGGACCGTAAAACTGGAGATTCTACATCTCTTGCCAATCCCAAAACTCAACCATAGACTCCAGTAATCTTAATATCTCAACCAATATCTCCAATATCTTATATAGGTTTTTGGCTACCATGAAAGTCATCACAGTCTGTTCATCTTCATCTCGTGACTGGAGTATACAGCACCTGCTCCTGCTCTCTACGCTTCTGTAAAAACAACACAACCAAATAGATTCGTTGATCTGAAATGCATCCTGATTAGCTTTAGATGCAGTATAAATTCAATTTTAGAACATCTTGTAAACATTTATTTATTTAGTTATTTATTCTGAAACCATGTAATCTTCCTCGTTCAAATGCCACATTGCATTGCTATTTTACACTCTATTCCTATTATTAAACTTCACAAACATAAATACATTTTACGAGCCCGAATCTCAGCAATCAAAGTTGTATTTGATTGCTAGGTTGTAGAGTAAGACATTCACATTTATAAAGAGCCTTGTGGGTTTTGAGGTCCCACCACCAACCCCCTGCACACTAGCTCCTCATAACAAACTAGGGACGCTCATATTAATCGTTAACCGAGGGAATGCAGTTTTAACCAATTAATGGTATCAGTTCAATGGTTAAAAAAAATATACATATTTTTTATTTAGTATTTTTTAAGTTTGGCTGCATAAATGTGCTCTTTGTTAACTCTCGGGGCAGCAACACGTGCAATTACAGACGTATTTTGCCAAACAATCTAAATGAAAGGAACAAAAAGAAGGATATTGATGGTCACAGTTTGACACATATGAATTGATGCCAAACCAGCACTGATGCTGATTGTCTCTCTCCTGGATCCGCATCATAAACACCTCTGTCTCTTTGCACAAGTGGAGAAAGAAGCAAAACTTTCTAAAATGTGCTCTGCTTTGCAAACAAGCCGGCCACAAGTCGGAGCATCAGGGGTTTTCTTTCCATCAGAGCTCGCTCCGGCACCGCTCATAAACACATACATATATAAAACACATAGTTTTGATGATTTAGTGTAGCCTACAACCAATAAACCAACCTTTTTTTCCATTTGGAAAATTGCAGTTATTAATGGTTCTTATTAAATATCCATTTTTACATAGCCTACACGGCTTAATCTACAAATCAAACAAATCCAATGGTTTACTTGATTTTTGCATAATGATAACTCCGTACCAAACTGAGGTTTTAATTTTTTAGCTATAAACTATAAAGCATATATGCAAATTAATGCAATACTATATGTAAAAAACTAAATTATTGTATGCTATAGTAGCCTATACTTTAAATAAAAGTCAACATATTGCCTTGTCTCTCATCACGCGCAGCGCGCACGCATGAACCGTGAGTCAGACAGACGAAATGAAAGCACAGAAGCTCTGAGGTAAAATCAGATGCTTAAGTCATAATCTTTAAAATAATGACTTTACAAATCTTGACAGAGGTTTGTGATTATAAGAATAACAGCGGAGCATTAATTAAATGCATATTTTCCGTGGAGCGATCGATTTAAGTTAGCCTGCTATTTTTATTTGACGGAAAAAGAAAAAAAAAACATGATTGGAAAAAACAGCCTATGCCGGTTTAAAAGGATTCAGTCAGTGTTTTCGTTTTGTAATCTAAATTTGTCATTTAAGTAAAAAATATCAAGGGCAGGCCTATTTATTTTATTATTTTTAATTTAGTTTATTCTTTTTTTCTATGCTGTTGGAAACACTGCAGGTGCGTGAAGATGTTCTGTTGTTATGTTCTGTTATTAATATGTTCGCATGTTAAAATAAATGAGCATTTAGTGTGTGAGCCACAAAATAGCCACGTCAATTCTTTTTTTTTTATTTTATAATAATTTAATATTAATCTGACCGGTTAAGAGTTAATATTCGGTTAACAAGCAGTGGTTGTTGGTTGGGAAAATTAACCGAAATGAGCATCCCTATAACAAACAATATAAAGTATACTACAATACACTAGTTTGCTGTAGTGAAAACTAAGTAGGTCTACAGTATTTATTAGTGTATCAGGTCACTATAGTTAACACTATTATTCAGTAGCATTTATTAACAGAGTTGTAAATACTATAATACATACAGTATAATACACTTGCATGGTATTGTATGGTAATATTCCATTACTGTACCTGATTGCTCTTAGACTCGGAAAACAGTAAAACAATCTTTATTTAATTTGTATCATTTTCTTTCTTGGATTTATGTACACTTGTAGATTTTTGATCATATTTTATGCTGATGTACTACATATCACAGAATATCAAAATATCGCATTGGTTTTATCCAATATCATGCAGTCCTAGAGTCAAATGACAAAAAGTGTCAAAGGAAATTCCAATCTGTCAGTCACCAGCCGGATATAAACACGCTAGATCATGACCTGAACTGTCTTTAAGTGCTTTTTGCAGATTATTGAAAATGTATTATTATTATTATTATTATGATTAATGTGCTATCAGTAGCTGCATCCCCTGTAAGCCTGTGCATTGATGTCCCCCTGGGTGAACGCTCAATGCTAAACAAAGTCAAATCCTCCTTTTGTCTTAAAATATCTCTGTACAAATGCCCTTTTATTTATGACTCTCATTTGTATTTTAATTCCTGAATATATATATATAAGGCTAAGGCTTTTATACATATAATTTATCATGCTATTTTATATGTGTGACAGATCAATATATAGACAAATTCTCTTACCAATTCATGTACGCAGCTTTTGTTGAACTGCGTATAAATGACCGTTGTTAGAGTCTCAACTGTTTGAACAATAAAAAAAAAAATCATTGTAACTTGGTGCTGTTGAAATTAAAGTATTAATGCACACAGTTCACTTGAAAACATTTATTTATGGCATTATCAGTTTTAACATTCATATTTAACTTGACATTAGGCCATATATTGACATGATGAAGAACTGGAGCCGGTGCAGACCTTCAACAGTCTTCATCTAGAGTTTACCACAGCAAAGCAACTGACTTAAAGCTGAGACTCAATCTCCACCAAAGTGATGAAAGCAAAGCAAATTCCACATGTCAGATATCATTTAACATTCATATTTATTGACATTAGGCTGTATGTCCACATGATTCTATGCACTAAGGTGGTACAGTATGTATAGAATTATACTGTGTGTATAATATTAATTGTGGCTTTTAATTGACTCAAATATTTTGACTATATTTCATAATACTTGTTTTTTACAGTAGGTGACACTTGCCATCTTGATCTGTTTTTCTGTGTTTCCTGCAGAAGATCCCGACTGCAGAAATAACCAACAGAGCAGCAGTGATCAAAACTACCAGAGATCCAGAGTCTGGAGGACCTGAAGGAGACCAATATTATTGTGAGTGTATTTCTACTCAAATAACGAGGCCTAGTTAGACGATTATAAGTAGAACTGTGGGAGCAAGCGGAGCACGTGACATTTTGGTGCTACTATACCTTCATACAGCTGCCAGAGTGTGTTGATGTCTAGATGTGTGGTCTGGTTGCTGATAGTGTTGTTGATCACACAGCTGTAGGTGTTGTTATCCTGATATTCCACCTCCAGAGGTAGAGAGAGACTGATGTTGAGATCAGACACACTGGTGCTGGACAATAAACTGTTTCCTTTGTACCAGGAGAGACTCGCAGCACTCACATTCACCACTGAACACACCACTGAACAATACTGCACTGATGAAGATGAGGGGGAAGAACAGTCTCTGATGAGGACAGGAACAGGCAGACGAGCTGAAAACATTGAGAATTGAGATGTAATGCAATCTGTCACCTCGAACTATAGAAAAAATTGAATTGAGCAAGTTTAACTAAAAGGAAGAGTAAATGATCTCTGTGCTCACCATAGACAGACACTGTGAATGTTTTTGCTGTAAATGTAGCTCCGCTTATAGTCACTTCATAACGTCCAGCATGTTCAGATCCGATGTTCGTGATGATCAGAGATCCAGTTTGACTGTCCACCTTCAGCCTGTCTCTGAATCTCCCACCAGGACCATCAAACATGGAGAATATTTGACTCTTTATTTTTACATTAGCTATTTCGGCCCTTTCAGCTCCAAATTTCCACACTATGTGATCATCTTTGACAATCATGTCAGTGTTTATAGTAACAGAATCTCCCTCCGTCACCGTCACTGACCCACCAAACACACCTGGAAAACATTCAGGTTATACACAGGTTAAGGCATCTAATAGTTTACGAACACTTAAATCACTGTTGTTATTTGTTACTACTGCAGTGGCATACAAAATCATTAACACCGTAAAAATGGCTTTCAAAGTCACATTGGTTGATGTTATATTTTAAACTCACACAAAAATGTACCTTTTTATTTATTTATTTAACTCTACAATTGATATAAATCTCTACACACGCACAGATCATGACATATATTTTGGTAACAAATGATTTACTGAGTCCTTCACTGCAGTAGTATTTTTTTTGTTGCTACTTTTTTTGACGTCAACTCTCTGGTTACCAACATTTATGATATTTTCTTCTGTCCGACAAAAGAAACTCATAATTATTGTTATTTTGGCATTTATTAATGCATTTCTAATAAATTAACCAATGAGAAAAAACACTTTCCCTTTTATTCCGATTTCCATTATGTTCCACATGTTTAACATTTTTATATTATATGTAAATATATATTTTTCTATGATTGACTTACCAATTGGACTCCACCAGCACAAACATAAAACAAACATCCAAATCATTTTCTTCAGATGAGACGTTTGATGCAACAATTCTTCTGAAAACCCTTCCTCTGTGAATCCGCCCACAAGAGAGTGTGGCCCTCCTATTGGCTGAAACGCTCACATCCCTTACTAATGATATACGATTACACTAATGCTCTTTTGGATCATTTGTACCCTGAAGTTGTAAATATTCTTTGATTTCTAATTGAACGCATACGTTTTTATAACCGCAAGGCCAAGCTTATGAAAAGTGGTTTTGAAAGGTGGAGTATTGTGTAAAATATTTCTAAATCTGATTCTAATGTAGGACTTGTTGATTGTTGACTTTTTTTAAAATGGTTTCAGTGAATGGATTATTTGCTATTATGTATGGGGGGAGTGTTATTAATGTCTGCTGTCTCTCATTGTGATTCTAGCACCTTAAACACGAGTCAAACTGCAGCCTGCAGTGGGGTTTTTCCAGAGATGTGGTCTGATGGCAGTTTGTAGGTGAGAGTGATGGGCTTTTTGGTTTTGTTTATGTGTGTTTATAGGTGAAAAGGCTGTTGCTGTCTTTCTTTTTGGGAACTTTTGTCAGTGCAAACACTCAAGATGTAGTAGTAGTAATAATAATAATAATAATAATACTAAACCACTTTGATGATGGACTTTGGCTGAGCGATTTTAGAATGACCTAAACAACATGTCAGATGTTTTAGATTAGTCTCAATTTCAAAAACAAAAACATTACTGAGGTTTGGAAGGGTCTAACATGCCCATCCAGCTTTTACCATATGGTTTAGAATATTTGAGTATTTTGGGTTTGGTTGTTTTAATACAGTCATTGTAAGAACACGGGCTTTATTGTAGGTGTGTAGTTGTAGATCAAAATGGCATTGTGGAGGAAAAATACATTCTTACCAAACTTGGATGCTTATGAAATATTGTGTTTCTATCTAAAGATGTGGTTTCGGGGAGCATATATATATATATATATATATTTAGACATATTTTTGTTAATTTCTTCGTCTTCTGTGGAAAACTACAGTAGGTCCGTAATGTAACCTCGAAGAACTGATATAAGTGGGATAAAGACCTCCCTTCCAGCGACCTGTGTTTCTGTATGACTGTCTGACCCTCTTGCAAGAGAATAAGATCATCTTTAAATACAATTGGATATGTTTGTCTCTTATTCAGTGATGGAATTTTAAAATTGCCACGACAGGCATAATAAAAAAGATAAAAGCCACTTTTAATTTTTGCAGCTGTAGAAACACTTGCTCATCACACTCCTCAGCCTCCCGGGGAAAGCCTATGCCAGGGTACTGAAAAGGAGGTTCCGGCTGATGGTTGAACAATGCGGTTTTCGTCTGGGCTGTGGTACACTGCACCAGCTCTATATCCTCACCAGGGTGCTCGAGGGTTCGTGGGAGTATGACCAACCAGTCCACATGTGTTTTGTGGACTTGGAAAAGGCATTTGACCGTGTCCCTTGGGGCATTCTGTGGAGGGTGCTCTAAGAGTATGGGGTCAGAGGCGATCTGTTAAGGGCTGTGTTGTCGCTGTATGAACAGTGTAGGAGTTTCGTTCGCATTGCCGGCAATAAGTCAGACTTGTTTCCAGTGCATGTTGGACTCCGGCAGGGCTGCCCTTTGTCACCAATTCTGTTCATAATTTTTATGGACAGAATTTCAAAGCGCAGCCTTGGGCTGAAAGGGGTCCGGTTTGTAGACCACAGGATTTCAACTCTGTTATTCGCAGACGATGTTGTTCTATTGGCTTCATCGAACATAGACCTTCAGCATGAACTGGGGTGGTTTGCTGCAGAGTGTGACGCGGCTGGGATGAGAATCAGCACCTCCAAGTTCGAGGCCATGGTGCTCCACTGGAAAAAGGTGGTTTGCCATCTCTAGGTTGGAGGAAAGTCCTTACCCCAGGTGGAGGAGTTCAAGTATCTTGGGGTTTTGTTCACGAGTGAGGGAAGGATGGAACATGAGATTGACAGGCGGATTGGTGCAGCGGCAACAGTAATGCGGTCAATGTACTGGTCCGTTGTGGTAAAGGAGCTGAGCCGAAAGGCAAAGCTCTCAATTTACCGGTCAATCTACATTCCTACTTTCACCTATGGTCATGAGCTTTGGTTCATGACCGAAAGGACAAGGTCTCGGATACAGGTGGCCGAAATAAGTTTCCTTCGCAGGGTGGCAGGGCGCACCCTTATAGATAGGGTGAGGAGCTCTGTCACCCGGGAGGAGCTCGGAGTAGAGCCGCTGCTCCTCCACATCGAGAGAAGTCAGCTGAGGTGGCTCGGGCATCTGTTTCGGATGCCTCCTGGACCTCTACCTAGGGAGGTGTTCCAGGCATGTCCCACCAGGAGGAGGCCTCGGGGAAGACCCAGGACATGCTGGAGGGACTATGTCTCTCAGCTGGCCTGGGAACGCCTCTGGATCCCCCCGGAGGAGCTGGGGGAAGTGTCTGGGGTTCTCTCCTAAGACTGCTGCCCCCATGACCCAGCCCCGGAAAAGCGATTGAAAATGAATGAATGATTTCAATGTGTGGATGTAAAAAAAACAACTAAATGTCTATATCAAATATCTTTGATAAGGTGTTTCTCGTTGGCATTTTAAATAGATTTTCAGTTTGCATGACCTGCTTACTTTCTCTTTGTGTCTGACTGCAGTGGAATAGAGCCAGGGGGAATATCTGAGAAATGGTTCAGTCCAAGTAGCAAGAATACATGATGGTTTTGATAATTTCTGTGGTCTGTTAAACACACAGAGACACGTGTGTTCACATTCATTTTGATTTACTATGCAGAAATAATGTGTCACAAATACCTGAGACTGAGAAGGAGCTTCTTCCGCTGGCTATATGGTCTCTCAGTCAGAACAACGCACAGGGCTGTAACACTTTAGTTTTTGCACATTGCACATTTATGGACATTTTGCAATATTTGGTGGCAAACTTTTTTTTTTCTTTGTAACTCTACAATAACAAACCTAAATACATTCCCATTGTTAAATAAATTAATTTGTAGGATTTACAGCAAAAACTGGAGCAGGCGCAGACCTTCAGCAAGTTTATCATTGTGTAAAGCAAGCTGTAGAGCAATGGAAAAAAAAAAAACGCAACCACACGTTTTTCCACAGACACGCATTCAGAAACAGATCAAACAGACATCACACCTTCACAAGCTCATGCAGAAGCTGTTGGTCCAGCAGAACAAACCACTAGCCAATACAGACAGAAATAGAATAACTGAGAAGAGCTTTCTGTGAGTATTTTGCATTTGCGTTTTACACTTTTGCACTGATGTTTCACCTGAGGTACACTTAAGGCTTTTGGAGTCTATTATTATAATAATTGGCCATTTGAGTTACATAATTTCTTAAAACTCCTTGTTACAAGTTAGTCAGTCCAATGAAGGTGTCTACTGGTGGATGAAGGTTCACTGTGTGTTGGTCTTTCCAATGCACACTGTTGTTTTAGGCAAGGCAAGTTTATATAGCACATTTCATACACAATGGTAATTCAAAGTGCTTTACATAAACAGGAATAAAAGAGACAAGTATAAGAAAATAAAAACAACAAAGAATAAAAATGATTAAAATGTGTTGAACAGGTTTTAAAAGAATCAAAAAGTAAAGACATAATAGTGTGATCTGTCGGACGTAGCGTAGTATTCGTTCGGTAAAGGCACAGCTAAACAGATGTGTTAAAGCTAAACAGATGTGTTTTAGTTTAAGTTGAACTAATATCTGTCTCCAATTTTAATATCAGTGTCAGGCTCGTAGTGTCCACAAAAGTATGAAACAGAATTATCAAAAACGTACACAGATTTATTTACAAACAAACACTCACGGGAAACACTGGAACATCGACATACAGGAATCATGGGGTGAAGACAACATGGATGGGACGTGATTAAACTGATTACATACAAGGGATAAACACAGGTGAAATTAATGAACATGGAAAACGGCGGGAAACAGAACAAAGGAAATCACATCACATGGAACAGACACCTGACAATCAGGTAGTTTAGAATATGAATATATTTATCTTTGTTTTTTCTTACTCCAATCATAAAACATTGAGAAGCTTATTGTAATATTTAATTTAGATAAATATTATTCACCACACTAATTCATTGAAGATTACATCTAATTCACAATTACAAGTTGATCAGTCAGAGGTAAAATGCAGAAATTTGAGTGAATGTGTAAATATGATTTAGTTCACCCAAAAAAGTAATAGTTACTCACTATTTACTTGCCCTCAAGTGGTTCTGTCCCATGTTGAACACAAAATAAGGTGTTTTAAAGAAAGCTTAAAACATGTAACTTGGCTTGAGTTCCATTGTAACCAAAGCAATTATAGAAGTCAATGTTGGAAAGTCAGCTGTCCAACATTTTTCAAAATATCTTCTTTTGTTAGAAATAAGAAAGGTTTGAAACAAATAAAGGGAGAGTAAATGACACGTTTTTGTGAACTATCCCTTTACCAACACTGAATGTTGCATAGTACCAGTAATTTTACACTATTATTTTCCTTTTTTAAATGAAACAGTACTAAATAAAGAGTTGTTTGTCATCTTGCATGTAAAACGATACGCAGCTTCATTTTGATACAACCTACCAATCTTTCTGTATTTAAAACAAACAAAAAAAAATATTTTAACTCGCACACTAAAAAGGCACAATACAGACTACTGGATTTAATTAATCTGTGATACAGAAGCAGCAAAAGATGTGGCCTATTGTCCAAGGTAATGCCGTCAACAATTTCTGCTGATGGTCACTAGCTATTTATTTAATGCACAGACCTAAGTTTAATAGCTTTAGTAGGACTTCCAGTCATTTGAGGCAGCAAACGCAAAAGCAAAATGACCATTAGTAGCTTACTCTATTACCTTTACTAACACCTTAGAGTTAGATTATGTAGTTTTGTATATGTTAAATTTGCAGGACCTTTTGAAGACATTCAAATTGTAAAACATCTGAAATGTTGTTTTATCACTCAGTCCATGATCACAGTGTGAGTCCTAATGCCTAGTAAAAGTGAAGGGGACACTATACTATAAGTAAGCACCGTCTTTCAGATGAGACGTTAAACCGAGGTCCTGATTCTCTGTGGTCATTAAAAATCCCATGGCACTTCTCGTAAAGATTATTCCCGACAATCTCGTTTTCAGTGTCAAAGTGTTGCTGCATTGTTTTATTGGCAGCCTGATTTAAGAAGCACTCATGTCACCCAAAGGAACGCTAGTAGGATCATCATCACCTTCCTGCTGGAAAATTCAAAGAAATAAATAAAATCTGTAAATCAATCTGTACAAAATCTTTTGCATTACAGTATGGTCAATACTATGTTCATGGAAATTATTAATAATAATCATCATCATAATATTAGACGTATTAAACAGGGATAGTTTACCTCACCTTACATTTCTTTATTCTGTTGAACACAAAATATTTACTGAAGAATGTTGGAAAAAACAGCTATTGCCCTTCATAGTAGGAGAAACAAATATGGAAGTTAATAGTTTCGGGTTTCCAACTATTAACTTCCTGTTTTGTTTATCCCACTATGAAGGGAAATAGCTGGTTTTTTCCAACATTCTTCAGTACTTCTTGTGTGTTCAACAGAATAAAAAAAAACTCAAACAGGTTTGTAACAAGTAGAGTTTTAATCTCTGGGTAAACTATCCCTTTGAATACTACTTACACTGTTTTGTTTACACATTTTTGTTCTGAACTAAGCTGTTTGTAATACTTACATCCCGTGCTCCATTTCCACTCTGGTGAAGATGATAAATCACACCACCAACAACTACAGCCGAGACGACCACCAGCACAACAACTATTGCTGCTATTGCACCTCCAGGCAGATGTGAACCCGAGCGTGCTGAAAACAAACAGTGATTATTATCAGAGAGTGAGGGATCTTAAATTCACCATTTAACAAACAATTTGATCCAAATTCACACTTTTCGGCTTTGGTCATCGGGGGTCAGTTTCAATAAGGTGGTCTAATCAATAACTACTCACGTCAGACGATTGGGTTGGAGCAAAATGCTAATTTATTACAAAGTTCAAAGAGTTTAAGTAAACTAAATCAAATGAAAGCAAACCTTAAAAAGATTAAGTAAAGAGTTCATCTTGGATGAAGTCATTTTTGGGTGAACTGTCCCTTCCCTTTAATGCATCGTTCAATCATTATGACTACTTAAATTGACAAAAATCAACATACCAGTGCTCAACACATTATTGCCTACATCACTGCAGTCAATAGTTTTTTGTTCCTTTATAATTATTTTTAGGGCCTCACGGTGGCGCAGTGGGTAGCACGATCGCCTCACAGCAAGAAGGTCGCTGGTTCGAGCCTCGGCTGGGTCAGTTGGCGTTTCTGTGTGGAGTTTGCATGTTCTCCCTGTGTTGGCGTGGGTTTCCTCCGGGTGCTCCGGTTTCCCCCACAAGTCCAAAAGACATGTGGTATAGGTGAATTGGGTAAGCTAAAATTGCCATAGTGTATGAGTCTGTGTGTGTGTGTGTGTGTGTGAGTGAATGAGTGAGTGTGTATGGATGTTTCCCAGAGATGGGTTGTGGCTGGAAGGGCATCCGCTGCGTAAAACATATGCTGGATAAGTTGGCGGTTCATTCCGCTGTGGCGACCCCAGATTAATAAAGGGACTACGCCGAAAAGAAAATGAATGAATAATTATTTTTAGAGATTTTTCACCTTTAATGGGAAAGGACATTGGAGATTATAGAGCTGAAAGTATGGGGAGCAGAGATCTACAATCTACAACCCAACAATTCTTGGGTTAAAGTATAATGGACTGTTTTAATTTTAGGAAATTTAAGAAAAACTAAAATACTCACAAACGACAGTAAGGCTGAATCTCTTCTCTCTGGTGATGCTGAAGTGTTCGCTGCTGATGAAAATCTCTGATGAATAATTTCCAGAGTCTGTGTTTCTGATGTTCATGATGGTCAGAGAGCCAGATTCACTGTTCAGTTTCAGTCGGTCTGTGAATCTCTCTTTACACTGAACATCTGTGCAGATCTGACTCTGATTTACAGTGATTTCAGCGATGAGAATGTCATTAAAAAAATGCTTCATCACAACAATTAGGTCTCTTCTTACACCAGGATTTAAAGTGACGGATTCTCCCTGGTTTTTCTTTACTTGGTCACGATGAGCATCAGGATCATCTAAAAATCGAACCAACAGATTATGAGATGATCTTTGGTAAAAATTGAAAAAATACTACAGGTATTTGTATGTACAGTGGTATGAAAAAAGTGGTCCCCCCCCCCTTTTTTTCATCAAATAAATGTAAAAAAAATTCAAAGACAACAAGTAAACAGAATAGAAGGTTTTAATTATTAAAGGGAAACAAAATGTTTGCCCCAATGTTAAAACTTAACAGCCACACCCAGGCCTAGTTACTGCCCCACCTGTTCGCAATCAAGTTGGTCTGACAAAGTGAAGTAGACCAAAAGCTCCAATGGGTGACAAATGACCCCACAACAACAGCCAAAGAACTGCAGGCCTCAGTTGAGTGTTCATGACTCCACCATAAGAAAGAGACTGGGCAAAAATGGTTTGCAGGGCAGAGTTCCAAGATGAAAACCACTGCTGAGCAAAAAAAAACATGGCTCGTCTGATGCCAGAAAACATTTTGAGGATCCCCAAGACTTTTGGGAAAATACTGTGTGGACTGACAAGACAAAAGTTGAACTTTTTGGATGGTTTGTGTCCCATTATGTGTAAGGTAACAGTAACAACACATTTCAGAAAAATAACATCATACTAAGAGTAAAATGTGGTGGTGGTAGTGTGATGGTCTGGGGCTGTTTTGCTTCTTCAGGACCTGAAAGACATGCTGTGGAACCATGAATTGTGCTGTGTAGCAAATTATGCTAAGAATGTCTGGCCATCTTCCCCCATAGTCCAAAGACATGCGCTATAGGTGAATTGAATAAATTGACCACTTTGTATGAGTGTGTGTGAATGAGAGTGTATGGGTGCTTCCCAATACTGGATTTCGGCTGGAAGGGCATCCGCTGCATAAAAACATATGCTGGATAAGTTGGCGGTTCAATCCGCTGTGAATAAGGGACTAAGCCGAAAAAAATGAATGAATGAATGAATGTCTGGCCATCTATTAGTATTATATGACCTTAAGCTGAAGCGAACTTGGGTTCTGTCTACTTCTGAATGGCTGAAGAAAAACAAAATGAAGACTTTGGAGTGGCCTGGTCAAAGTCCTGAACTGAATCCAATTGAGATGCTGTGGCATGACCTTAAAAAGACCTTATGCTCAAACCCTCCAATGTGGCTGAATTACAACAATTAAAGATGAATGGGACAAAATTCCTTCACAGTGCTGTAACAGACTTATTGCATGTTATCAAAGCTGCTTGATTGCAGTTGTTGCTGCCAAAAGTGGCCCAACCACTTATTAGGTTTAGGGGGCAAACTCTTTCTCATACAGGGCTATGTAGTACTGTATTTAGTTATACCTTAATAATAACAACAACTTTCATTTCAAAACTAGATGGTGTGTTTACTTGTCATTTTTGACTAACATTTAAATCTGTTGAATGATCTGAAACATTAAAATGTGACAAACATGCAAAAACAATCAGAAACCAGTAAGGGAGGCAAACACTTTTTCACACCACTGTATATATACACAAGCATAAGATGACATGATTTTACATTTTAAAACTTAACAGCTAGTTAACAAAAATGATTTTGTATTAAATCAAAATTAATGTTTGAAGTAAACTGACAAAAGTGCACAAGCTTATACATTTTTTGTAAAGACATTATATATACTGCATGTGAATGAATATACACACTTAATAAGAGATTCTAAAGGTTTATTAAAATCATTTGTTCATTATTAGTTGTTTATTAGAATCATTTTTTTTTTCTTAGTTTAGATTACATTTTCACAATACTAAAATGACACTTTTTTATTATTATTAAATGAAGTGGTTCCATTAATGTCACTTTAAATTAAGAGTGCAGATAAAGAAATTCAAAGGATGTTTAAACATTCATGAATAACTCACCATGGACAGTAAATTGAAAGCTCTTTCCCCCATCGCCATTGCCATTGCCATTGATTACTAGGAGATATTCTCCAGCATCTCCGTTTCTGATGTTCATGATGGTCAGAGCTCCAGTCTGATTGTCCAGCTTCAGCCTGTCTCTGAATCTCTCAGTGCCTTTATTGCACTGAACATCAGTACAGATAAAACTGAGATCTCCATCAAGTTGAGCGATGCGAGTGTTATTACAATACCATTTAATGTCTGTAGGCTGTTGTTTTTTAACACCAGTGTGTAGAGTGACGGAATCTTCTTCCAACACTGACACGTCTATATCAACACCAGTCACACCTGAAGAAGACAAAGTCAACATAAGCCAAAGAAAAATACACAAAAATATACAATATATCATAGAGACTGAAAGTAGTTAACTGGGGAGTTGAAATTTCGATGTTAAATCTTTTTGAGTTAATGTCAACTCTCAAAAT
>CAIGQW010053379.1:2001074-2026851 GCA_903798125.1 Danio choprae
TTTTTTTATTCAAACAGTTGAGATTCAATCAGAGGAGATCACTTACGCTGAGACGGTGTTCAACAAAAGACGTGCGCATGAATCTGTAAGATGTTTTATTATTCATTCATGATTATTGTCAGTGTGGATCACTTGTGTTTTTGTCCATATGTAACCCTGGACTACAAAACAAGTCACAAGGGTCATTGGAAATTTTGATTTTTAATATCTAATATTTAAAAGGTGACATGGTGGCTAAGTGGTTAGCACTGTTGCCTCACAGCAAGAAGGTCGTTGTTTCGAGTCCCGGCTGGGTCAGTTGGCATTTCTGTGTGGAGTTTGCATGTTCTCCCCGTGTTGGCGTGGGTTTCCTCCGGGTGCTCCGGTTTCCCCCACAGTCTAAAGACATGCGCTATAGGTGAATTGAATAAAATTAATTGGCCGTAGTGTATGTTTGTGAATGAGTGTGGGTGTTTACCAGTACTGGGTTGTGGCTGGAAGGGCATCCGCTGCGTACAACTTGCGTTGGATTAGTTAGCAGTTTATTCCACTGTGGTGACCTCTGAAATAGAGACTAAACCGAATGAAAATGATTGAATGAATATCTAATATTTGAACATCATATGAAATTGGAATAAATAAGCTTTAATAAGCTTTTGGTCAATATATGACTATTTGAAAATCTGAGTGCTCAAAAACATTAAATGAATAGAGAAAATCACCTTTAACGTTGTCCAAATTCCGTTGTCAATATAGTTGTCCCCCCTGTAAATAAGGTTAATAGTACACCTCCATGCTTCAAAGATCATTAAATTCTTAACCGTGAAGCAAAATGGGACAAACTAACAAAAGCTCTCACAAATCTGGAAGAGAATTAAATACAATAGAATAAAAATATCCTAATGAAACACACTCTGCTTTAAGCATCTTCACTGTAAGAATTCAACTTAATTCGTTTCTTATTAAAGCTACAAGAGTCCTCAAGTCAAGAGCAGTGAGTGATGAATTTGATTAATAATGATAAACGCAGTCAGCAGCAGGAATATAGTGTAATGTCGCTTTAAGAGCCGCGCAGTTCAGTTTGCTTTCACATGCCGTTTCATTCTTAACTCTTTATGTTCACTTATTTCTTCATAACAAGAAGAAATAAGTTAACGCGAGTAATCACTAAGCGCCACATTTTGTAACATTTGTTGTATGTATTCGACCATTTAGGCGCTCACCTTCAGATGATGATCTACATGTCTGTGTTCTGCTCGTCTCTGAGGCTCAGCGTGCACACACACACACACACACACACACAACAAAATTTCAATTCACTCATGTTTTTGCGCTTTTAAAAACATGAGTGAATTGAATACACATCAATAAAAGAAGTGTGTCTCATGCTATAAAACTCACGTTACAGTTCACTGTTATTCATTTTCATGTGAAACTTAACTTCCCTGCTGACAAAAACCTGCTTAAACCAGCTGTTTAACCTGGTTGGCTGGTTTTAGCTGGTCCACCAGCCTGGTTTTAGAGGGGGTTTGGCCATTTCCAGCCTGGTCTTAGCTGGTCAGGTTGGTTTAGGCTGGTTTAAGCTGTTTTTTTCAGCAGGGTTTGCAGAGGAACAAATGCGTACTGCTGAAAAGGGGATGGGATATGATGCAATAATCGTTTTATCTCGATTAATGTTTTTGTTTTTTTTTCATCCAAAATCAAAACTGAATTTCGATTAATTGTACGGCCCCTAAAATGCATGTTCACACTTCACATTTAAACTAGAAGTACAGTTTCATATTTGCACATCATTCACAGCACACCTCCGTTTACTCCTTCTGATATCTCTCAATATGACACAGGACAGCTGACAGCCAGTAAGTTAGAAACTGGCATTACTTTTTTGAAAAAGGTATTTTCTTAATAATGAAAGAAGTAATGCATTGCTTACTTTCCTAGTTACTTGAAAAAGGTCATCCGATTCCATAACTCGCAGTTCGACCTTTGGGTTTGTGAAAGGTTTGTGAAATTCAATAAGTATAATAAATAGGAATACTAAAAAAAGTCATTCTTTAAATGTAAGATTGCATGATGTAAGCATTTCTGTACAAATAAGTGCTTTTTTATCCAGAACATCACGCATGATGGAGTACATTTAGCCTCGAATACCACAAATGTGGGTTTAGTGTGCGTAAAGTGTACCACTTTTTGTCCAGTCTTGTCTTGTGCACACTTGATGTTGCTTGCATGCACTTTCAAGTGGCCAAAACCACAAGTCTGGGTATTTGCACAGGTCCAAAGTCCCTTTGAAGCTCGGCGGTCATCTTTAAAACACTTTCAATCTCTTTTCATTTCTCCTTATAGCGGGTTTTGAAGCTCGCAAGTGAATTTCACATTTCATGGTATTAGATTACAACCATCTCACAAGCGTTGATTACTATGCTCTAAACTCAAAACTGATTTTTTTAAAGGTTGGATCAGCCAATGTGCATTTGAACAGTTTCTATAGCAACCAAAACTTCTAATAGTAGTAACATAATAGTGATTATGAACTAGAATAGTGAATAGTGAACTATTTTCATTCAAAACAATGAATCCTAAACACGACAAAATGCAGTTTCTTCAAACTAAAAAGCACTGAAATAATGAAATGGCAGCCCGGAGTCCTGACCTAAACCTGATTGAAAAATCTCTGGAAAATCTTTGCAGACAAACTTATAGATAAGGACTTTTAAAGAGACTATCTAGTGACTATCCCGAAGTCTCTTCTAATGTACTCTTGCTCTCTTCTTACTCATTTTGGACTGCTGTAACCATCAGGAATGTATTGCTTCACGCTACAGTCATTGCCGTTCTTTAATTTTGATCAATGTTTTCAACAAAATATTGCACAAAACCAAGTACTTTGCTTGTTTTGTAAAACAGTTTCTCAGAAATAAAAGCTGTCACTGGGGCAGTACGTTTTTGTCGAAATATTAACATATTTACAAGAGTCTAGCATGGAGCAACAACAACTAAAATTACATTGAAATATTCTAATTCTACAATATCAATCTCCGCTTTATACTGTATCTAAAGCTGATCAGGATGAAATTTAGGTTAACAAATCTGTTTTATTGTGTGTTTTTTACAGAAGAGTAATGAGGATCATCAGGTGCTGTATGGCCAAATCAAGACTTGAAGATAAACTTGAATATTTTGGCAACAACCTCAGATTGGGAGTCTAAGATCGAGTTTTGGGCTTTCACCTGTTATTGAAGGGATAGTTCACACAAAAATGTAAATTTACTCACTATTTACTCACCCTCAAGTGGTTCCAAACCTTTATACAAGTGTCTTTCTTCTGTTAAACAGAAAATAAGATATTTTGAAGAATGCTGAAAACCTGAAACCATTAACCTTCATGGTAGGAATAACAAATACTATGGATGTCAGTGGTTACAGGTTTACAGCTTTCTTTAAAGTATCTTCTTTTGTGTTTAACAGAAGAAAGAAACTCAAACAGGTTTGGAACAAATGAAGGGTGATTAGATGATGACTGCATTTTCAGTTTTAAGTGAGCTATCCCTTTAAAAACAAAAATACTGTCCATGTAACAGTGTTTTTTTTACAACTTGCCAAACTCACATGGCTCATTATTTTAATGATAGATTACTAAAGCCTTATGTGTACCTCATGTGAAACGTCAGTGTGAAACAAAGTGTGAAACGAATTTCTGCTGGATTAACAGCTTCTGCAAGAGCTTGTGAAGGTGCGATGTCCGTTTGATTGGTGTGTGTGTGCGTGTGTGCGCGCGTGTGTGTGTGTGTGTGTGTGTGTGTGTGTGTGCATGTGTGTGCGTGTGCGTGCGTGTGCGTGTGTATGTGTGTGAAAAACTTGTGGTTGCTTTTTCCATTCCAACTCACGTGTAACCGTTAGACTTCTGCTCTACATACAACTCAATGATGAACTCATCAGTGCTCATCGTTCACAATCAAAGATCAAGTAGTAATATCACCATGAAATATGGAAATATCATAAACGTATACAAGCATAATGACTGCTGTGGTTTTGCTGATGAGCTCATGTGGTTTCAGTAGTCATTTGCTTTCACTTTAAAAAAAGAAAACATTTTGTTTACCTATCTTTGTCTTAAAATCATACTATGTGAATACATGCCATGTTTGATTTGTGGTTGTGATACTTATGGTTGCCTTTCATCCATTTTGTGGAGAAACTAACAAAAGCACAACTGCTGTCCAAGTTAATTGTCAAAATTGTCAAAATGTGGGATTCGCTTGCTCATATTTAATAAAAATAATAAATAAACTGTGAAAATTCAAATGAATGTGTGTGTGTATGTGTATGTGTGTGTGTGTGTGTGTGTGTGTGATTTACATTTCCAGTGTCTCAGCTTTAGTTGCTTTAACTATTGTAAACTCTACATAAAGACTGCTGAAGGTCTGCTGCACCCGTCAGAAGTATAGGTATAAAAACCGTCATTGGGGGCTCATACTGGTTCCATTAAACGTATAGAGCAGGGGTCACCAATCTCGGTCCTGGAGGGCCGGCGTCCCTGCAGGGTTTAGCTCTAACTTGCCTCAACACACCTGCCTGGGTGTTTTAGGTATAACTAGTAAGACTTTGATTAGCTTGTTCAGGTGTGTTTGATTAGGGTTGGAGCTAAACTCCGCAGGACACCGGCCCTCCAGGAACAGGTTTGGTGACCCCTGGTATAGAGTATCTAAAATGTCCAAAAATTTACAATTTGAATATGTACCTTTAGATACAAGAGTGGACCTTTTTCAAAAAGGTACTGAACATATTTTGGGCCTCCAACTATAGATCAGCTCAGTAAAGTGAGATATTCTGGCGTTTGATGCTAATTTTGCTGAGGATTCGAATCCAAAAACAACTAGAATGTTATGACCTTTTTGTTACATGGTTGATGAGTAAATGGGACATTGATCCAGAAACGTACATTATCTGTCCCTGAAATAAGTTGTTCTGTAAAGGAATATATCATTCATTTAGTTCTCAGATTTTAGTTCTTTATTAAAAACACTATACAAATGTACAAACCCTGTCATTGTCCTTGTCCTCAGCCCAACTGAACCTACAGCTATGATAGTTTTGTTATGCTAAAAGCTGTTATTTACTAAACAAAACTTCAGAAATAGCAAAGTTTAAGTTGTTCTCATTCACATCAACTAATTAAAAACATGAAATTATGAATAGATTCCACAAATAAATACTACAAATATGTCAGTCCTGTCACGTTTGCATTAAATTTAACATAAAATGCGTGCAATACACCTTTAAGGCTATGACTCAAAGGAAGTGACATCATTTGATGGAGAAGCTGACAGTGATCAAGGATGCGCTCTGTCATTGAATTGTATGATTTTATGCTTGTTTTTCTCTCTCTCTCTTTTTTTGAGGAAGACAAGCTTAAAGGTGAGGCCGTGTCACATTTTTTATAAGTGAAAATGTACGTTTCTGGTAGAATGTCCCAAATGATGACTTTTGGGTGAACTGTCCCTTTAAGCGCGCGTCGTCACCAGTTACGTAGGAAATACAGTAGTAAACGTTTGAAGTGGATCACAGCCTTTCATCAAAGTTGTCTTAAAACTATTGAACAACACACATACTAGTCTTAGGACAATTTTAATAAACTTTAAAGATTGACTACTGTAGGGACCACCTACTGTTGGGATAAAGCAGTTGGGATTTAATCAAGAATTGATCGAACAAAATCCCAAACATTTTATATATTCCCAAATAGATCACCTCACAGCAAGAAGGTCGCTGGTTCGAGCCTCGGCTGGGTCAGTTGGCATTTCTGTGTGGAGTTTGCATGTTCTCCCCGTGTTCGCGTGGGTTTCCTCCGGGTGCTCCGGTTTCCCCCACAGTCCATAGACATGGAGTAAAGGTGAATTGGGTAAGCTAAATTGTCCGTAGTGTATGTGTGTGAATAAGTGTGTGTGGATGTTTCCCAGTGATGGGTTGCAGCTGGAAGGGCATCCGCTGCGTAAAAAAAATATGCTGGATAAGTTGGCGGTTCATTCCGCTGTGGTGACCCCAGATTAATAAAGGGACTAAGCCGAAATGAAAATGAATGAATGAATGTTTGTAGGGCAGTTGCAGAACCAAAAGTGAAACCAGTACATGTAACAGAACTTTGGGTACGTGCAATTCATGATTATGACCAGCAGATGTCGCCACAGTTGAACAAATTAATACAATCTCAAGTCTTTCATTCCAGTTGAGAGGAAAGCCTTGATGCTTCATAATCGTTTGTATAGCCAGTTACATATATGTAACACCTTACATTAATTGATTGTAATATTACAGCCTACAATGTATTCATATTACTGATCTATCACATATTATTATACAGTATGTCTCATATGTTGTTAAATCAGCTGCTTGTGCTTACATGCCACCAGGGATGGGAAAAAACACATTGAATTCATTCATTCATTCATTTTCTTTTCAGCTTAGTCCCTTTATTAATCTGGGGTCGCCACAGCGGAATGAACGGCCAATTTATCCAGCATATGTTTTACCCAGCGGATGCCCTTCCAGCTGCAACCCATCACTGGGAAACATCCATACACACTCATTCACACACATACACTATGCTTACCCTGCTTACCCACACATTGAAATGTACTTTAAAATAAAATACCAAATACATACATTTTAAGTGTATCAAAGTAAACTACAAAATACAGCAGCCACAAATGTATCAAAGTAAAATACTGCATTTCGAAAATACTACAAAATGCTTTCAAAAGTTAGCGTGAAATTTCTTCGCAAATCTTCCTTCAATAGGCCTATTGGATCAATCCCTTCACCATTAAACTGACCCACTGACGTAAACAATGTTTGATAGCAACACCTTTTCTCTGCCACCTCGTTCACCTACAGGGGGAAGTTGTAGCCTAATGATTAGTGAGTTGGACTGGTAGTTGTAACCCAAAGGTCGCTGGTTCAATTCCCAGTCCTGGCAGAACTAAACTCTGCGGGGCTGCGGCCCTCCAGGAATTGAATTCGACACCCCTGGCCCATTTAATGCAGATAATGAGTCAGTGTTATACTACTGTATGTGTTGATTATGTTTCCACCCATTGCGTGCTCGGTAAAATTGCCATCATCACTGTTCAATGATTATTTAACCCATTAACAATTTCATAGATTTTAAAAGGGCGATCGGCCTTTATGAAGAGTTCATTTTATTTTTTTTGTTCACAGAATTCTTCACGAATCCATATCTTCAGTACTAAAAACTCAGCTTTAGTCATTTCCATCAATCATGTTTTTTGCAATTGAACTCTTCAATGCACAACATAAAATATGATGTCTCAAAATATCCATTTTTGCAAATAAACTCTTCATATATATCCTGCTGCTGTCGTGAAATGGGAGTCGGGAGTTTTTCCACCTGCCTGTACAGACTGTCATGAAATGGAAGTTGGGAGTTTTTCCACCTGCCTGTACAGACTGGAGTATTATTAAATAATTGTGTTTAATATATTGTGACATAGGGCGACACGGTGGCGCAGTGGGTAGCACAATCACCTCACAGCAAGAAGGTCGCTGGTTCGAGCCTTGGCTAGGTCAGTTGGCATTTCTGTGTGTAGTTTGCATGTTCTCCCCGTGTTCGCGTGGGTTTCCTCCGGGTGCTCCGGTTTCCCCCACAAGTCCAAAGACATGCGTATAGGTGAATTGGGTAAGCTAAAATGGCCGTAGTATATGAGTGTGTGTGTGGATGTTTCCTAGAGATGGGTTGCAGCTGGAAGGGCATCAGCTGCATAAAACATATGCTGGATAAGTTGGTGGTTCATTCTGCTGTGGCGACCCCAGATTAATAAAGGGACTAAGCCGAAAAGAAAATGAATGAATGAATGAATAATTTTGAACTATATAATCTAACGTTTCAAATCCTCCATTGCATTTCTTCTGAGTTAATACTGAATTTAAAAGCTGGTGATGTTTGTTTTTTCCAACAAAAAATAACAAGTAATTGATTTCTTTACCAACAGAATCATGAACAACTAACGACAGGCCAGGGAAATGAGTCTGGATAAACCTCCTACTTCTGTAATAGAATTTGACCTAAAATAGAGAGATCCCTTCTTAACCAGTTGACAAAAATCATTTCTGTTCTCTTAATTTTGTTAGTAAACTTAAGTTATCACATCACTGATACGCTTTTTTTATTATATAATATATATATATATATACACAATTCCTAAATATTTAACACACTCCTTTTGAATGTTCATGTTTTATACTGCAAATGACAAGAAACAGATTAACACACAACTTTATGAAATAAACCCAAAAAGCATTGACTGTTCTCGCTGGTTTTGTGAGCTGCAGCTTGTTCGCCTTTTCACTCCAGAATTGATTCATTACGGATCTTCGTCAAACCCATTTCTTCATGCTTCTCAATTTTCTTATTCTCTTCAGTCTCTCAGTGTCAAAGTTAAGTTACATAGTTTACTTCTCCGTCTGAGTCTGATTTATAGAACTCTCATGACCCTCAAAGGAATGTTATTAGGATTATCAGCATCGTTTTCCTGTAAGTAAATTCACAAAGGGCAAAATAAAGGATGAGGACTGATAAACAAGACTTAAAAATCATATTTTATAGAAGTTTATAGAATATTAAGGGTTTATTTTGGTCTCAACAAATCTAATAGTCTTCAAATGCCTTCAAGTGTCATCTGTACTAAATCTGCGCAAAGATCTTCACTATAATCCCTGATTTTATTATCACATCAAATAATAAGGTAAGACTTTATTTTGAGGGTCCATTTGAGTATTAGTAGACAGTTTGCTTAATATCTGTTCATACCGCTCCTTCAACAGACATTTATTCATTCATTCATTTTCATTTCGGCTTAGTCCCTTTATTAATCTGGGGTCGCCACAGCGGAATGAACCGCCAACTTATCCAGCATATGTTTTACGCAGCGGATGCCCTTCCAGCTGCAACCCATCTCTGGGAAACATCCATACACACCCATTCACACTCATACACTACGGACAATTTAGTCTACCCAATTCACCTGTACCGCATGTCTTTGGACTTGTGGGGGAAACCGGAGCACCCGGAGGAAACCTATGCCAACACGGGGAGAACATGCAAACTCCACACTGAAATGCCAACTGACCCAGCCGTGGCTCGAACCAGCGACCTTCTTGCTGTGAGGCGAACGTGCTACCCACTGCGCCACTGTGAGGCCCCAGACATTTAACTGACTATAAGAAACTTTGCAAGTACGTGTCAACTAACCCTAACCCCAACCTAACAGTCTACTTATAATCTAATGAGGATTAGTTGGCATGTAGATGCAATGTAACCAAAACTCAGCAAATGGACCATCAAAATAAAATGTGACCAATAATAACAATAACATTTTCATTTCCAGATGTTATTTTAATAAGACGGGCGACGCGGTGGAGCAGTGGGTAGCACAATCGCCTCACAGCAAGAAGGTCGCTGGTTCGAGCCTCGGCTAAGTCAGTTGGCATTTCAGTGTGGAGTTTGCATGTTCTCCCCGTGTTTGCGTAGGTTTCCTCCGGGTGCTCCAGTTTCCCCCACAAGTCCAAAGACATGCGGTATAGGTGAATTGGCTAAGCTAAATTGTCCGTAGTGTATGTGTGTGAATGAGTGTGTATGGATGTTTCCTAGTGATGGGTTGCAGCTGGAAGGGCATCCGCTGTGTAAAACATATGCTGGATAAGTTGGCGGTTCATTCCGCTGTGGTGACCCCAGATTAATAAAGGGACTAAGCCGAAAAGAAAATGAATGAATGAATGAATGATGCTTCATAATCATTTGAATAGCCATTGTTACATCTATGTTATACCCTACATAAATTTTATAGTAATATTAGGGGAGCGCGGGGCACAAAGCAACACGGGGTAAAATGTAACAGAGGTATTTGCTTAGGGTTAATCATGGCATGCTTACGAAGTTTTCATCACATCGTCGGCAGACGTCTTCCTGCCAATTATTGAAAAAATTCTGCAAAATTTGGATAAGAAACACAGGAGAAACCATTTTTGCAGCATAAAAGTATCTTTTATTATAGTCAATTTTGTTTTATTTTAAAAAGATCTGGGAAAGTATGTAGGCAAAATGTTATATTGTTGTGATTACAGTCTTCTAGGCTTAAAGATGGAACCATTTTGAAAGATGTAAAAAACACGCAGTGACTGCTATAGCCAGTATTGAGGGAAACACGACACAGCGAGGGTAGTTGTAGCGGTGTTACAATTAAGCCACACACTGCTGGACACCAACTAACAAAATAATTTTTGAATTTTGAGTGTAATGTTTTATATAAAATGCTTTTTTAATAAAAAATTTTTATTATTATTGCTAATACTGCAAATAAGTGCATTGTATAATAATGCATGATAATGCAAATTCAAATGTGCTTATCCAATAGATAGATAAATAAATAAACATACTGTGCTATGTAGAATAAAAAATAAATTGAGCCAAGTACTGAGGAAATATAGCTACTGTTTAAAGTAAGCTGGATTTAAATTAATTGTGTGAAATCTGCCTTTAAGCATGTGCTACAACTAACCCTCTGTCTGTTACAACTTGCCCCGCAGGTGGGGTAAATAGTAACATTTATACTCCTGGCAACTTTTGGCAATATTGCACAGAAACCATAGGTCCGGCGATCATACTTTCAGTGCTCATTTGTAGGAGAGGCTTGTGTGTTGTTGGTATAAAAATATGGTTTGTCTAACCCCATTCATTATTTGGCCAAAACCAAAAAGTGTTACTTTGTGCCCCGCTCTCCCCTATCCTACAATCTATCATATTACTGTTCTGTCACATAGCTTTGTACATCATTTCTCATATTGTCAAATCGGTTGTTTGTGCTGCTTACATGCCACAGCGTTCCTCTGAGTTTCCGGTGGAGTCGTCGGTAAATCATGAAAGCAGCAGCTGTAGCGGCCGCCAGCAGCAGCGTCAGAAAAACACCGTTGCAAATCTCCACTGTAGCACCTAAAGGTGGAAGAACAAAAGAGCGACCGATCATTCATCAACAATATCTTTCACTCATATTGACAACGAAGCAGCCTATTAATGCTCAAAAGTCTAAATAATTCAGTCATTTCACGTATTTTCCAAATGCTCATTCTTAATTCATTGTTTTTGTAAACCAATGCATGGGGCTGTGCTGAGATTTGGACTGTTTACAACAAGCAAGCTTTTATTCATTCATTCATTTTCATTTCGGCTTAGTCCCTTTATTAATCTGGGGTCGCCATAGTGGAATGAACCGCCAACTTATCCAGCATATGTTTTACGCAGCGGATGCCCTTCCAGCTGCAACCCATCACTGGGAAACATCCACACACTCTTATTCACACTCATACACCACGGACAATTTAGCTTACTCAATTCACCTATAGCGCATGTCTTTGGACTTGTGGGGGAAACCGGAGCACCCGGAGGAAACAAGGCCAACACGGGGAGAACATGCAAACTCCACACAGAAACGCCAAATGACCCAGCCGAGGCTCGAACCAGCGACCTTCTTGCTGTGAGGCGATTGTGCTGCCCCCATTTTAAATGATCACAATTTCAATCAAATAAATGCAGCCTTGATAAACAGAAAAGGATTCTACAGACAATATTGACAGTATATTATAATAATAAATTATAAAAGCCGTTCTTGAGCTTTAATACATTAACTTACTGTGACTATTTATACTGTGCGAAATGTAAGTGCAAGTTGTCACCATGCAGGCGATATTTAGATTCAAACTGCTTAATGGTTGGTTGTAATGATGCTCTAAACTTAGCAGTGAAAAGGTTAAATGGATCTTGTCGGAGTGTGTAGTTTAGCCTTACTTTGCGTTTGGTTCTCCTTCTGCTTTTGCTTAGAATTGACCAGAACGTTAAATTTCTTCACCCTGATGCTGCTGTTGTGTCTGTCGCTGATGGTGATCCTTAGTTTATAAACTCCAGAGTCTCTGGCGTTGATGTCTGTGACGATCAGAGATCCATTCTGATGATCTACCTTCAGCCCGTCTCCCAATCGCAGGTCACACTGAACATCTATACAGGTTTTACTGGGATCTCCAGCGATGAGAATGTCATTAAAATACCACACATAATTAGTTTTTCTTAGTTCACAAGGATCTAAAGTGACAGATTCTCCTTCGTTTTTCGTGATTTCTTCTTTAAAAGTATCTGAAACACAAACCAGTACATTCTGAAACCTATAATAAGCTGCGCGGACATTATGTGATCTCCATCTGCTCATCTACAGTTTATTATGAATACAATTAATTATTAAAAACCAGCTGCGGTTACTATACAATGGAACCGGCTTTGTTTAAAGTTCACAGGAACTGTTTGATGATGCAAAGTGTGATAATGTATACTGTGTATTTATATTCAGATTTAAAAATATATATATATAAATATATATATATATATATATATATGGACATGCGCTCACCACAGACAGTAATGTTGAAGGACTTTTCATCATCTCTGGTGTCACTGGAGATCTTTAGTTTATAAACTGCAGCATCTGTGGTGTTGATTTTTGTGATGTTCAGAAATCCAGTTTCACAGTCCAGCTTCAGTCTGTTTTTGCACATCGGAGTAACTGCATTACAGTGATCATTAGCACAGTTCTTACTGAGATCTCCATTGACTTGAACGATGAGAGTGTCGTTAAAATACCATGTAATCTTTTTTCCTTGGTTTTCCAGTGATGCCTGCATCACTGACACTTCATCTGTACCAAAAACACCTGCCAAGAAGAGAAGTTACAGATTAAGTCTGTGAAATGTGAATTCACCATGTAAAATGCTACGTCAGACAAATACAATCCACAATTTGATTCATATTTCAGCCCCTTTAAATGATTATGAATGAGCATTTCTAATAAATCTTTAGTAAAATATGGAAACCCAAACCCAAACACTAGAGTAATGTCAATTCCAATACCCTAACGGCTGTATTTCTTCATATTTTACTCAAATTTGGCTTGAAATAACCCTGCATCGATTATATTAGACATTCATTGACACTGGCTGGCATTTGTTTGTTGTTGTTGTTTAGTCTTATTGTCCTACATAAATAAAGGCCCCACATTATATCTTATAGAAAATACTACAGTATTTTTGAATCATAGTAAAGTTGAATTTGTCTGTTAGGGTAATTCTATAGCAGCTATGAAAATACAACAGCTATAGTAGCCTAATATGACCAAATTACACAATACTGCAGCCTACTGAGTTTTTACTACAATAAAATACAGTAGTTTACTATAGTTATTAAACCTACAGTATGCTGTGGCATTACCCAATGTTGTAAATGCTATAATACAGTATAACACAACTATATATAGCATTTTTATTGTGGGTCAGTCAAATACTTACTGTTGGTCAGTTTAGCGCTGTTGTAAAATACGACACCATGATGACGACAATTTATTAATTACTCATAATTACTTTTTAATTAATATCAATTAACATTAACCAGCTGAATTTTAAAAGAAACGGAAATCATGTGAACTTAGGAAATATGACGCTCTTACCGTTGTCGATAAAAAAGACCACCGCGAGCATAGCAAGCAACAACTTCATTTCACCTCTTTTTTTCCTCATAGATGAAGACGGTGATCCATAAAAGCTGCTCTTCTGCTTAGAGACGCGGTTGATAGTTCAAGTGATGTAAAAGCTTTGACATGGAAGGTAGAGCGATGGCGTAGTGCATTAAACATTAATACGGAAAGCAGGGGCATAGCAGATGTTTTAAAAGAAGGGGGACAGCTGTTTGAGATCCAAACGTTTATGTTCATTCATTTTCGGCTTAGTCACTTTATTACTCTGGGGTCGCCACAGCGGAATGAACCGCCAACTTATCCAGCATATGTTTCACGCAGCGGATGCCCTTCCAGCTGCAACCCATCCCTGGGAAACATCCATTCACACTCATTCACACACATACACTACGGACAATTTAGTCTACCCAATTCACCTATACCGCATGTCTTTGGACTTGTGGGGGAAACCGGAGCACCCGGAGGAAACCCACGCAAACACGGGGAGAACATGCAAACTCCACACAGAAATGCCAACTGACCCAGCCGAGGCTCAAACCAGCGACCTTCTTGCTGTGAGGCAAATGTGCTACCCACTGCGCCACTGTGATGCCCATAAATAAAACATCAATACATAATAATTACAAAGCAATTTTAGTTTCAGTTTCAGTTTTCAGCCAAGTGCATTCCTAATAAGTGCATGTAGATACATTTTGAGCAGTATGATCCCACATGTGGGATTGTTATTTCTGTGCCACTGGATGGTTGTCCCATATTTGGGATTTAGAATGTTCAGAATCAGAACCACCATTTTAAATTAGCCACTCTTCATAACTGAAGCTTGATGCGTTGCCATGGAAACTAAAATGGAATACAGTGTAAAGTTTTAAAGATTTTTAAAAAACCATGGAGAAAATTGAGATATTGTGAAAAGGTTGAAGGCCGTTCACACAAAACATGATAACTATAAAAGATAACGATAAAGACAAGAGTTCTAAAAATCAAGTTCAGTTCAAAATCAAGTTCAGACCACAACTGTAATGATAAAGATGTAGAGAAGCGATATAGACCATTCTGAGGGACGTAAACACAAACAAGGGTCCCAACGTATTTCCTGTTTTACAGTTTTAATTTCTACAACTTCCGAGAATCCAAAAAGAGCCAAATATTGATAAATAATGTTATGATAGCTGTTTTAATATTAAGCTATGATTGAATTGCCTCTTGTTAGAGTTATGAAATAGTTTGATAACAAGAAAGAAATGGTCATGGGCCAATGACATGAGCACATTGAAATGGTCTATAGCTCATGCAATTTATAGCTACAGACAATGACATTGGAGAAGCAGGACATGTTAGGCCCTCTTTTCAAAGATCTAGTAAACAATCGGTTATACCATAGGAAAGAATGATAAAAATATATGGAAGTTTTGCCAGGCTAGCAAGCTATAAAAAAACTATAACAAATAAAACTATAAAAATAAGTAAAGCACCTCAGCTATCCAGTGAAAATCTCAGTGTTTTTGTGTTCCCTCCTTTGAAAATGCTCAGGAAAATAGTTTGTTGTTTTTATTTCACTACAATGACTATAAATCCCTACATTTGGTAGACTCTATTAGATTAATAACCCTTTAAATAAAAAAATTACTGGTCAGATGTGCTAGTAGCACACTGAGGACATCTGCTGGTTACAAGTGGTAATGCACAATAAAAAGCATAAACTAAAAACAAACAGATTTGTTATTGTTTGTCAGCTTGAATGCCAATTTATTAATCATATTGTTATATTGCGAACAAGCCTTAAGAACATTTAACTTATTAGTTGCTATCAAGATGTATTGTGAAAGACTCTCACCCCTTCCACAGTCTCTTTCAGCTGCTGCCATCAGGAAGAAGGTTTCGTAGTATTAAAGCCTGCTCGGCTAGACTACTGAACAGCTTCTTCTCACAGGCTGTTAGAGCCCTCAACTCCAGTCAACTTACCCCCCTCTGAAACCTCCCCATGCATTCCTGAGTATGTCCCATTCAGGTGAGTGGGCTTGACAAACCACCTGTAGAAACGCTCTTCTCTCTTATGCACCTGATACTTTATCTAAACTCTACCTTACAAGGACTCAATGTTTACTATAAATGTACCACAATCATGTTGCACTGCTTTAACCTTAAATACCTCTTGCACAATATTAGACCTTAAATAGCTCTTTTGCACAATATCTTGCACAACATTGTTCAGTCTCGTGTAAAAGTAATTGTATAGTCTGTCTTATATGTATAGTTTAAATTTTTTATTTTATAATATATGTTAGTTAAGCATAGGTTTTTTTTAATAATAGTATAATAATATCCTATGTCCAGTGTTGTGTTTGTATTTATGATTAATCCATGTAGCACTGTTGTCCTGCGAGACAAGACATTTCGTTCCTCTGTATGTCCACACATGTACCGAAATGACAATAAAGCTCGATTTGACGTGAAGAGACTTTCAACTAGCATATTAAAAACAAACCAACATCACAAAACCTTTTACAAGAGGACACTCCACACGTCACTTCTGCCACTCACCTAACCATCTACTCTTAACATCGGACTACACTTACCATCATCTTTTGCACCTCACACCTGATAACACTTTCCTGTTACCACTGCACATCTGTTCACAATCATCTGCCCTTTCTAAGACAGTCACTCACTGTCACTATCATTGTGAAGTCTTGTTTTTTTGTATTTTTTGTAATGTTTCTACTTCCGTGTTTCTGCCTGGTTTGTTTGTTTTGGATAGTGGTGGGCAGGGGCGTAGCCAGGGCGTGGCCACAATCTGACACCAATCTAGACACAATCACAGCCACCCCACTCGTAATACCTTCGTCCGTGAGTTCAATTACCCCCCCCAACACACAACCACACACCCCCACACCCCTCCCAACACTCCTCACTTTTGAGATTCAGCAGATTCAGGTGATTCTACAGTCCTTTTGGTTTTCATCACTTTGTGCTTCTTGCCTAACACTCGAATTTATCTTTGTGAATAAATATGTGTTGTTTTGGTCATAATGATAATGAACATTAATAAAACACATCAAGTCACAATTCCTGAATTTTTATAAAATCCGTGTTTTCAAGAGTTCACACTTAGCTGATGATTGGTAATATAGCTTGTTTGGCATGCTGTCCCGGGAAAGAGCCCTGAGCTCACGAGATCCTCGAGCCCTGGGCTCCCTCCCGTTTGCAGGGCGAGAGGGGAGCTTGAGCTCAGGTAGATCTCGATGAACTCCCCCGACTTATTTCTGGCTAAAAGAATGGCTGAAAAGAGATGTATACTTATAAGGGCTTGGCAATGGTATTGCTTAGTATGTTCGATTTACTTAAATTGCGTGTTTTTGGACTGTGGGAGGAAACCGGAGAACCCGGGGAAAACCCACACGAGCACAGGGAGAACGAGCAAACTCCATGCAGAAATGTCAACTGGTTTAGTAGAGACTTTAACCAGAGACATTCTTGCTGTGTGGCGACAGTGTTAATCACTGGGCCACCGTGTCGCCCATCTGGGAAGGAGGAGGAGTAGGGGTGGGTGGGGGGAGTTCTTCAAGACGAAGGTACTGCAATAAGGGAACTCTGGTTATTTATGGTGATCTAGGAATCGTCTGATTGGTGAATCAATTGCGAGCTAATGCGGGACCAGCTGTAAGCAATCATAAGCAATGTGATCCTCTCGAAATTAGTTTATAAATAAACTTCACTTAAACTCGGGATGCATGCAGCACAGTTGCACTATATGCTGGCACCCTGTCCAATGTGCAAGTGGTTATTTTTTCTAACCATGTCAATCAAACAAAGAACTTGAGACCTCAAAAAACTTCAGCTTGTGAAATTTCTGAATCCATTGAAAGTAAAACTGAAAAACTGACAGAGGAAACACAGCTGGCCTTTGCACACACTAAGACACTCGCATAAACAGAAATAGTCTGAACATCTAGTCTGACAGCAAGAAACTCTTCACCTACTTACAATAAACACCCATTTTTCACCTACATGCATCTCATCTGATAAAACCACATCTTTAAACAGAAAAAGGAAAATAAAAACCACAGCAGGTTGCAGTTTGACTCAGATGTAGACCTGCTAGAATTACAACGTGGGATTGCAGACATTATAAACTTGTTTATTATAACTTTTCACACGCACAATAATCAATATTTAATTTACTGAAGCAAATTTGAATGCCATTTCAAAATCAGTAAGCGTTAACAATTCTGCAATTAATTAACAACATTTTCTACCATCAAGTGTCAACAAGAGCTTGAAGAGCATTTCTATATAGCCACACGTCATAGCACGTAAGCATTTCAACCACTAGAACTTGGTAATAGTTTGCAGACACCAGACGCAGTATTATTAGATCAGACCTTTCATGAACGGCTGAGGAAAATGTTTTATGTGCTTGTTTTCATTTTGAGCTGGTGCTGTTTGATTGGTAAGTTGGAAATATTAATATTTTAATATTGGCTTAATTTTGGAAACATTAAATCGCACACGTTAAAATGATAATGAAAGTGTTGAACAAGTAGAGCGTTGAGTTGAAACTATGTGGCGAATTCAAATGCTCAAGCTGAAATTAACTAGCTTAAAAAAAAAGAAAAACTTTGTAAATAAAGTTAATATGTTTTATTATATGCCTTAATGTTTGTAAAATCTCTCCGTCAGGTGTGTCTGATCTGTCAATCTCAGTAACAGAGGGAGATTCTGTCACTTTACACATTGCTGCTGAAATACGTGAAGACGATGACATACTGTGGAAATTTGGAGCCGACCTGGCTTTCATTGCTCATATGAAAATAAACAGGCAAATCTTCTCCACATGTAATGGTTCTGATGGGAGATTCAGAGACAAACTGAAGCTGGACAGACGGACTGGATCTCTGACCATCACAAACATCAGATCTGAACATGCTGGAGATTATAAGCTGGAGATAAGTGGTGAAAAACGGACAACGAAAACGTTTAAGATTTCCGTCTATGGTGAGTACCTATCATTTCTGGATTTTATTTATTTTTTGGATACAACCTGAGCTCTATCTGCAGCATTTATGGTGTTATATTCATTATCAAAAAATATCCATAAACACAGATGAGCCAAAACATTATGACCACCTGCCTAATAGGCCGTTGGTTCTCAAAGTCGGACCAAAACTAAATGAAATATGGACTCTACATTGGGTGTTTTATGGTCTCTGGCATCAAATTATTACTCCAAGGGCTAGCTCTGACATTTGACGGCCCATAATGTTTTTTTCCCACTTCACCCTTTGTTCATCAATGAGTCAACATGCTGTCGCTTATTTGTAGTTTGTCTCCTCTTTGAACCATTACCAAAAAATGGTAAACTCTCACCGCTGCTGATCAGGAGAAATCCACAAACCTTGTATTTTTGAAAAATATTGAGACCCAGTGCTCTATAATGATTTGGCTAAATGGTGGCATTTTTTTCGTGACCACTAGGGCTGTGAACCTACAAAGACGCAAAGGTGCGTCAAAAACCAAACATTTAAAGTCATAAATACACAGTATAGTAAATTTATATGTGATTATAGTGGCTCAGTTTAGTGATGTTGAATGACTGATTTTACACCAGAAACTAACTGTACTCTAGTTTACATGAACCACACCTCAGACCCCCATTTTAGGCATACTCCAGCAGTGGAAGAAGGTGAATTGAACTCTGGTAACAGGGGTTTTGCAGGTTTTTGCATTCATTCATTCATTCATTTTCCTTTGGCTTAGTACCTTTATTCATCAGGGGTCACCAGAGCAGAATGAACTGCCAACTATTTCAGCATATGCTTTACATAGTGGATGCCCTACCAGCTTATTTAGTTTTATTCAATTCACCCAGAGGAAACCCACACAAACACGGTTGAACATGCAAACTCCACACAGAAATGCCAACTGACCCAGTTGGGACTCCAACCAGCGACCTTCATGCTGTGAGGCAACAGGGCTAACCACTGAGCCACCGTGTCACCCTCTGCAGGTTTTATGAGGGTACATTTGAGAGCATGGTTATATTAGGATCAACTAAAGAAAATGTAAGGGGAAAATACAGTCATATGTTTAGAACTATTTAGTAGTGTTGTCAAAAGTATAGAGTTGGCTGATTGGCCATTGTGTTCACATGCTCAACAGAAATGACTGTGATTGGAGGTAAAGGTCATCAGTTCACCACTCTTTACTGCTGTTCACCAAGTGCAAACACAGATACAAGCACATGAATTGTTTCAAAGCTGGGTAAATCAGTCGATGCATTAGCAGATCGCTCATATGTCAGCTCATAGACAGAGCAGCTGATTGACACGACTTTGAAATGCTCCAGTGTCCCTGTATCTGTGTTTGCACTCAGTGAACAGCAGTGAAGAGTGGTGAACTGATGACCTTCACATCCAATCACAGTCATTTCTTTTAAGCATGCGATAATGTTTGCAGGAAATGAAATTTTTTTTTAAACTTCAGTACCGATTGGTACCGAATTCGATACTTTTGACAAAACTACTATGTATAATGTCTAGGGAGCAGATGAAGAGTTGTGTTTATAGCAACATTTCAAAGTAAAGATACAAAAAACTGATCTACGTTTTAAACTAATTTAGCATAAAGTATATTAAGGCTTGGGACGGCACAGTGGTTTAATGGTTAGCACTGTGACCTCAAAGCAAGAAGGTCACTGGTTCGAGCCCTGGCTGGGTCAGTTGGTATTTCTGTGTGGAGTTTGCATATTCTCCCTGTGTTGGCATGGGTTTCCTCCAGGTGCTCCGGTTTCCCCCACAGTCCAAAGACATGCACTATAGATGAATTGGATGAAGTAACTAGTAGTTGGTGGTTCATTCTGCTGTGGCGACCTCTGATAAATATGTGTCTAAGCCAAAGGAAAATGAATGAATGTTAAGGCTTGAATACCTCTGATTCAAGAAATAACCTATAAGTGCAGAAATAACTTTTACCTTCTGATCAGACGATTGTATATCTAGAGACCGCTATGACAGTGCTGCCAACCATTGCTATAAACACAACTCATCAAATTTACATCGGCTTCGTACAATGCTGCTAGATGGCGCCACTAGCTCTTGCAGTAGATGCATCGCAGAATTGAAAAGCAAATGTCATCAGTTTGCATATTGGTTGTAGCAGCTCCTTGCCAAGTGCACATATTAGGACTCTACATTATCACTGTAGTATTTAAACAATGCATCCCACAGATGTAAGTTTATAGGGAAAGTTGTAATTATGAAGTACAATTGCATGCCTGAATGACATCCTACATGAGGTCTTAAATGTAGCAGTAATACACCTCCTTCTCAAGCACAGTGAACACTCAAGGCAAAATTAATGCCATGATCATATGACTCGCTGCTCTGATTTAAGAACTTTTTAAGGTCCTTATTAATGGAAAAGCTATTTAGGACTTTTTAAAGATTAATAAGAACAACAGAAATACTGGCAATATGACCCAGGCAATATAGAACCAAAAGTGAAAGTACACTTAGAGCTCATACTGTTCGTATCTTGTCCTTATTGTATCAATACTTTTGGATTGGTCTCACGGACTCCTATTGTATCTCACTGTAAAGCCCTGCTCACACTGTGGGATTTCAGCCACGATTTGGTCGTCTGAGCCAAATTTGGCAAGTCCTAAAAGGTTCCGAAATCCCAGGCTAAAATTTGTGGTCTTTGATTATTGGTTTGACATGTTCACCGACAGCCGCTTAATGGCCATTGCGATCAGATTTTCCCTCTGATGAAGTTCTGTCAGTTTCAGAAGATTTCACACACTTTCCTGCAGTCTGACAACAGCTGTAATGGGTGTCAAAACAGGAAACCAATAGGAGCACTGAATCTGATAACGAAATACATGCAACAACTTCAAACCACCATGGGGGGGGGGGGATGGTTAGTGCAAAATTGCAGCTACAGATAGTTTAGGTTTAGGTTTGCTGTGAGGAATCATTTCAGAACGCAGGATAGTGAAAGTGTCACAGATGACTTGAAACTCCTGGTGAGTTTTCTTTCGTGTTTGGCGCATCTTAATTGTCATTCAGTCTGACATTATGACAGCTGAGATCTTACAGTGTGACATGGGAGCCATGTTTGTTCAGTCTGACATGCTGCAGTCATTTAGGATAATTAAAAATCAAAGTGTGAGCAAGGCTTAAGAGATACTTTAGTTTGAGATGACCAGATTAACCTAGACTTATGTTTTGTTTTTTTACATTTACCAGCTCACCTGCCTGTTCCTGTCCTCGTCTTCAACTCTTCTCAATGCTCTTTATCTCAGCATAATTGTTCAGTGGTGTGTTCAGTGGTGAATGTGAGTGCTGCGAGTCTCTCCTGGTACAAAGGAAACAGTTTATTGTCCAGCATCAGTGTGTCTGATCTCAGCATCAGTCTCTCTCTACCTCTGGAGGTGGAATATCAGGATAACAACACCTACAGCTGTGTGATCAACAACACCATCAGCAACCAGACCACACATCTGGACATCAACACACTCTGGCAGCCGTGTGCAGGTACGGCAGTGCTGATATATGTGATTATTTACTGAGATGATCTCAGTATTTTGCTATACTTTCACTTACATGAGTGACTTTAACTCTCCTTCAGGTCCTCCAGACTCTATATCTCTGATTGTGCTGATCTCTGCTGCTGCTGGATTTCTGTTGATTGTAGTTGTCATCGGGGTCTTTTGGCAGAAGTTTTCTGTGAAACATGCACGGATGGTCGGTCTTGATAAATTTTATGTTCACATTTTTATTGTATAACAACAAACACTACTATAAAACACTCACTTTTCCTGGGCACATTCCCTGCTTTATCATGGGTTGCCACAGCGGAATGAGCCACCAATTACAAAACAAATAGTTAAATATCATTACCTTTGTTCGTATTAAATAAATAAATAAATAAATAAATAAATAAATAAATAAAAGTTAAATGTAAACCAGAGTAGTAAGTGTTCAGAATCTCTGAATGTAAAATTATAAAAAACAAAAGATATTTAGAAACATTTTCACTGATCAAAATAAGTAAACGAATATATAAGTAAATGAAACTATATAAAATAATGACAATAATCATAAAAATACATTAATTAAAAATACTTTTATTAAGCGAGAGAGAGAGGGCATCTGTTGAATAGAAGGTGTTAAGTAAATAATAAAATATTTCATAAAATACCTTTTAAAGAAATGACTTTTTCCAGAGCATCCAGTCTTGATCATTTTACCTTCAGTATGGATTAGCTGGAAAAGGCATGCTTTTATGCTTTCTATTTAAACCATGTACACTTTTGTACCCTATTATAGGATTTTAAAGCAAAATGGCAGGATAGGTGGAGACTAACATCTAAACATTCATTCATTCATTCATTTTCTTTTCGGCTTAATCCTTTTATTAATCTGGGGTAGCCACAGCAGAATGAACCGCCAATTTATTCAGCATATGTTTTATGCAGCGGATGCCCTTCCAGCTCCAACCCATCACTGGGAAACATCCACACACTCTCATTCACACACATACACTACGGACAATTTAGCTTACCTATACCGCATGTCTTTGGACTTGTGGGGGAAACCGGAGCACCCGGAGGAAACTCACGCCAACACTGGGAGAACATGCAAACTCCACACAGAAACGCCAACTGACCCAGCCGAGGCTCGAACCAGCGACCTTCTTGCTGTGAGGCAAACGTGCTACCCACTGCGCCACCGTGAGGCCCACATCTAAACAGAACAATTCAAATTATTTTGATTGTTGTAATGTAATGCATGCACTTTTTGATGTCATGCAATACATAAATATGTTTCGAAGTTATCAGAAGTTTGGAGTGAAGTAATATCTGTCAGGGGTGGTGCCGGCACTCAGATATTTGCAGCAACAACTCCCAAATTTACCTAATGTTAATAACTGACGAACACAAATAGAAACTATAACAATTGGTAAATCTGATAATAAACAAACTATAAATAAAAGTTTCCAATAATAAAATAAAATAAAATGTAAATAAAATAAAATTTCCTTCATTCATTCATTTTCATTTCGGCTTAGACCCTTTATTAATCTGGGGTCGCCACAGCGGAATGAACCGCCAACTTATCCAGCATATGTTTTACGCAGCGGATGCCCTTCCAGCTGCAACCCATCTCTGGGAAACATCCACACACACACATTCACACTCATTCACACTCATACACTACGGACAATTTAGTCTACCCAATTCACCTATAGCGCATGTCTTTGGACTTGTGGGGGAAACCGGAGCACCTGGAGGAAACCCAGGCCAACACAGGGAGAACATGCAAACTCCACACAGAAACGCCAACTGACCCAGCCGGGGCTCGAACCAGCGACCTTCTTGCTGTGAGGCGAACGTGCTACCCACTGCGCCACTGTGAGGCCTTCCTTCATTCATTCACTCATTTTCTTTTCGACTTAGTCCCTTTATTAATCTGGGGTTGCCACAGCGGAATGAACCGCCAACTTATCCAGCATATGTTTTACACAGCGGATGCCCTTCCAGCTGCAACCCATCACTGGGAAACATCCATACACGCTCATTCACACACATACACTACGGACAATTTAGCTTACCCAATTCACCTATAGCACATGTCTTTGGACTTGTGGGGGAAACCGGAGCACCCGGAGGAAACCCACGCCAACACGGGGAGAACATGCAAACTCCACATAGAAATGCCAACTGACCTAGCCGAGGCTCGAACCAGCGACCTTCTTGCTGTGAGACGATCGTGCTACTCACGGCGCCACCGTGATGTCAAAATAAAATTTTTATAAAATAAATATTTTAAAAAATCACTTGAAGAGGACCCGAACCACTCAAATGTACATACAGCAGGGTAACAGCATTTGCTAAACAAGCATGAAAAAAAGCTGAAGAAATCTTCTGGTTGCAAAGATGACGAGAGACTGCATCATCAGTAATATTTAGCATGGCTTTACCTAAATTCATCAACAACTCTCTATATCTTTGATCACAGGCAAGTGATTTTTTCCATGAATTGTAAAAACAAAATGTTAATCAAGTGAGAAGCTACTGAGCAAGTTCATTGGATCAAATTCCACTTTACATGTGGACCAATATCATTTATGCTCTTTGAATATGCTGGTGCTTCTGTCAGCAATCATCATTATGTACAATATGCATTATGCAAATATTTTGGATTTTGTAACGCGTATCAGCAAGGATCCTAAATGTGTTTGTGTTTTCTGTTTCAGAAGTCAAAGAAGCAGCCCGTGTATGAAAATTACTCCCCAAAAAGAAGAAAACAATAGGCCTACTGGAATAAATATTAGAGGTCATGCAGGTCTTTGCTCTGTTACTTTTTTTTCTTCTCTCTGCCTGATTATCTTTTAGTCTCTGTTTTGTTTTCACTCTTTTTCATTTTGTCTAATCATATCTTCTGCTGGGCAGCACGGTGGCGCAGTGGATAGCACAATCGCCTCACAGCAAGAAGGTCGCTGGTTCGAGCCCCAGCTTGGTCAGTTAGCGTTTCTGTGTGGAGTTTGCATGTTCTCCCTGTGTTTGCGTGGGTGTCCTCCGGGTGCTCCGGGTGCTGAACTACTGAACAACGCATCAAAGAGGCTCGCTCACACGTCGCCGACACTTCGCAAACGAAAATCCAATATCTAGCATGCTGGATATTCCAAAACAGTCGGCCGACTCGACCCCACGTGCAGTCACATGTAGCGACTAGCTGCAGCCAATGAAAGACCATATCAGCATGAGATGAATGGCAGTTGTGTTCAGGAGCTCAACAGAAATGTCTGTGATTGGCGAAAATGGGCATCGATGCACTCGCTTCACTCTGGTTTTCCACTAAAATATTATCTTTTTGATAATACAGCCTATAACTAGTTACGCTACCAGAACACCTGCTTTCATTTTCACTTTCATAAACGGGAGCTATTTCGCGGCACAGAATATGCTGTTTCGAAAGACATCATCTGATTGACGATGCTTTTAAACCCTCCATTGAAAGCTTTCAGTGAAGTTTAAAATGCTGTCAGTGATGTCATCAGCACACAAGTGTTCCGCATTTTCTGAAGGCTCCTTCCTCAACATTTCATTGGCTGTAGTTTAGTAGCTTGACTGATCTGTTGGGAAACTAGTTGTTGTCAGATCATGTAGACCAGGGGTGTCCAAACTCGGTCCTGGAGGGCCAGTGTCC
>CAIGQW010053379.1:2031851-2055154 GCA_903798125.1 Danio choprae
GGACACTGGCCCTCCAGGACCGAGTTTGGACACCCCTGGTCTACATGTACGATTTTATATACTAGAGGTGAATCAAAATCACTTCATTACAAGCAAAGTAATACTTGAAAAATGACAAAAAATACATGAATGTGAAGGAAATAGGTGTCCACATTTCTTGGCAACCTTTCTTGGTAAGACTAAACTGAACATTTAAACAAACAATAGACAGTAATTAAAAAATGTGAAGGTTTCATGCGGTTTACAACAACTGAAAGTTCATGCGAGTTGTTTGAACTTCCTTGTGAACTAGAATCTTGTCAATAATTGACTAGTAACAATTGAGCCATTGTTACAATTTCCCAATATTTCTTTGGTTTATAAAAGTGTGTGTTACTATAGGTACTATACTTCTGGAGTGCCAGCGCAATGTACAGTCGGACACAAAAAAACACTCTAAAATGAGTTTTAATTCAATTTCATTAAATTAAAGTCTTTTATTGAAAATTGTCAAATATAATTGCATAGTAAAATGAAAGCTTTTTCCAAGATTGTCACTTTGTACGATGCAAAGCTAATAATAAAGAAGCTGTTTAAAAAAATCTAAATGTATAAAGGAGACGGTTTTGAGAATCTCTTGTGCAGCATTTTTAGCATAGTGCACTTCATCATAAGCCAGACAGACATTTGCATTACAATCATAGTCTCGGTGGTGATAAAATCAACAGTTCAGTGTCGTGTGCAGTGAAACCGAGCTGACAAATATCATCTAACTGGATTAAGAAAATATTTAATAGCAGAGTTCCTCTATTACAAAAAAAGAAGAAGAAAGAAAGCCCTGCAAGTTCTGAAAGAGGTCAAACTGAATGTAACGCATTACTTTCCAT
Source organism: Danio choprae (assembly GCA_903798125.1). Classification (NCBI taxonomy): domain Eukaryota; kingdom Metazoa; phylum Chordata; class Actinopteri; order Cypriniformes; family Danionidae; genus Danio; species Danio choprae. The sequence continues at coordinate 2,032,718 of CAIGQW010053379.1, forward strand.
AAAAAGAAACGCAACTAATCACAATTAAAATATGGAGTGATTAAATGAAACTCACTTGTGGCACTTATGAAACTTGTTTTTCCAGTAAAGCTGGTGCTGGTCCCTCCTACTGACATAGTAGCAATGTTTCTCTTTGAGAGAAAAGTATTTTCTAACACCTTCTTTCATTCCTGGGACTGGGATTTCTTCTTTCCCTGTTTTGGCTTCAGTTCCTAAATTCCCTTTATGAACCCTTTCAACAGAACCCTTAAAATAATAATAATTCAATTCAAGTTTATTTATATAGCGCTTTTTACAATGTAGATTGTGTCAAAGCAGCTTAACAAGTTCAATTAAAGTCCACATTTTTGAGTTTAGTTCAGTTCAGTTTAGTTCAGTTCAGTGTGGCTTAAGTTCCACTGGTGAAAGTTCAAACACTGAAGAGCAAATCCACCGAAGCGCAGCTCCACAAATCCAAGCAGGCCAGTGGCAACAGTGGAGGAAAAAAAACTTCACCAATTGACGAAGTGAAGGGAAAAAAAAAATAAAAAAACTAATATTTCCATGATGTCCTATTAGCCATCAATCCATTCCAAGCAGCAGGAAGTCACGAAGTGTTGGCCTGATTACTGGACGTCCCAACATAATGTCCAGAGTTTCATGTGGATTCATCTGAAAGAAAAAGATCCAAATTATGAAATGATGGTATCAGGAAGAGTAATTCAGTTCCACCAAAAAAAATAAATAAATAAAAAGTTAAAACGCTTAAATAATGAGGGTGTGAAACCAATGAAAACCAACAAAACCACACAGAAAGCTCAAGCATATGCTCTTTAATTGACTGACAGAGAGATTTGGTGCATATAATATCTCACCTCAACATCTTATTGTGTCGTCCTGTGTTCTGTCTGAACAATTACAATGAACTATTACTTTGGGCAATCACTTTCAAATGTCTAAAAAGATTATTTTCTGCATGATAAATTTTCATCTTGACAACAAAATGAGTCTTGTTAAATCAGCTGTATGTATCACTTGCCATTCTGTCTTGATGATTCATGACGCCACCGATATAAGATCACAGCAACACCAGCAGAAAAAACAACGGCAATAGCCATCAGCACATAGACAATAACAACAGGCTTTTCTTCTGTATGAGCTGAATCTAGAACAGGTGAAAACAGAAAGGCATTATAACTACAGAAAGATGAAGGAGTGGATTTTATGATGAATGTCTGCTCCAGAATGGAGTAACATTGTGTTATATTCTTATGTCTATATGATTGGTAATAAAGTCAATTGTTTAAGGGCCTAGATTATATGATGGCTGATTTATACTTCTGTGTCAAGCGCACGCGTATGGTCTGGCGCAGCCTTCGTGTGGTTGCACACCCATCGCCGTGGCTGACGCGCACCTCCTAAAAAATGTAACTACACGTCATGACGATGCGTATCGCAAGCTCTGTGATTGGTCTGCTTGGTAGCATTGATGATTGTGGGTGGCGGGGAGAGCAGCCTTCTTACGGTCCCATACCCCCCGCCGCGGCTGACGCCGATGCTGATGTGCACCTCTTAAAAAATGTAACTACACATGGCGACGATGCGTACCGCAAGCTCTGTGATTGGCCAGTTTGATAGTAGTGATCAGCGTGGGTGGCAGCGAGACGGTTGGAGCAAGTGTTTACATCTGTCGAGTCCCCTGGAGGAGCTCCATATGGAAACTTTTGTTTTGTGTTTACTTTATGATTAAAGTTGAGACCAGCAGGGGGCGCTCAAACTGCGGTCTGTGTGGGTCCTAACGCCCCCAGTATATTGATGGAGACTCTATACTGCTCAGTGAGTGCAGTCTTTCGGATGAGACGTTAAACCGAGGTTCTGACTCTCTGTGGTTGTTGAAAATCCCAGGATGTCCTTCGAAAATGAATAGGGGTTTAATCATGGCCAAATTTGCCCACTAGCCTCTGTCCATCATGACCTCCTAACCATCCCAGTATGGCTTCATCACTCTGTCCCCTCTCTACCAATCAGCTGGTGTGTGGTGTGTGTTCTGGCACAATATGGCTGGTGTCGCGTCATCCAGGTGGATGCTGCACACTGGTGGTGGATGAGAAGATTCCCCCCAAAAATGTGTAAAGCGCTTTGAGTGTCCAGAAAAGCGCTATAAAAATGTAAGGAATTATTATTATTATTATTATTATTACTGTCTGAGCTGGGGTATTTGCATAAAGCAATCTGATTGGCTGGCGCTACCATTGGCGCTGGAAAAGTTGAGAATTTCCCAACTTCTGCAGCGAGCAATGCCACTGAAGCGGTGCCGAAGGATCCACAATTCAGTTCGGCAATGCTTGACCTCACCTATACAAAGAGAATACGAAGCGTTGACGCTGACACCCCGTGTGAATCAGGCATTAGAGTAAAACTGGGGTGATACGCGTGTCATTGCTTTTTCTGTATGCCAAGTTATTTGTTTCCTCAGGATCTTCAGACCCATCGAAGAGCTCACGGAGATCTCTCTTATGGAACCGCACAGTTGATGCTACTTGAACAGCTGTCACTAGATGTGAATTTTACTGTGTGTTAAAGAATAAATAACTTTAAGATTCCATTGTATGATAGAGAATTTCTATACTTGGTTAGCCGCCAGTGGAAAGACGTTTATTGTACCATTCTGATAAGATGCCTGCAGGAGAGCAAGACACCCTTAAATAGATAAGCATTCTTTGTGTATGTGTGTCCTTCATCGGTAGAGACTATAAGACTGCAGCTGAATTTCACTTCCGATCATCCTGACCATAGATATGTCCTCCTGGTATGTCTGACATTCATATGCTTAATGCCTGAGTAATCATTGGAGATATTGTTTGGAATTGTAAGCGTGTGAAAATTGTCTAAGTCAGGTTAAAATCCAATCAGGTTAAAACACCTATATGTATGACACAGTTAGTGATGTATGTAGAGCATAACTGTTGTTTTTTTGAACTGCAAACTATATATGACTTACCATATTGTTGTAATGATTTATGAGTCTTAAAAAAAGAGATCACACCAGCAGCAACAACAACAACAACAGCAGCAACAACCACCACCAGCACGGAGACAAAAGCACGTTTTCCTTCTGTATGAGCTGATTCTGGAACAGGTGAAGACAGAAAGCCTTTATTACTACACAACAACCAATACCAAGTTTCAGCAATCATATATAGCTGATATGACTTTCTACTTTGGTCATCGGTTGTTTAACATTAATTCAAGAGTTCACACTTAGATATTGCTTGATAATAATAGCAGGTTTGGCATGCTGTCCCGGGAGAGAACCCTGAGCTCGGAGATAATTGAGCCCAGGGCTCCCGCCTGGTAAATAAGCATATAAGGGGGTACGAGATCAGATAGTTCTCGAGAGCTCCCCCTGGTGAAGGAGGAAAAGGAGGAGATGGGGTGGATGGGGGGTTTCTTCGAAAACGAAGATAAGAGAGTAGTTTTTTGACAGGCTACTTATAGGGAGTTTGTATTAATCTGATTGGCTTACTAGTGATTACTGATGAGAGACCGGCTGCGATCAATCATATCACGTGCTCCTCTCGAAATTAGTTTATGAAACTTCACTTAATTAACAATTAACTATTTTAGTTTACCTATTATCATCAATAGATGACGTTGTAAAATTACAAACTGTAGCTATATAAAAACTTTACCATGCATGTGAAGGTGATGGGATATTCATTCATTTTCCCCTCGGCTTAGTCCCTTATTTATCAGGGGTCGCCACAGCGGAATGAACCACCAACTATTCCAGCTTATGTTTTACGTAGCAGATGCCCCTCCAGTTTCAACCCAGTACTGGAAAACACCCATTCATTTTCGCACTCACTCATACACTACGGTCAATTTAGTTCATCCAATTTACCTATAGCGCATGTCTTTGGGCTGTGGGGGAAACCGGAGCACCCGGAGGAAACCCACGCCAATACGGGGAGAACATGCAAACTCCACACAGAAATGCCAACTGGCCCAGCTGGGACTCGAACCAGTGACCTTCTTGCTGTGAGGCGACAGTGCTAACCCCTGAGCCACGGTGCCACCTGTGATGGGATCGTAAAATATTGAAATACTGTCTTTGTTTTGTAATTGTTGGCCACGTAATAATATAATACAATACAGCACAGATAAAGAGACTACACCGTTTTCATCGATTTGGGTTGGTATAGATCACGTGTTCAAGCTGATTCCCATAAAGAGTTATGATTCCTTCATAATAATTAGAGCACTGAGGTCTTACACCCCTATATTTGCTTAGTTTCAAATAAAAATGATCCATGTATCGATGTACAGTAAGCTGTGCATCAAGTCATCTCTATGCGAATCAGGTAAATAAAATAACAAATAAAAAATGGTAGTTTAAACACGTATTAAATGAAATGAACGTTCAGTAAACGACTCACCATGGACAGACACATTGTACAACCTTCCTCTGTGATTGATGGTGTTTAGTTTATAAACTCCAGAGTCTGTGATTCTGGTGTTCATGATGGTCAGATCTCCAGTCCGATGATCCAGTTTCAGCCTGTCTCTGAATCTCTCAGTATCTTCACTACACTGAACATCTGTACATGTAAAACGGATACTTGCAGTGCTATGCACCTGAGCGATGAGAATCCCATTAAAATACCATTCAATGTCTTTATTATTGTTTATTTTAACAGCAGTTTGTAGAGTGACTGAATCTGCCTCCATCACTGAAACACTGAGAGTATCATTACTGCAAACACCTGCAGAAGAGACAATCAACAGAAGGCAATTAGATAAAGAGTAATAGCACAGCAGTAATTACACTTTCGCTAATCAGACAACAGTCTCATGGAGGTTTGACCCAACACAACCCACACCCTGGGTCATATTTTGCCTCCTTTCTGTGCATAATTTTGACATTCATATAAGCAAACAAGCGATTTTTTTTGTCCTTCTGTTCTCCCATATACAGTAAATAATGTATATTGATTCATTTAACAGGAAATCGGCTCGCATTATATTAAAGCTATGAATTTAATATATTAAGCGCTGAACATAAAATATTAAAGACAGTAAGATGATGTCACGTGTAACGTTTATTATTCACCCATACATTTAAAGGCTCAAATTACGTTTTAAAAATAACATCAAAGAAACGTAAATGTTAAAAAAAAAAGTTGCTCACTTAAATTTCAAGAGTTCCCACTTAGCTGATGATTGATAATAAAGCGTATTTGGCATGCTGTCCCGGGAGAGAGCCCTGAGCTCAGAATATCCTCGAGCCTGGGGCTCCCTCCCGTTTGAAGGGCGAGAGGGAAGTTTGAGCTCAGGTAGGTCTCGAGAACTCCCCTGCTGTGAACGTGCTTGAGATATGTCTTAAGATGTTATTTTGGAGAAGTCAATTTACTTATGGTGAATGTCTTTGGACGGTGGGAGGAAACCGGGAAGCCCGGGGAAAACCCACGCGAGCACAGAGAGAACATGCAAACTCCGCACAGAAACGCCGACCGGCCTGGTGAGGGGCAAAACCGGTGGTGTTCTTGCTGTGAGGCAACAGTGCTAACCACTGGGCCGCCGTGCCGCCCAGTCAGGACAAAGGAAGGAGTAGGGGTGGAAGGGAGGATTCTTCAAGACGAAGATGACTGGAGTGAAAAACTCCGGTTATTTGTAGTTTGTCAGTATTCGTCTGATTGGTGCAATAAACGGAGCTGATGCGATGCCAGCCGTGTTCAATCCTAAGCACGTGATCCTCTCGAAATTAGTTTATAAACAAACCACACTTAAGTTGAACCAATTCATCTTTAAAAGTCATTTTAACTTGCATCAATTAAGTCGACTTTGCATAGAAAATGACATTATAAAATGGCATGACGACTTAGGTTCTTACGTTACTTAACTTCAGAAAGTTAATCAGGTTTCAACTTGTTGTTTTTTTTAAGTTAAACAAATTTTTACTTAAAAATAAGCTGTAAAATAAACCTGATAAACTTTCTAAATTAGGGTAAAAAACATAAGTTGGCATGACTTTTTATAATGTAATTTATTTATGGTGTAGCTTTAAACCAAATTCTGTCATCCAATGATTTTTTAAAGGTGGTGGTTTGCTCTGGATGCACAGAAATCAAGTTCATCTAGGAAAATTAATCATGAAGCTCTTACCATTGTTGAGAAAACACACCAGCCCTGCAAGCACACTGAAGAAAAACTTCATTTTCACTACTGTTCTCCTCAAAGAAACAGATGCTGATCCACCGCTCTGTTCTCCAGCTCAGAGACGCAGTTGTTTTTACTATAGAGCTCAAGAAAAGTGTAAGTAACCTGAGAGCTTTTCTGTATGAAAACATGAAAACACCCAGTGAACATTCCTGCTATGATCTAATGAATATGCAAAACCTCACCTCCTTCTAAATACCTATAGGCTATAAATGCTTGCATGGCTTCTGTAGTTCAGTAGGACTTTATTTAAAGAATTTGTAGACATTATTATATTGACAGGAAATTTCAATGCTACTGTTTGATATCCAGACTTAATAACACGTTAGGTTACGTTTTATTTATTCAGCATAAGTGCGTTACTTCCGTTTGTACTTAACTCATGTGCAGCATGAACTGCACATACAAAGTTCAGTCAAATAATGGACCAACAGGACATTTGAGCAATAGCTCTAATGTGCTGTCGTAGGAATGCTGGTAAACGTCTCGTAACCTGTTCAATGTCAGTTTTACTGCCTATAAAATGTGGTTATTTTATGACCTTTTTAAATTAGTTTAACAAAAGTTATTTAGTCAAACGTAAAAAAAAAGGCTTAGTCTCTGATTTATCAGGGGTCACCACAGCGGGATGAACCGCCAACTATTCCAGCATATGTTTTACGTAACAGATGCCCTTCCAGCCGCAACTCAGTACTGGGAAACACACTCATTCACACACATACACTACGGTCAATTTAGTTCAGTTCACCTATACCTTTGGACGGTGGGGGAAACCGGAGTATGATTCATGAGTTATGATTCCTTCATAATAATTAGAGCACTGAGGTCTTACACCCCTATATTTGCTTAGTTTCAAATAAAAATGATCCATGTATCGATGTACAGTAAGCTGTGCATCAAGTCATCTCTATGCGAATCAGGTAAATAAAATAACAAATACAAAATGGTAGTTTAAACACGTATTACATGAAATGAACGTTCAGTAAACGACTCACCATGGACAGACACATTGTACAACCTTCCTCTGTGATTGATGGTGTTTAGTTTATAAACTCTAGAGTCTGTGATTCTGGTGTTCATGATGGTCAGATCTCCAGTCCGATGATCCAGCTTCAGTCTACAAATGATCAGATGAATGCTCGCATTGCTTTGTTGCTTACATTGTTACTAATTACACATGAATGTTTTAGTGGAGCATTTAACAGACTAAAAATAACTTGTTTCTGTATGTTAGTTATCTGCAGGTTTAAAATAGCTGTTTTGTCCAGTGTTGTGTTCATATTTATGATTATGTTTGTTTATTGTATTCTGCAAGACACATTTCATTACACTGTATGTCCACACATGTAGCAGAATGTCGACGGTTATGTCTTGGAATGCAAACGTTCAGGAAATTGTGTTGCCTGTAACTCTCATTCCTGCTGTCTGGGTTTTTATTATATACAGTGCTCAGCATAATTGACAATTTAAACAAAACAGGTTTATTAAACAGATATATTTATTAAAATACTATTTTAATCACCAAACTAATTTAGACATTGAAAGATAATACAATTAAATTCAAGCTAAATATTGCAAAAAAAAAATTACAACCAAATACAAATACAATTTGTATTTAATACTTTTCGATAACATATGAATTTGGGTGTATATGAGTTCGAGGTGGACACCCATGACATGTGGAGTCCCACAAGGCTCAATTCTGGCACCTCTCCTGTTCAACCTTTATATGCTCCCACTGAGCCAAATAATGAAAAAGATTCGAATCTCCTACCACAGCTATGCTGATGACACTCAGATCTACTTTACTGCCTAATGACTACAACCCCATTGACACCCTCTGCCAATGCATTGATGAAATGAACAGTTGGATGTGCCAAAACTTTCTTCAGTTAAACAAAGACAAAACTGAAGTCATTGCATTTGGAAACAGAGATGAGGTTCTCAAGGTGAATGCGTACCTTGGCTCTAGGGGTCAAACAACAAAAAATAAGGTCAAGAATCTTGGTGTGATTCTGGAGTCAGATCTGAGATTTCAGTAATGTCAAAGCAGTAACTAAATCAGCATACTATCATCTCAAAAACATTGCAAGAATTAGATGCTTTGTTTCCAGTGAGGACTTAGAGGAACTTGTTCATGCTTTTATCAGCAGCAGGGTGGATTACTGTAACGACCTCCTCACTGGCCTTCCCAAAAAGACAGTCAGACAGTTCCAGCTCATCCAGAACGCTGCGGCCAGGATTCTGACCAGAACCAGAAAATCAGAGCACATCACACCTGTCCTCAGGTCTTTACACTGGCTCCCAGTTACATTCAGAATAGATTTTAAAGTATTACTACTTGTCTATAAATCACTAAACGGCCTAGGACCTCAATACATTATCAGATATGCTCACTGATTACAAACCTAACAGATCACTCAGATCTTTAGGATCATATAAACTAGAAATTCCAAGAGTTCAGTCAAAAGCAGGGTGAATCCGCCTTCAGCTACTGCGCCCCCCGCTGCTGGAATCAGCTTCCAGAAATGATCAGATGTGCTCCAACATTAGGTACATTCAAATCCAGACTGAAAACACATCTGTTTAGCTGTGCCTTTACTGAATGAGCACTGTGCTACGTCCCACAGATCGCACTATTATGTCTTTCTTTTCTTTTTCATTCTTTTATAACCTGTTTTAACACATTTTAATCTGTTTTTATATAATTTATTGTTATTTTTTTTATACTTGTCTCTTTTATTCATGTTTATGTAAAGCACTTTGAATTGCCACTGTGTATGAAATGTGCTATTTAAATAAACTTGCCTTGCCTTGCCTATATATGTCGTGGATCAGGTTTGATCTGGGCTTTTCTGTCATGTTCTTTTTTCGGGACAGCTTAACGGGGCTAATATTGACCTTAAAATGGTTTTAAAAAATTAAAAACTGCTTTTATTCTAGCCAAAAAAAAACAAATAAGACATTTTTCCAGAAAAAATAAATATTTGAAATATTTGAAAAAGAAAAAAAAAACACAGAAGGGCTAATAATCTTGACTTCAGCTGTATATATAAGTTTTATGCACAGGATCTCTCATATATATTAAATCAGCTTTATGTAACACTTACACTCTGTGCTGCTGGTGTAAAGCTCCTGTGGCGATGACAGTAAATCACAAGCAAGAACTACAGCAACAACAACCAGCACAACAACTATGGCTGCTATTTTACCTCTAGGCAGATGTCATTATTATTACCAAATCTATCAATCTTACATCCAGCATTTAACAATACAGCCTACTCTTATTATCTGAGTAAATGCATCGAGGAATTGAAAAGTGAAAGTCATTATTTTGCATGTTGGTAGTAGCAGCAGCTCCCTGTCAAGTGCACATATTAGGACTCTACATTATCACTGTATTATATAAACAGTGCATCCCACAGACATCAGTTTGTAGGGAAAGCTGTAATTATGAAAACAATTGCATGCCTGAATGACATACAGAATGAGGTCTGGAGTGAAGAAGTAATACACCTCCTTCTCAAGCACAGTGAACACTCAAGGCAAAATTAATGCCATGATCATAATTTTCATGGATTTAAGATCTGCTGCTCTGATTTAAGAACTTTTTAAGGTCCTTATTCATGGAAAGCTATTTAGGACTTTAAAGATATGATTAAGACCCACAGAAATACTGGGTAAGACCCAGGCAATATAGAACTGAAAGTGAAAGTAACCTTAGAGCACATACTGTTTACGTATCTTGTCCTTATTGTATCAATAGTTTACCATTTTTGGATTGTATCCCATTGTATCTCACTGTAAAACCCTGCTCACCCTGTTGGATTTCAGCCACGATTTGGTCATCTGAGACAAATTTGGGAAATCCTAAAAGATTCCCGAAATCCTAGGCTAAAATCAAATCTGTGGTCTTTGATTGTTGGTTTGACATGTTCACCGACAGCTGCTTAATGGCCATCGCGATCGGATTTTCCTTCTGATCCCTCTGGCAGTTTCAGAAGATTTCACATTTTGACAACAGCTGTGACAAGTGTCAAACCAAGAACCAATAGGAGCGCTGAATCTGATGACGCAATACGCGCAACAACTTCAAACCCCTATGGGAAAATGTCAAAATGTCATGTTTCCTCCTGGTTTTATTATTGAGCCATGCTGAGTGCAAAATTGCCGCTACAGATTGTTTAGGTTTGCTGTAAGGCATCATTTCAGGATAATGAAAGTGTCACGGATGGATGACTTTGAACTCTGGGTGACTTTTCTTGCGTGTTTGATGCGTCTTTATTGTCATTCAGTCTGACATTATGACAGCTGAGATTTTACAGTGTCACATGGGAGCCATGTTCGTGCAGTCTGAGATGCTACTATCGTTTAGGATTATTAAAAATCTAAGTGTGAGCCGGGCTTAAGAGATAGTTTACTTTAAGATGACAAGATTAAACCAGATTTCTGTTCAACACGGTGGCTCAGTGGTTAGCACTACCACCTCACAGCAAGAAGGTCGCTAGTTCGAGTCCCGTTTGGGTCAGTTGGCATTCCTATGTGGAGTTTGCATGTTCTCCCCATGTTGGCGTGGGTTTCCTCCGGGTGCTCCGGTTTCCCCCACAGTCCAAAGACATGCGCTATAGGTGAATTGAATAAACTAAATTGGCCATAGTGTATGTGTGTGAATGAGTGTGTATGGATGCATAAACATATGCTGGATAAGTTGGCAGTTCATTCTGCTGTGGCGACCCCCGATAAATAAAGGTACTAAGCTGAAGGAAAATGAATAAATGAATGAATTTACCAGCTCGCCTGCCTGTTCCTGTCCTCATCTTCAACTCTTCTCAATGTTCTTCATCCCAGGTCCTCCAGACTCAATATCTCAGATCACCGCTGCTTCTGCTGCTGGATTTCTATTGATTGTATTTGGCGTTGGGGTCTTTTGCATCTGCAGAAAAACAGGTTATAAGAGTAATCTTAATCATTTTTAAGGCAATAATATATATAAACCTTGGTTTTGACACATCTGTGAATACAGTTAATGCAGCCCAGACCAAGCAAGCAAACAGAACACAGTCCCTCCCCTGCCATCCAAAGCCACGCCTCCTGAAATCACACGAAACACGCACCTTAAAGTACTTTATAATACCACAATTCTGAACAAAAAACTATTATATCTAGCCAATGTCAGTTGTGTAATTAGCAAGCAAACTTGTCATAATGTGCAATATTTCATGCATGCAAGGATCGCTGGTCTCGCTCTCTCACACGCTGTCCTAAAGCGACTACTGTATGCTTAGTGGTTGGCCGGCGGCATGCAGGAATTATACTTATTACTAAGCCATACTTACATGCTATTTCAGACCAAATATTCAAAGTCACATGGTAAACAATACAGGGACCGCGTCACAGGTTGTCATTGTTAAAAAATGAACCAATGTGAATATAAAACCAACTTCACCTCGCAGACTAGGCGGAATAGCGCTATTTACTTATGTTTTTGTTGTAGCGTGCAAAAGTAACTCCAATACTGATTCAGGATTTTGAAAAGTTTTGATTCAGCATTTGTTTTTCACTCGTGTCCACGTGACCGCGACGTGTGTGAATGGCGGATCTGCGTGAAAAGAGGGCAGTTGTACAAATGTACATTTGTTGACAGACAGTTTGGGCTACTGCACCTTTAAGTTGTTATTGCAATATCTGAAAAACTGTTGCTTTGTTTGCTCATCACAAATAGCCTGTATCATCTAGAAACCTACCTAAATGATGTATTTTAGTGGAAATGTGCTATTACTGTCAGTCTATTCCTATTTAAATAAATAAAACATTAAATATCACATGCAGCAGTTTAGAGTGAATTGCAGTTATCCACCGCTAGGGGGCGATGATCAAGGAGAGAAATTATGATATCAGATACCGTCTTTCAGATTTTTATGTAGTTTTTGAAATATTTTAGACATTTTGTAGACATTTAATGACACATTTGTATAATAAAAATAAACTAAGTATTTTTAACCAAGCTCTCCAAAAAGAAAAAAAAAAGGTCTGCACAAACTTACTATTTATATTAGGCTATATAATTGATATTTTATGTTATTCAGATAATTATTATTTAATGGATTAATATTTGATGTCATCACATTTAACAGATTCCAGCTTAAACATTTTGATGAGTTTTGAATATAAGCAGCTAAAACAGCATCATAGCACACTAAGCTCAGGTTATTGTACTTAAAATAAAATATTAACAATAAATAAATTTTTATATAACTTTATATACAAGTAGCCTAAATTCTCAACGACAGTAAAATCTGGAAAAAGACGAGTAGTTTGAACTTGAAACAGTCGGTCGTTTCTGTCATGAAACAGGCTGGACAATTTGGGTGTCTACAGTACATGCGTTAGTGAAAGTGAAACTAAAGCGTGGAATCCTACGTCATTCTGATGTTTCATAATAAAAGTATTTTCCACGTGTATGCGATTAAAAGATGTTTAATCACGTGTTGTTTTAAGTTGTTATTTTAAGTTTTACTAATGTTTTGAGTTAATTTTGTGAATATATAACATTTCAATGGTAATACAGTAATGTAAACAGGCAGCCATGGAATATTGGAAGGGAATGTCCACTCGGAAGTTTATATTTAGTTGCTTTGTCAAGGTTGATGCAGAAAAAAAACGATTTATTCAGAGATCTGACCAAACAAATAATGTAGGCTAATGCTTCTATAAATAGGCCACACCAGAGACTGGAACAGACGAATAAATGTGTGACAAAATCAAAGTTAAAATGTTTTTCACTGTTGATTTGTTGTTTTCACTATCTTAAACCATCATGTTTGATTTCATCTGTTTTTTTTCTTCTCTTTTGCATATGCACTACTATAGAATATCGTCCTGAGAGAGACAAAAACATAGAATTTGTATCGGTTTGAACTGGTTTTAATGGAAACTGTATTTGTCCTGTTAGTAGCTTGGATGTTTATTACTATCTTTATTTAAAAATTGATGCCACTATCAGCCATTTTGTCTCCTTATGTTTAAAGTTAAATATTGGTTGGATTTGTGTTGGATTGTTTTGGTTTGCACAAGCATTTTGTCGCCCTCTGGTGTCAAAACTAGGAAGATAAAGCCATCTAATAATAGCGCTAGCATTAGCCGATAGAGTGAGTGAGCTATAAATAGATGCATCTGTTCTCGTAGATAACACACAAAAGCCCAACATAATCAACAAGAGAACACTGCCACATAAAACCTTCTTTTTTTATTCAGATTTCGTGTCAAACTGCAAAAGCCACGCAATCAATATTGCTTTCTTATGTCATCAGTAGTATTCAATTGCTCTCTGTGAACCAATGAAGCTAACCTATACAGGGTGTATGTGTTTTTAGCTTGACCTCTGATCTATTTCATATTTTTTTTGTTGACACATTAAAAAGGCTCGCTTGTTGTCCTGATTAACTGTACAAATAAAATAATTGTATTTACACCTTCAATTAATCGTGCTTTTGTTTTTTTTAAAGGTGTTTACAGGAGTTTTTATTGCACTTGCAGTTGGACCAGCAAGTGCTGTCATTGTTTTGGTCTTCTGGTAGCAGGTCTTGCTTCCTTCCTAAAAATGTTTGACAGGAAGCTGAACTCTCTCCCAGCTTTGAATTCTCCGTATGCCCGTACATGTGGCACAATTGACAATAAAGCTAACTTTCACTCACAGCAGGACATCACTAGTCTCTCACAGATTATATTAATGTAATGTGTGTATACATATAGTGCATGTATCATGTATGGCCATACACACAAGCATGAGGGGGATCTCTACACACCAACACCAGTGTGCAGCATCCACTTGGATGATACGACGGCAGCCACAGGACAACGGCGTCAGTACGCTCGCCACACACCAGCTATTGGTGGAGTGGAGAGACAGTGATAGAGCCAATTTAGTGGATGGGGATGATTAGGAGGCCATGATCGGTAAGGGCCGATGGAGGGAATTTGGCCAGGACACCAGAGTTACACCCCTACACTTTATGAGAAGTGCCATGGGATTTTTAATGACCACAGAGAGTCAGGACCTCGATTTAACGTCTCATCTGAAAGACAGATCTCTCAGTATCTCACAGATTATTCTCTCACAGACATTACTAGTCATCTCTCACAAGCATTACTACCCTTTCACAGGCATCACTAGTCCCCCTCACAGACAATACTAGTCCGTCACAGACATTACTAGTCCCTCACAGACATCACTATCTCGCAGGACATCGCTAGTCCCTCACAGACATTGTTAGTCCCTCACAGACATTAATATTAATTCACAGACATCACTAGTTTCACTCCCTGTGGTAAATGAATGTAAAATGCATGTATGCATGCATGTATATATATATGACAATGGGTTTGTATGTGTGCATGTGTGTAAATGTGCATGTGAAAATGTGTTTGTGCAGGCCTGTGTACAGGTTTTTATAACCCAGTGGGGACTAAAAATTGAACGCACACAGACTCGTGGGGACATTTTTTGAGGTGCCCCCCATGGGGACATAAATTGAGGTCCCCATAGGCACAAATGCTCATAAATCACACAGAATTAAATATTGTAAATGTAAACAGCAGATTGTTTCTTGTGAGGGTTGTGGTTTTTAGTAGGGGGATCGAAAATTCAGTCTGTACAGTATAAACATCATTACATCTATGGAAAACCCTCAACCGGGATAGGAATGTTTGTGTGTGTGTGTGTGTGTGTTTTAGCAAATAAACAAGTGTGTGTTATGGAAATTCATTTATATACCTTTATATGCATTTTCTAATCTGCTCTTCTTTCCTTTCTATGTCTACATTACACAGTTAAGCTACATGTGACCACTTTGGCGCCTTTTTATCATAAGACAAGATTGTAATCCATGTATGGTGACCTATGACCTGTACCGCCGTGTGGAAGATGGGATAGAAATATAGACGACTAAAAGAGAATCATGAGTGTTAAGATAACTGTGACGTGATTCATTAGCTATGTCACCTATGGCCTTGTGGGCTTTAGAGGGAAGAAACTAGATAAAAAGGGAACACACTCTTCTTTGAGTGTCGGGCTCTGCAGGAACCTGTGTTACTGTATGACTGTCCGACCTTCTTTGCAAAGAATAAAACTTTAAAAGACATCTTGGGTAAGACTTTGTCTTCTTTACCATTGAGAGAGCCTCCTTAAAAATAGCCACAACAAGTGCTTTCTAAAACAATAAGTTTCATAAGCTAAACATGTGAATGACAAACTAAAATATGATCATTGTGCATATGTTGCTTTTCTGGCTCAGTCTCAAAGTATTTCAGGAGGCCACTCAATAAAGAGGGTTAAAAAGCTTTTCATAGCAGCGGGACAGGAAGAAGCACCTTTCACCTAACGTCTAAAAAAACAAACCCACCTACACGAGAGCTCATTTTCACACACAAGCTGTTTGTCCACCAGCAGATCAAACCACTTTTCTGAAGAAAACCAACCACAGCTGGTTTCAGTTCGACTCAGACACCACATGTTTTATCTTTGACTTTCTTTCCATACCCTAAAAACCAAGGGCTAAATAAATACAGACAATTTTAAAATCTGCATAGACTTGGGCTATATTTCACTATGAGATGTTGTTCATCCACACATCGTACAATGTACTTCCACTTTTAAATATTCCAAATAGTCAAATGCCTTCTAGCAATGATCCACTATATATCTCTTGTGTTTGATTTGTGTGTGCATGTATGTGTGTGTGTGTTCTGGTTTAGTGACACTTGTGAGGACCTAAATGTCCTCAGCTATATACACTTTAAAATGTTTATCTATTAGCCCAACTCTAAAAGCCCTGAGTCAAATACGAACAAACAAAACGGTTGGATTAATGCAAGCAATGTTGTGTTTATTCATACTTGACCAACTCTATGTTGTGTTAATACAACCCAGCCAAGAGACGACATTTAAAGGGGCTTGTAAATTGATCTAAACTAGTTTTTATCTTTATCTACTGTTTTACGCGTTTCTCAAATGGTTATGTTTAGGGATTCAGGTCAGGCAATAGAAAGTATTATTAATTTGATACAAAAACAATGAAAGTCTACACTAAAATGCTGAGTTGTGTTAACTCAACGTTGGATCAAACATTGACAAGCCCATCATTGGGTTAATTTCTTTACAATTAAATTAAAATGGCATTTTACACCGTTGAGCGTGTCCCTATTTAATGCAGTGTTGTTGGGTTATACATATGTTTGTGTTTGTGTATGTTTGCAGTATCGTGTGTGTGTGTGTTTGAACATTAAGAGGGTGGTACTCGTCGGGGGGAAGATTCAGATCACGTGAAAATATGTTTAGCGAACAGTCTTACACTATTAGATCAGTTTGACTTTCTTTAGCGAACAGTCACTGAACAACTGAAAATGCTTCACGTGTTTATTTTGTTCTGTTTGTGCTGGTGTTGTATGATTGGTAAGTTATAAAGATGTTTGTGTGGTCATTTATTTCAAATCCAGAGTAATAAGCTCACATGTTTGTTTGTTTTTGTGTATTTGCTGGTGTTGCTCATTATTGTCCAACACTGTCTTGACCATGAATCTAAAAGCTCTTGATGTTCTGCAGATGCGTTTGGTGTTGATGAAGTGAAGTCAGTGACTGAGGGAGATTCAGCGACTCTAAACTCGGCTGCAATGAAGATACAAGAAGATGAAGACATACTGTGGAAATTTGGAGATAAATTATCTCTGATTGCTGAAATCAGTAGAGCTTCTAGAATCTTCTCCACATTTGATGATGTTCTTGATGGGAGATTCAGAGACAGACTGAAGCTGGACAATCAAACTGGATCTCTGACCATCATGAACATCAGATCTGAACATGCTGGACGTTACGAACAACAGTTAAGTGGAGTAAAGTGGTCTTCAAAAACATTCAGAGTTTCTGTCTATGGTGAGGAAACATAATTTGTCCTTCTTGTTTTTATGTAGCTCATTACAGATTGAGATGTTAAATTTCGAGACACAGTTAACACTCACTACACACACCAAAACAAAAATAAAATTGTTGGTCTGATTTGATCATATTTCTCACTATTCTCTGGTGTTTTTCAGCTCGTATTCCTGTTCCTGTCCTCATCTTCAACTCTTCTCAGTGTTCCTCATCTTCATCAGTGCAGTATTGTTCAGTGCTGTGTTCAGTGGTGAATGCGAGTGCTGCGAGTCTCTCCTGGTACAAAGGAAACAGTTTATTGTCCAGCATCAGTGTGTCTGATCTCAGTATCAGTCTCTCTCTACCTCTGGAGGTGGAATATCAGGATAAAAACACCTACAGCTGTGTGATCAACAACCCCATCAGCAACCAGACCACACATCTGGACATCGACACACTCTGTCAGATGTGTAAAAGTACATATGAGTTCAAATACATTAAAATAATTTATAAATATAATAGATAAAATTTGAGTGAAGAATAAATCGACTTGCACTAATAAAGGTCTCCTTCAGATCCTCCAGTATCTGTACCTCTGCTGATTTCTGCTGCTGCTGGATCTCTGTTGATTATTTCTGCAGTCGGGGTCTTCTGGATCTACAGGAAACACAGAAAAACTGATCAAGAAGGCAAGTGTTTCTAACAAGGCTACTGCTTTTATCATAATGAATGAATATTTATATTATTTACAAAGTGCTCTAAATATTTCAGCCAACTGGAAGATATTATTTAACCCCTATTTTTCTCATCATTTTGTAATTAGTTACAGTCCAAAATGGGGATGAATAGCACCAAAAGTGGACTCAGTTTAAGTTCCCTATAGCTTTATAAGTATCTTTGCAATAAAGCAGTTTAACCACCCCACAGAACCACTGGAGAACCATCACAGGTTGTTTATAAGATCTAAACAGGAATTAAATTGATTCTCCTATGGTTATGAGTCCAAAAAAATACAGAAGAACCATTTGTGTTTAATCACTATGTAAATAAATGAATGTCTTTGTAAATTTGACTCATTAAACATTTGGGCAGCTCACCTTTTTTCATCTCAATTTAAAAGACTAATTTAGAGTTCATTCATTTATTCATTTATTTTATTTTCGGCTTAGTCCCTTTATTAATCTGGGGTCGCCACAATGGAATGAACCGCCAACTTATCCAGCATATGTTTTACCCAGCGGATGCCCCTCCAGCTGCAACCCATCACTGGGAAACATCCATACACACCCATTCATACTCATACACTACGAACAATTTGGCTTACTTAATTCACCTATACAGCATGTCTTTGGACTTGTGGGGGAAACCGGAGCACCCGGAGGAAACCCACGCAAACACGGGGAGAACATGCAAACTCCACACAGAAACGTCAACTGACCCAGCCGGGGCTCAAACCAGCGACCTTCTTGCTGTGAGGCGATTGTGCTACCCACTGCGCCACCGTGCTGCCCTAATTCAGAATTCTCTAAAGAGAAAGCAAAAG
The DNA here is from genome assembly GCA_903798125.1 of Danio choprae. Lineage (NCBI taxonomy): Eukaryota > Metazoa > Chordata > Actinopteri > Cypriniformes > Danionidae > Danio > Danio choprae. Next base: position 2,051,365 of record CAIGQW010053379.1, read on the forward strand.
ATTTTAGAGCTAAAAAAAGCTAAAAAGTGATGAACATAACACTCATACCATCACATGCGAAAAGATGCGAGCGGTACTCAAATGAAAATTTAAGCTTCATCATAATTTCACCATACAAAGACTGCAAATGACCGTACTTTTGTTAAAAATGCAATCTGGATTTCATTGAAGGGACAGTTTAATGAAATGATAGTTTAATGAGGTTGTTCTAATCCTGTATAAATGTCTTGGTTCTGCTGGACACAAAGATATTTGGAATAATGTCAGGAAACAGACAGATTTCGCAACACATTTACTGCCATAGTAGGAAAAATAAATACTATGACAGTAAATGGGTGGCGAGATTTGTTTGTTTACTGACATTCTTTCAAATATCTTCCTCTGTGTTCAGCAGAATAAAGGCATTTTAATGATTACAGACTATTGATTTTTGGGTGAACCATCTCTTTAAGTTTAAAAGGAAATTTTTATGTAAAAAGCGTGAAACTGGTGGTTAAATACAGCATTTTAATATGTGATAGCCCAAAATATATCGCTTACTGCTTATATTGAAAAACCACATCTAGATAAGACTAAGTTGTTGTTGTTGTTTTTTTATTTTACAGTAGCTCAAACAGTTGAGATACATTCAGAGGAGGTCACTTACGCTGAGCCAGTATTCAAGACAAGACATTAAAAATCGGTATGTTGATTTTATATTACTTTTAACTGAATTCTTGAATCATTTCAGTAGTACGGCAGATGAATTTTGAGGTTTTTATTTTTTTTAAACTGTGACGTTCTACTGGGCAGTAGTAGTCTCAGGCTGCCTCGTTTTGGTTTGGCTAAATTAAATTCGCATCCATACGTATTTAATTTGTGGTGTTTTTATTAAGATGCTAACAGGAATAAAAACAGTAAAAATATACACTATTTCACTTCCAAAAAAAATAAATAAATAAAGGTTGAAGCTTGATGTTAACGTGTGGTTTTGGAACATTTTCGTGTTATCATATGATTTACATTAAACATCTTCCACAAAATCACGTGATATTAACAAACGTTACGTTATGGACTTTTTTTTACAGAAACGTAAAGAGGAGGATCACATGGTGTACGCACCTGTTATTATGAGAAGATAATAAAGGTTAAGTCTTTTTGTAGGCTTAAAACACCAGGACTAGAGAATCTCCTGTGACAATGTCAAATTCTGAGTCTACAGTGAGTTCAACTAAGCTCTGTTAGCTACAAACTCTGTGGATGTCAGCATGGTTTAGGATGTGGATGCTGTAAACGTGTACTTTTCAACGGGTTAAAATCAGGCTGGGCGATATGGCAAAAATACAATCTTGATTATTTTTTTTTCATATTGATAGATATTAACGATATATTTTTAGACATAAATCGTGAATGCTGCCAACTTTTAAAAAAAAAAAAAACCATCAATGTCTAAAAATAATGCAGCTTGGTGGCTCAGTGGTTAGCACTGTCACCTCACAGCAAGAAGGTTGCTGGGCCAGTGGGCATTTCTGTGTGGAGTTTGCATGTTCTCCCTGTGTTGGCTTGGGTTTCCTCCAGGTGCTCCGGTTTCCCCCACAGTCCAAACACATGCGCTATAGGTTAATTGGATGAACTAAATAAAAACTAAATATGGCCGTAGTGTATGAGTGAGTGTGTGAATGAGAGTGTATGGGTGATTCCAAGTACTGGGTTGCGGCTGGAGGGGCATCCGCTGTGTAAAACACATGCTGAAAAAGTTGGCAGTTCATTCCGCTGTGACAACCCCTGATAAATAAGGGACTAAGCCAAAAGAAAATACATGACTGAAAATAAATTATAAACTAAAAGTTCTGACAAAAACACCTAGAGTAAACGAGAGTGAAAATCATAAACATAATTTGTGACAAGTCACGTCACCAGTTTCTGGCTTTAAGAGGTGGATCAAATGAGCACTGATTGGCTGTTGTCACATATTTCTGCTGTGTCATCATCAACATTACAAGTTGGTATAATATAATGTATCAGCCCAGTTCTAGTCAGCATTATATTTAGTCTAAAGATACCAGTAATGGGCTTACCAGACTAAACAAAGGCCTGAGTGTGAAACCGCGCCATATTGTTTAAGTGTGTCATGAAGAAAGTACATTATTAACATCTGTACAGAGATGTGGTTTGAGCTTGTGGACAGATTCTGCTTGAGCAGATGATTGTATCTGATGTTTGTGAATACGGTGTGGTTGACAACAGCTTTTTTTCCATTCATGCACATATGACGCATTAAAATTGCACTTTACAGAACATTCACTTCACTGCAAAACGCTAAACTCACCAATGCTGATCTTTCACATGAAGCTCCAACAATAAACATTAATGCAAAATTTGAATTTATTATTTGTGTGCATATATGATTACAGTATATAAATACAGTATATGATGACCTTATTCATGCATTCTGTCCTCTTTAGCAAACGAAGAGAGCGACATCTAAGGACAATTCTTGATTTTACTTTTATAGAGATCCCATCACGTGTTTTCTTTGAGCTGTAGACAGAATTGCAAACCAATTCGTTTATTAACGATACTTTACTGCTTTTGATCCCTAATAGACAACGTGATACAAGACACAAAAAATGCTCAATTTTTAAGTATTATAAACATTTGGTTATTAACAACACAGATTTTAACATGGACTCAGTGAGAACACAAGAACAAATATTCATCCGGAATATTAAACTTTGGTCAATTACCAAAAAATGTCAATAAAATAATAAAATGTAATGTAAAAACTGTAAATAAAACAATAAAATATAATGTAAAAAATGTAAATAAAATAATAAAATATAATGTAAAAAATGTCAATAAAATAATAAAATATAATGTAAAACATGTAAATAAAAAGTTAAGAAAACTAAATAAGTAAATTAGTCAAATAAAGACAGGCATAAAATGGCACCTCAGGTTCTTTTGATGGTTGTCCAGTCCAGACAGTTTTAAAGGCAGCGGAGGTAATCTCATCCTGCTCCAGTTTCAGCTTTAAATCCTACAAAAAAAATATATAAAATGTTTTTTGTTTTTTGGGGGTTCAAATTAAAGGCGAGTAAGTTGTTATACTGATATGTCATTGTTATGGTGTTTAATGAAAACAAATCCCACCTCAAGTCTGACCGCCTCATGTCCCTTTTTAATTATATTATATCTGGAGCCATCCATCAGGTGAAAGATAATCTTTTGAAGAATTGTTACCAATTGCAATCCAATGCAATTCTGACTATGCCATTTCCAACTGGTAACACACACACACACACTTATACATATATACACACACACATACATATATATATATAAATATATATATATATATATACACATATATATATATATACATTATGTGTGTATAATATATATATATATTCATTCATTCATTCATTTTCTTTTTGGCTTAGTCCCTTTATTAATCTGGGGTCGCCACAGCGGAATGAACCGCCAACTTATCCAGCATATGTATTACGCAGCGGATGCCCTTCCAGCCACAACCCATCTCTGGGAAACATCCATACACACTCACTCATTCACACACACTCATACACTATGGACAATTTAGCTTACCCAGTTCACCTGTACCGCATGTCTTTGGACTTGTGGGGGAAACCGGAGCACCCGGAGGAAACCCACGCAAACACGGGGAGAACATGCAAACTCCACACAGAAATGCCAACTGACCCAGCCGGGGCTCGAACCAGCGACCTTCTTGCTGTGAGGCGAATGTGCTATCCACTCCGCCACCGTGCTGCCCTATATATATATATATATA
>CAIGQW010053379.1:2070154-2090381 GCA_903798125.1 Danio choprae
ATCAGGCGCTACAAACTATACCTATTACAACTCCAGTGAACCATACGATCACTGACCCAATTGTCAGGGGGACTTGATTTCTCACAGCTCTGTATGCTTATATCGTAGTACTGTGACGTCACGCACTGCTGTAGTACAACTCATGACAAAGCATTGTATGTTAGTCAATTATGCAAATGGCCATTTATTAAATTATAAAGAATTTCTTAATCGATTCAATATTCCCATCCCCCCTAAAGAGTTTGCTGTTGTATCTGATGCCATACCATCTGCAGTTATTATTAATCCAAGGCATCCCCTATCCTTCTGTATTTCCCCCTTTAGACCCTTCTACTACAATGGTAGGAAAATGTTGTTTCTCTGCAACTTCTTCAAACAAATCAATACTCTTTATTTCTTAATGGAACTGTATCATATGTTTGGCTCATCCTAAACAGCTACTTAATTACAAATAAGATAAAAGAAGTGAATACACATCCAGTGAATACTCGCTTAGTAAAATACAAAAAAAGATGGTGATACTAATTGTTCCTTTCGTAACCAACACCCAGAGTCCCTAGTTCACTTATTTTGGCAATGCAGTTATTCTTATTTGCTTTGGAAAATTTTTTCACAAGATTTTATTAACAAAATTTTATATACAGGCAGCACGGTGGCGCAGTGGGTAGCACAATCGCCTCACAGCAAGAAGGACGCTGGTTTGAGCCCCGGCTGGGTCAATTGACGTTTCTGTGTGGAGTTTGCATGTTCTCCCCGTGTTGGCGTGGGTTTCCTCCGGGTGCTCCGGTTTCCCCCACAGTCCAAAGACATGCGCTATAGGTGAATTGGGTAAGCCAAATTGTCCGTAGTGTATGAGTGTGTATGGATGTTTCCCAGTGATGGGTTGCCGCTGGAAGGGCATCCGCTGCGTAAAACATATGCTGGATAAGTTAATAAAGGGACTAAGCCGAAAAGAAAATGAATGAATAAATGAATTTTACATACATAAATGTAAATTTTCGAACCAAAACCCTTTTTTAAATATTTTGCTTACTGAAATGCAGTATTACTTTAAAACTATTTCTAACTCTTTTACAAAAAAGGCTTTCAAAACAACAGAAATTTGCAAATTATATCATCTTTTTCTTTAATGTGTGACGTATATACCTACTTTTTTTTCCTTTTTCAAAATGTTTTTCTTTCATTTTCTTTATAATGTACAGTTATTGTATATTCTCACTTTTCGCATAATAAAAAAGACAAAGTGTTTTTAAAGTACTGTTAATATATCTGTCATTTTTATTTAATTTTTTTCAAAATTATGGTGAGAAATAGATGTACATATTTAGTGCATATATAGTTTGCACATATTTACAATACAAAATAAATTAAAATAGCTCATGTCGAGGGCACATATGATAAGTTTCTTGTACATTTTAATTTTTCTGTGACACCCAAGGAATTTTCTTTTTGTTTTCTCTTCAATTAATTCTAGTATTGTTTTCTCATTCAGAGATGTAACTTGGATTCATTTATCCATAATCAGTATGATACAATGTGCAGTAATAAATTGCTTTTCACGGGCTAAAAATAATATATATTCACACTCGCTCTCTCTCTCTTTAAGAAAGTTGCTTCTAAGCCTTGCTCTATTACCCATTTAATTTTTTGTAGGTATTCCTAAAGGGGAAATCTTTGGCTAATGCCAGTTTTTTGTTACAAATAATCTCACAACTCAACCTGCAATTAGAGGGATACAAAGTTAGCATTAGCTCTACTGTAAAATATCTGGTTGTTATTTTAGACAGCAACTTCATATTATATCTTCAATCATATCTCCCATGTCACAAAAACCGCCTTCTTTCATCTGAGAAACATCGCTAAGTTACGAAGTATGCTATCCATCTCAGATGCAGAAAAGCTAGTTCATGCTTTTATGACTTCTAGGCTGGATTACTGTAATGCTTTGTCCTCTATTAATAAACGTCAGCTAGTACAAAATGCAGCTGCCAGAGTTCTTAGCAGGTCTAGAAAATATGATTATATCACCCCAATTTTATCCTCCTTACACAGGCTGCCTGTTAAGTTTCCGTTTTGATTATAAAATATTGCTTCTTACCTATAAAGCTTTAAATAATCTAGCTCCTGTTTATCTAATCAACCTTCTGTCTCACTACAATCCAACCCGCTCTTTAAGAACTCAAAACTCAGGGCTTCTGGTAGTACCTAAAACAGCAAAGTCAAGTAAAGGAGGTCGAGCCTTCTCTTTTATGGCTCCTAAACTCTGGAATAGCCTTCCTGATAATGTCTGAGGCTCAGACACACTTTCTCAGTTTAAAACTAGACTAAAGGTCTATCTTTTTAGTAAAGCATACACTCAATGCATCGCATAACGGTATGACGCATGAGTGTGCTAAACACAGGTGAGCTGGCTTGACAACCACCTGTAGGACACACTCTTAATGCACCAGACATTTTGTTAGAAAGTCTCATATGCTTTACATGTTTGTTTCTATGTTTGTTTATGGAACTATTATTTCATTTATAACACTCCATTTTTGCATCTCGTTTAAATACACTATGAACAGCAGCTATGATAACTATTTTCTTTATTCTCTATTTCGACCTGGGGATACTTATCCAGAGGCCCCTAGAGATTATGCAGCGCCATTGATGCGATCCAAGACCTGTGAAGAAATGATTCCAAGGTATCCATAATCCTGGACTAGGCTGTATCCCGAGCTGATGCTGTGGCGGTCATGGAGGAGTGAAGTGGATGAGACTGATTCCTGAAAGACCACAGTGACAGATGAGTCCCCGCATTGATCCTGTGGGCCAGCCTGATCACCCCCCGGTGACCTACTCACACCTGCAGTTCTCCACGATGGACGTCCAGCTTCTCCAGCCTAGACTGCACCTCCACACAGGAAGTTTGGCCAGAAGAAAAATGGTCATACCCAACAGAGCCTGGTTTTTCTCAAGGTTTTTTTTCCTTCACTTTTGTCTATTGAAGTTTTTTTTTCCTTGCCACTGTCACCATTGGCTTGCCCTGATTGGGACTTGTGGAGCTGCGCATCGATGGATTTGCTCTTCAGTGTTTGAACTAAACGCTGAACTGAACTAAACTGAACTCCAACTCTGCAATCTGGACTGTACTAGAACTATGTTAAGCTGCTTTGACACAATCTACATAGTAAAAGCGGCATATAAATAAACATGAATTGAAATTGTGGCAAGGGGATGAGTTAACTATATTTGAATAAAAGTTGGGCCTCACGGTGGCGCAGTAGGTAGCACGATTGCCTCACAGCACGAAAGTTGCTGGTTTGAGCCTCGGTTGGGTCAGTTGGCATTTCTGTGTGGAGTTTGCATGTTCTTCCAGTGTTGGCGTGGGCTCCCTCTGGGTGCTCCGGTTTCCCCCACAAGTCCAAAGACATGCGGTATAGGTAAATTGGGTAAGCTAAAATTGTCCGTAGTGTATGTGTGCGAATGAGTTTGTGTGAATGTTTCCCAGTGATGGGTTGCAGCTGGAAGGGCATCCGCTGCGTAAAACATATGCTGGATAAAAATACACCACCCTGGGAGTTACCCAGGGAAATAACTCAATTTTAAAAAGGCACATAGGTTTGTTTCCCTCATAAAGGCAAAGAAGAGACATGGGTAATCACAAAAATATTTATTTCATTAAAAATGTAAATGTTTTTAAAAACACACCAGAAAAACTAATAACTGAAAATAACTTAAATGCGCAATGAGTACAATCAAGCGGGTCAATCAGGTGAACAATGTACTTTCTATGATCTGGTTGAGAGACAGTAATCACAGCATCTCACATACAAACAAACTCTGGATCCAGACACCAACATAAGTGACGATAATAATTAAATGATTTAAAAAAAAAAAAAAAAGAAGATCTAAATAATTTAACCAAAACAAATGCTCTGCATAGATTGAAAACAAAAAGAAAGAAAACAAACTGAAAATAATATTCACAAAACAAAAGCAGAGCACAACGAACACAAATCAATATATGTATATAAAAAAAAATAAAAAAAAATAAAATAAAAACACAACAAATGAAGCGGAGCACAAAGCGGCACTGCAGTAAAGCGCAGTCCCCTTTAAACAACAGCGGTGATGGCGTCCGCACGGCAGCCACTAACAGCACTGGAGTTAGCAGTAGCAGCGTGGTAAGAACAGCGGTAGCAAAAACCCTAACGACCTCCGAGAACAACCACAGCGATAATGAGGACTAGGAAAACTAGCAAAACGAATTAAGTAAAGGGAAAAAGGGAGCAAAAATAAAACGGGCGATAAAGGGAAAATCCAATCAGCGCAAAATCAGACGCTTTACGAGCAGTTGTTGATCAGGTACGCTACTACAGCGAGGTGCAGGAAAATCATGCCTGCCAATGTGAACAGTCATCCAAGCCAGCACAGCCACGAAAAGCGCCACAGCCACACAACGCACTGTAGTCGCAAAGACGCACACCAAACAAAGCTCAGAGTCGGACGGGACGCATCCCAAGCAACAACCAATCAGGCTTTAAAAAGGCGGTGCTACGTGCCGATTGGATGATGCCAATGTCAATCAGATCACAACGTACCATCACAAATTGAATAGTTGAACATTGATTTTAAAACACAGGACAGCATTTAGATTACACATGACAAACAATATACATTTCACTTAAATTTTCAATTTCATTTTCACTTTCACTTCAGACAGATTTCTGGTCCATTTGTCAAAGTCTTGTTGAATTGATTTTTTTATTATAAACAGTTTAGTCAGAATCTATGACCCTGACACTGATAAGATGCTTTCTTTTTGTTTGTCTGTGGAGCTTTCTGTGAGGGGATCAACTGTGAGGTGACAACAGCACAACAGGAAGAAGCCTTTCAGCTCGTTCAGCTACAGACCAAACCACATCAAACAAATGGCCGAACAAATGCAACTGCTTCACCCGTCAGACCGTGCATGTTTCTGAAGAGAATCAGGCCACAGAATGTTTCCGTTTGACACTCTTTGGGGTTTTGAAACTCATTTTACACCTATGATAGAAACGATAAGATAATAATCATATGATATGATAAAATGATTAAAAAGCATTCAAAAACATCTGATTTATTTTATAATTCAACTTGTTCATAAATCAAGTATTCATATTGATCAACACTCCTATATTTAACAGACAAATACTTTACTGCACAAAAACACAAATGCTTACTGGGGAAAAGTGTTTTCTAGTTCATAAAAAATTTGTACACCATTAAAAACGGTTAAAGTCTTAATAAGGGCTGAAAGATCTTTATACAATATTAAACATTTTTTGCGATCAAAGCGTGTGGTTGTGAACTAGCAGGGCCAGTGTGTGTTGGGGGAGGATTCACTCACCAGACAAACAAGTTTTAACGGATGGCTTTGTTAGATCAGACATTGAACAACTGAAGAAAATGCTTCATCTGTTTGTCTCATTCTGTTTGTGCTGGTGGTGTCTGACTGGTAAGTTCTGAAAACATTTTTCAGAGCCTGAATTCAAGACAATGCTGCTACTGTTTAGATTTGGATATAAAAATATTAAATAATTATTATGAGAACTTTTTTTTTTTTTTTTAAATAATGGTGAAAAACTTAGGCCTGGAATAATCAGTAAAAATAATGAATAAAATGTTTAGCCACAGAAAAAAAATGGAATATTTGAAATGTCATGTCATTTGTAAATTTCGAGAAATATAAATGCCTGAAAAAACTTCCAATATTACTAAATTTGTTATTTAAATTCAAATGGTCTTCTTTCTGTTTTTGCTTTCTTAACAAATTAAACAAGTTAACAAATAATTGCCAATTTTGGTTTTACACTTAACGTGCATGTGTGAAATTTGTTTCTGTATTCTTCAGGTGTGTTTGGAGAAATTGTGTCAGGGCTGGAGGGAGATTCTCTCCTTTTACATGCTACCAATATACATCAAGATGACGATTTGGTATGGAAATTTGGACCTGAAAAATCTTTGATTGCCGAAATGAGTGGAGCTGCTGGAATCTTCTCCACATATAATGATGTTCTTGATGGGAGATTCAGAAACAGACTAAAGCTGGACAAAATCACTGGCTCTCTGACCATCACGAACATCAGAACTGAAGATGCTGGAGAGTATGAATTGAAGATCAGTGGAGCAATACTGAGATCGAAAACATTCAGAGTTTCTGTCTATGGTGAGTAGAGATCATGCGTTCACTTGATTCAACGCTTTTACTGAAGGGAAATTTAAAGGTTACAAATTAAACTCAGTCCACTAACTCAATGTTAATTACCACAAATTTCTTTGACTATTTGTACAAAAACAAAATGCACAAATGGGATCAATATTTCTGAGATTTTAAAGCAGAAATCTAAAGTTGAAAATTTGAGAGAAACACTTGGTGGACAATTCAACCCTCTTTGACTTCCCATTGCTGGAAGATGCGACCTTATCATTTCTGACTTATAACAAGAAGCTAAAAAAGCTGAGTGTGACAAGATGTGCAATAAACAAGCTAAAAAAAACAATCAAAATTCTAAAAGCTGTCAACCCCCCTAAAAATTAGAGTTTAAGGACACAAATGTAGAGTACAGTATGACATATTAGAAAACCAACATTACGCCTGCTGAAAAGAAATATAATCAAACATGAGCAAACACTCGTTATTTTTGACCATGTCAAAGGATTATTTCCGTGTCCTATCCAAATCTCAGGGTAGGAGATATATGGAGAAAACTATATTGGTCAAACTCCCTTTACCTTACTAGTTGTAGGACTGATCCAACTGAATGGTGTAACTAACTAGTTATTTGATAGCATTTTTTAAAACAAAAACAAAGCAGGGAGAAGCTATTAATAATTTTAGCAAGTGTAGCTTTGTCACTCGCAAAAATAATGTTAAGCTAACAGTCAGTAACAACATGTTCCATACACTCTATAAATGCTGGGGTATTTCAACCCAAATTGGGTAAAATATGGACAAACCCAAACTTTAGACTGAATTTGGGACTATAAATATAATTTATTTATTATAACGACTGGATTTCTTCTTTTTTTATTTTTTACCCAAAATTGGGTTGAAATAACCCAGCATTTTTTTAAAGTGTCAAGGTGATGATACATGGGCTCAACTTTGAGTAATGTTGCTGGCCAACTTTGGCAACGATGGTGGCAATGAACAACAAGGTGAGACATATGGCATCTTATCAGGTCAGATGGCTCCAGATCAGATGGATCCAATTGTCTTGCCCATTCTCAATAGGAAAGTAGCCAAGCAACATTGCTAAAAATAAATAAATAAATAATAAAAAAAATAAAATAAAAATAAAATCGCCCCATGTCTCGTCACCTTCAGGACCCCACAATTCACCCATTCTTCCTACTAATGCTTCCTAGCAAGCATTTTTTTTATGTATAAAAGAAGTCTAATAGGTGTCTAAACAAGGCTAAAACTTGACTAAATTTGGGCTGTTGGTGAAAATCTAATAGATGTCAAAAAACACCCAAAACACAGGTACACAGAAATGACTGACTACACGTGTATTTGATGACTAGTCTAGCTTTGGACTGTTGTTAGATTTCCACTGACAGCCCAAATTTAGCCTTGTTTTAGCAAAGCCGTCTACATTTAGATGTCTATTAGACATCTTAAACACAAAGTTGCTTGGTGGGTTCATGCCTCTTATTGCCTAAATCTACTTTTGTGGTCTGAAAGGTAGTCTTTTATTGTTCCGTAGGTAATAAAAACGTAGTTCCAGACTGTTTAATGCATACCAATATATCTGGGCTGGAGGTTTGCAACTTAAAAGGGGTCCGCGGAAGCATTTTGAGTGGGTCACAGACTGTTTTTGTAATGCACGACTCGAATTTTGAAAGTTTTATTTAGATGAGGCAGACATGAGTGTCTAGTTCATCTTCAATTCAGTTTTATTTCTATAATGCTTTTTACATTATTGTTCGAAATCAGCTTTACAAAAGGTTTAGATTAAAGCCTGTAAACATTTGTGATATCTTAGTAATCCTTGTAACATGGAGTGTTTATAAGAAAGTGTCTGGTGCATATGGAGAGGAACGAGTGTGTTTCCTACAGATGAGTTTTTTCTTCAATGGAAGAGATGCAAAAAGTGGCTTCACAGTGAATGCTCGTTCACATAAAATCCTGCTGCTTTCACAAGCACCACACACTGCTCCAAAAAAAAAGGATTTTTTTTTGTAAGCAGCAGCCACCTTGGCTTTAACCTATTACTGAACGTATTATCAATTACCGAACAAAGAACGTTTCACTGAGCTGCGCTGAAAACAAAATGAAGTTTTGTATGTGACATAAAAAATCAGATACATTGACAGTACGTGAGTGTAGGCTGAGCGTTGGCTTGCCAAGTAAAAATACAACTATATACTGTGTGTAAAATACTGTGTCTGGTATTAAAATCATGCTAATCATGTATAAAAAATAATAAAAACTTGCCAGCTGTTACTGTACTCATAGCGCACTGTTGAAAATTACCAAGTTGCAACTTCAGCATATACTGTGTACCTTATTTTTAACCAGTAGTGGCTTGTACATGCTATTTTATTACATCAACAAACACTAATTTGAAATAGATCGTATATAGTTGTATTCTTTAGTTGATCAATTTATGTGTGTTAAGTAAAGTGGACTGGTAAATATATGACAAAGAGCGGGGAAAATGGGCCGCAACATTTGATCAATTTCAAATGAGTTTTCGTTAAAAGGAACATGATTAGCTTGATTTTAATACCAGATACAGTATATTTCACAGGATATAATTAAATTTTTAAATGGCAATCCGACTCTCTCAGCCTTCACTCGCGTTCTGTCATTGTCATTACATACAAATCTAGATTTCAGCGCAGCTCAGTGAAAAGTTCTTTGATTGTAATCAATAATCTGGTCAATAATAATTTAAAGCCAATGTGGCTGCTGCTTATAAAAAGACTTTTTTGGCAGCAGGATTTTGTGTGAATGATCATTTACTCACTCATTCCTTTCCAAACGCACCAGACACTTTCTGATAACAGTGAGTAGCACTGTCGCCTCACAGCAAGAAGGTAGTTGGTTTAAGCCTCGGCTGGGCCAGTTGGCATTTCTGTGTGGAGTTTACATGTTCTCCCTGTGTTGGTGTGGGTTTCCTCCGGGTGCTCCGGTTTCCCCCATAGTCCAAAGATACATGTGGTATAGGTGAATTGAATAAGCTAAATTGGCCATAGTGTATGTGTGTGAATGCAAGAGTGTAAGGGTGTTCCCCAGTGCTGGGTTGCAGCTGGAAGGGCATCCACTACGTAGAACATATGCTGGATAATTTGCCGGTTCATTTTACTGTGGCGACCCCTGATAAATAAAGGGACTAAGCCGAAGGAAAATTAATGAATGAAGCGACAAGGAGGCAACATTCTGCAATAGACAATCAATAGTTGGATAGTTTCCTAGTGTGGGTGTGGCCTAAATGCATTCTGTCTCTTTATCATGCAATAAAAGTTAGTCACAAAATTGATTTATCAATTATATTTATCCTCTTCTGTCTTTCAGCTCGTCTGCCTGTCCCTGCCCTCATCAGAGACTGTTCTTCCTCATCTTCATTATCACAGTATAACTGTTCAGTGGTGTGTTCAGTGGTGAATGTGAGTGCTGTGAGTCTCTCCTGGTACAAAGGAAACAGTTTATTGTCCAGCATCAGTGTGTCTGATCTCAGCATCAGTCTCTCTCTACCTCTGGAGGTGGAATATCAGGATAACAACACCTACAGCTGTGTGATCAACAACACCATCAACAACCAGACCGCACATCTAGACACCAACACACTCTGCCAATCATGTCCAGCTATTGCGGAAACATTACCATATTTATGTGAGCTCTCAAAAATACAGCATTGGTGTATGATAGTGTTTATTGTAGACTTACACGTATGACATTTTCCCCCTTCAGATCAGAGTCTTCTCCTATGGCACATTGTGCTGATATCTGCTGCTGCTGGATTTCTGCTGATTGTAACAGTAATGGGGATCATCTGCATCTGCAAGAAGAAAAGAAAAACAAGTCAGAAAGCAACTAATGCACATGTTATATATGGATCTTCTTGACTGAGATTTGTGACCCTGGAGCACAAAACCAATGTTGCTGCATTGGTATATGTTTGGGAATAATCAACAAACATTGGGTCAAAATGATTGATTATTGAATATTAGTTGTAAAGATCATGTTCCAATGAACACATCCATGTTGCCAATTTCCTACCATAAGTACACTACCGGTCAAAAGTTTGGGGTCAGTTTTTTTTTCTTTCTTTCTTTTTTTAAAGAAAATGATTCTGTTCATCAAGGCGGAATTTATGAAATGTAACAAAAAAAAATTATTGTTAAATATTTATTAAAAAAATTTAAATAACTGCTTTCTTATTGTATGTAGTTTCAAATGAAATTATTACTCCAGTCATTATTGCTTTTATTACCAATACCAATAATAACAACAACAACAACAATAACAATAATAATAATAATAATAATAATAATAATAATAATAATAATAATTAATATTAGAGTAATTTCTGAAGGATGATGTGACTGGAGTTATGAAGCTGAAAATTCATCATTAACATCCCTGGAATAAATTATTAAATTATATTATAAACTACTTTTGAACAGTTATTTTATATAGTGCAATAACACTTCACAATTTTACAATTTGTAATCGTTATTATTAATAGTTATTTTTGATTAAATAAATGCAGCCTTGGTGAGCAGGATATGCTTATTTTAAAACATTTAAACTTCCTACTGACCCTAAACCTTTGACCGGTAGTGTGTATTTAAACTCAAGCTTTGATTTGTAATATTCATTGCTAAAAACTTAATATAGACAACTTTAAAGACAATTTTCTCAATATTTAGATTTTGTTTGAGCTCTCAAATTCTAGATTTTCAAGTTGTTGCATCTCAGCCAAATATTTTCCAATCCTAACAAACCACACATTAATAAAAAGAGTATTTATCTAACTTTCAGATAACACAAATCTCAATTTCCAATAATGGATTTTGTATTGGAGATTTTTCCCAAATGAGTAACTTTAACTCATTATTTTTATTGTTTATGCAGCTCGGACCAAGGAGAACACAAAACATTCAGCGTTGTTTAAACCAAAAACACGAAAAACGGTAAGATACTTCTTGGTGGCTGTCTTGTCTTTAAAGATTTGTTGTTAAAGATTTGCAGATCAAAGAATGAAGCTTGATTAAAGTTTTGCACACATTTGCAGTTAGTCTGTTGGGCCAATTGACAAAGAACTTATTTACATATTCATTTAATTTTATGTTAATGTTAGTCTAAAGTGGACTGGAATGCAGCTTTACAGAGAAAGAGAGAGTTGCGACAATGGAAGTCCAACATTTTCATTCATCACATGATTCAGACTCAAATTGTTCCAAGAAGTGGTTTGTAGTTAATTCAAATAATGTTAGATAATGTTAAAACATACACTTTGTACCTTTCAAAAGTGCAAAACCAGCCATCTTCACCTGTAATTCAGCTGTAAGTGCTAACTTCCGGGAACTATTGAGAGGCTCCATGTGCTTCCATTGCTGTGGAAAAAAGTTCCATGGGAGTCAATGGAGTTCTCTCTCTCTCTCTATGGCTGCGTTGGAAATCGCCTACTACTCGAGTAGGTACTACATTTGAATTTACTACTTGACCGAAAAATATATTCTATGAATGGAATTGGGACATACTACATGTGCCATTTGTTATTATCACATGACCTACTCGTATCAGTTGCGTCGCTTTACTCCCATTCATGAATTTTCTCGCACAGCATTATGAGATAGCATAGCATCCATTGGATGTGCACTTCAGAATTTCGCAGAAAACAGTAAGTCATCCGGGCACTATGAATACTATGAATTCGGACAGAACTCAGTTTTCATACTGTTTTTAACATACTATATAGTAAGGAAGTATGCAATTTAGGACAATATCCTAATATTTTTGAGTGTGTAACAGAAGGGTATGCAAGCTTTAGGACATACTACTTCCTCTTAGTTATGTGCCCTGTCAATCATCTCAACACATCATATCATATACATTTCTTTAATATTTAATTACCTACCATATTGGAGATTCAGCAGCAGGTTAATCTGCCATTTATGCGTCTTTCATGCAGAGAAATCTCCTCAGGTCTTTGGATAATTATGCTTTTAGAAGTTAATTTCCAAAAACGTCTTGATATAAGTTTTACATTGTTGTTGCAGATGATATATAACACGGAATACAAGATTTAAATATTTTCCGGTTGGCTAGATATTAATTATTAGTCACTCAAAAAACTTTACCGAAGCCTCTCTACTTGATGGCTATGGTCTATATCCCGTCATGTTTGTAGTATGTTTACACTTTTTACCTAAGTTTGTAGTTCTAATTGAATTCCTGTCCAATGTGCAATGTCCCCATCTGGGAACCTTTGGCATGCTCTTTTCAACACACTACAGTTTTGGACATACTAGTTCTATTTTCGAATACTATTTAGGATGGATAGTATGCCAATTGGGACACAGCATATATTCCATATGCTGCATCCCAATTGGGATACTACCCATCCCAAATAGAACAGTATGTTCCAAATTTAGAATGTAACTGCCAAAATTTCTAATTAAAATTTCATATCTGCCACTTTTCTTAATTGAAGCTTGATGTGTCGCATGGAAACTACATGGAACACAGTGTAAAGTTTTAAAGCTGTTCTAAAACTCACTCCAGAAAGAGACACGTTAAAACAGATGAGTGCATTTTAGTAATCAGTGAAGCTGCACAGGTGGCACTGTGACACGTCTTTAGTTTTACAGACAGTACATTTCTATTTCTATTTCTCTTGGTTACTACTGGTCTGTAAATCAGAACCAAATGAGGAACCATGCATCTTCATGCGTTGCAAACATTCTGCAGCACGCAATATCTTTAGATGTTTCCTTTCTTGCTATGCAGAAGCTGCCATGGCAAAACTTGGTTGCAAAACTTTGACATTTAAACATTTTATCTGATGATCTGGATCTTTGATGTTATTTTCTCTTGCTCTACAGAAACACCAATCCAGTAACAGGGCTAATATTTTATTATATTATATTTTTTATAATTAATAAATAGCTTGAATAAAAAGCTTTTTAAAACAGGATATAAAACAACCTTTGAAATAGACAGAAACCCATATGTTCAGTTAATTATTCTATTGAATTAACAGCCAAATGAACTCATGAAAGATTAAATCTCAGAGTAACAGCTAAAACATTAGCAAAAGTATTCTGCTGTGTGTTAGGAACCAAATTTAACAAATTGTTACTGACACATATTAACGTGCCTCTTAATACTAACCTACATGCAATAGTAACTAACTGAGCACAGCAAGCTACTACAGGGAAAGGGGTTGACCTTGACTTTTTCATGTTGCCAGATCTGGCACAAAAGAAGCAAGGCTATAATATGCTGAAATAAATTCTAATTATTTACATAGAAGATAATATCAAAACATAACTACCCACTGTAACAACTTGACAAAGTTTGTAATACACTGTAAAACCTGACCTTGAAAATCACTAAATGAAATAAGTTATAAGTTAAATAACTTTGAATTTTTTACAAAGTTACTTTGACTTAATTAAAGAGTTATGGCAACTCATAAATGGATTATATTAAGCAGAACTCAAACCGAATAAGTTACGAATATATTAATTCTGTTTTATGAGTTAACTGTAATGCTGAAACAATACCAAACCATTTGAGTATAGTTTTTTGGACTTAATTTGTTCCATTAACTGAATTTAAAATGTTTAAGTTAACTAATATTCTAAATGTTTGGCAAAATCAACACAGTAAAATATTTTTTTGTTCAATATTAAACTCTAAATAAATAAATAAAGAAAGAAAGAAAGAAAGAAAGAAAGAAAGAAAGAAAGAAAGAAAGAAATATAAGTTTGCAGTAGGGCGTTGCGGTGGCGCAGTGGGTAGCACAATTGCCTCACAGCAAGAAGGTCGCTGGTTCGAGCCTCAGCTGGGTCATTTGGCATTTTTGTGTGGAGTTTGCATGTTCTCCCCGTGTTGGCGTGGGTTTTCTCCGGGTGGTCCGGTTTCCCTCACAAGTCCAAAAACATGCGCTATAGGTGAATTGGGTAAGCTAAATTGTCCGTAGTGTATGTGTGTGGATGAGTGTGTATGGATGTTTCCCAGTGATGGGTTGTGGCTGGAAGGGCATCCGCTGACGTAAAACATATGCTGGATAAGTTGGCGGTTCATTCTGCTGTGGCGACCCCAGATTAATAGAAGGGACTAAGCCGAAAAGAAAATGAATGAATGAATGAAGTTTGCAGTACTCAAACCATTTGGTTTCAAAACTTAACTTAATCGGTTTTCTCAAACAGTTTGAAAGTTGCTACTGAAACTTTAGTGTGTGCATGGCTTTATTAACAAGTTAATACCTTTCTTTTTAAAAAGGTTTTTTTGTCAGAAAAGTTATGCTAGATTCCTGACTGAGTTTGTGTTTCCTTGCAGAAATCAAAAACGGAGGCAGTGTATGAAAACGTACCCAATAAACGATGATCCAACACTGGATCTATACTGGAGATGGTGTCGGCACACCCTGCATAACCGCTTTTGAGAACACTTATTTACTGCTTATTCATCTCGGTTTTGTTTTCAATATTATCATCACACCTTTTGAGTTTGTCTAAATAAATAATTTTATGTTTGGTGTACTGCATTGTGGCTGTCTTTTTGTTAATTTTCTGTTCATCAGTCCCTAACCTTTACATACATGCTTATATTCTGCCCTCTAGCGGCTATACACACACACACACACACACACACACACACACACACACACACACACACTACAGCACCCCTCCTTCATCTTATAAATTCTTACACCTTTTTTGTTGTTAATTCTTACAGACTTTTTTTTCCGCATAATTATAATATAGTTGCTATTGTAATACAACAATTATAGTAATATAAACAAATAAACCAATACTGCAGTTTTACAGTAACTAAGGCATATTATACCTCAATACACCAGTTTACTGTAGTAAAAATGAAAGTATACTACAGTATATTAGTTCACTATTGTCAATACTGCATGTAGCATTCATAAAAAAAAGTGTAAATGCTAAAAATATTCATTCATTCATTTTCTTTTCGGCTTAGTCCCTTTATTAATCTGGGGTCGCCACAGCGGAATGAACCGCCAACTTATTCAGCATATGTTTTATGCAGCGGATGCCCTTCCAGCTGCAACCTGCGACCTTCTTGCTGTGAGGCGATTGTGCTACCCACTGCGCCACCGTGCTGCCCATGCTAAAAATATATATAGTATAATACAATTTACTATAGTATTGTTCAAAGAAACTACGGTGCGTACTACAAATTAAGGTTTAACTTGATCTCACAACTTTTTATAGAGATCATCCTATTTAATTGTATAGAATGGTTGTTAACAAACATAAACTTTTGAGCTGTGTGATTAATTTAGACTGAATTGTAAATTTGTATTGTATTGACCAAAGATCCAACTGAAGTATTTAGATTCTTAATAGAAATTGTGAAGTTTAAACTTTACCTTAAGCCGCTGAAAAAGGGCAAATATTCACCCAAAATAATGAAATTTAATCCAAACAAATACAACCAGAAAATTTCACATTTGATTCTTGTCTACTCCAGAAACTTTAAATGACCTAATGCTGAAGATATCTTATCCTGTATCAGTTACAGCTGTAACTAAAAATACAAATTATTAGCTGTTATACTGATATGTTATTATGGTGTGCATATGCCATAAGGTGATTTGAATGGTTGGTTAGTTAATAAAAGCCCACCTACGTCAAACGATAGGTTGACGTCACTCCAGAAGTCAATGAGCAGCATCTCGGATTCCAGTGGCAGCTGACCCCAGGGTCTGTCTGCGGACTGCAAGACAGGGGTGTAACTTGTAGTACATTAGAGGTGTAACTTGTTATGGAGACCCATGTCAAAACTATGTTGTCGGCAAGATGGCGCTGTACATCAGTTATTAACGTCTACACCTACTCTACACCTAAACCCAACCATCACAGTTATTAACATCTACACCTACTCTACACCTAAACCCAACCATCACAGTTATTACCGTCTACACCTTCCCCAAACCTAAACCCAACCATCATAGTTATTAATGTCTACACTTACACCAACCCTAAACCCAACCATTAAATGTACAGCCGCGAGTTGCGGAGGCTTTCATACTTGATGTGCTCGCCATTGTACTGTTATTTGCAACCACAGGGGGCGACGCAGAGTAGGCAAACTGTCATGACAAAATGGATGAAGTCAGCGAGTTGCATGGTGGAGTTGCTAAATTAATGAATATAATAATATATAAAAGGAATTGGGGTGACACGGTGGCACAGTGGTTAGCACCGTCGCAAGAAGTGGTTCAAGCCCCGGCTGGGCCATTTGGTATTTCTGTGTGGAGTTTGCATGTTCTCCCCGAGTTGGCGTGGGTTTCCTCCTGGTGCTCTGGTTTCCCCCACAGTCAAAAGATATGCGCTATAGGTGAATTGGGTAAGCTAAATTGTCCGTAGTGTATGTGTGTATGTCCTGGTCCTCCAGGTTGGGGGTTGAGTGTTGGGCTAATGACCCACCTCATAAAAACGAAACGTTACAAAACACCAACATGGTGCGACTAAAATACTGTATCAACTTCGATATAAATGGCCCTGGGAGTAAGTAAGTATCAAATGAATAGGTTGACTCAAATGAATAGGAAAACCCATGAAAACATTTGCTGAAAATGTTCTCTTATAAGTATTTCTGCCATCTTGCCAACAACATCTCGTTGTAACATCTCGCATGGTTCAATGGGATCTCGATAACTGCAAGTTATGCCTCTCTAACTTACTACAAGTTAAACACAAGTTGCGCCCCTTCATGTTACGCCCCCGTTTTGCAGTCCGCAGACAGATACACTTGCGGCAGTGGGGAGGTGGCTCTCTCTTGGTTCCTCAGTATCCACAGTCAGGGCTGTCACACACCTGATCAGATGATCTGATGAGCTCCTCCTCTTTGGTGGTAATCTGCTCTGTCGCTCTTGATGGCGATGGCTCAGATATCATGGGTGACTCTCCGTCTGTGGTGGGCTCTAGCAAGTGCTCCCTGCTGTCGGGTGATGGTCGGCTGGTCTCTGGGTCTGGAGTGGCCTCGCCAGTGTCTACTCCACATGACTTAAGTGACAAAGTTTCAAGTACCATCTTATTCCGATAATTCTCTTCAAGCGATGTTGAGGCTTGCAAAGTAAAACCTGCAGAGCACATCATCTGAAAAGCTGGTGGTGCAGTTCGTGCCAGAAACAGTCTGGTATGGTCCTTGAGGCTTCGTTCCCCCTGCTCCAGGAGGAGAAGAAATTAAGGTGAGGTGGTGGGGTTAATGGAAAACATGAGGAGGGGGAGGAAAAATAAACACTGAGAAGAAAAATACTATGAAAAATTACTTTTTCTTTGTCGGTCCAGTCTTCTACAAATGCATGGGCAACAGGGATTATCAAAAACATATACTTATGTACTTATATTGTCAACATCCTGTGTTCCTACATTACTTTTTGTAAGTGTTTGTAAATAAGTATTCACAGCCTTTGCTCAATACTTTGTTGATGCACCTTTGGCAGCAATTACAGCCTCAAGTCTTTTTGAATATGATTCCACAAGCTTGGCACACCTGTCTTTGGGAATTTTTTGCCCATTTCTCTTTGCAGTACCTCTCAACCTCTATCAGGTTGGATGGGAAGCGAACCAGTCTAAGGACCCAGTCTAAGGTCAAGAGCACTCTGAAGCAGGTTTTCATTCAGGATGTCTCTGTACTTTGCTACATTCATCTTTCCCTCTATCCTGACTAGTCTTCCAGTTCCTGCTGCTGAAAAACATCCCCATAGCATGATGCTGCTACCGCCATGCTTCACTGTAGGGATGGTATTAGCCTGGTGATGAGCGGTGCCTGGTTTTCTCCAAACGTAACGCCTGGCATTCACTCCAAAGAGTTCAATTTTAGTCTCATCAGACCAGAGAATTTTGTTTCTTATGTTCTGAGAGTCCTTCAGATGCCTTTTGGCAAATTCTAGCCGGGCTGCTATGTGCCCTTTACTAAGGAGTGGTTTCCGTCTGGCCACTGTAAGGTTCTCGTCTCTCCACAGAAGAACGCTGGAGCTCAGACAGAGTGACCATCGGGTTATTGATTACCTCCCTGACTAAGGCACTTCTCCCCTGATCACTCAGCTTAGATGGCCGGCCAGCTCTAGGAAGAGTCCTGGTGGTTCCAAACATCTTCCACTTACGGATGATGGAGGCCACTGTGCTCATTGGAACTTTCAGAGCAGCAGAAATGTTTCTGTAACCTTCCCCAGCCCTGTGCCTTGAGACAATCCTGTCTCGGAGATCTACAGACAATTCCTTCTTCATGTCTTCATGCTTGGTTTGTGCTTTGACATGCACTGTCAACCCTGGGACCTTATATAGACAGGTGCATGCCTTTTCAAATCATGTCCAATCAACTGAATTTACCACAGGTGAACTCCAATGAAGCTGCTGAAACATTTCAAGAATGATCAGTGGAGACAGAATGTACCTGAGCTCAATTTAGTGCTTCACATCAAAGGCTGTGAATACTGATGTGCATGTGATTTTTCAGGTTTTTTATTTTTAATAAATTTGCAACAATTTCAAAAAAAATTCACATTGTCAATATGGGTTATTGTGTGTAGAATTTTGAGGAAATAAATAGATTTAATCCATTTTGGAATAAGGCTGTAACATAAAAAAATTTGGAAAAAGTGAAGCGCTATGAATACTTTCCAGATGCACTATATGTGTGTGTGTGTGTGTATGTATATGTATATGTATATGTATATATATTCATTCCTTTTCTGTATGGCTTAGTCCTTTTGTTAACAAAGGAATCACATGACATAACAAAAGCACATGGAACACTAGACATGGGAAATACACGAGCCTGACACAATGATTATATATACTCAAGCTGAGCTGCATGCACATTGCTTTTAATGCACACACCTAACCCCACCCCTAACCCTCACAGTAACATCACTAGCTCCATTGAGTGCATTGTTTCTGACATTGCATGTCTGAGATATGCAGTCTCAGCTTGCATATCCAAGTCTGCATCCAGATACTATTGTGCTTTTCTGTCTCAATGTCAAACACTTTTTCAGGAGGGCATAGAACTAACGCTCATAGCAGCAGGACAGGAAGAAGCCCTTTTTACTTAATGCCTACTAAACTAAACCCACCTGCACTGAGAGCTCATTTTCACGAACAAGCTGTTTGTCCACCAGCAGATCAAAGCACATTTCTGAAGCTAACCGACCGCAGCAGGTTTCAGTCTGACTCAGAAGATGGTTGTCAGATAGCACAAGAGTTTTTTTTCCATTCTCTAAAACCAAGAGCAGAATAAATGTACACAATTTTAAAATCTGCAGTAGACGTGGGCTACATTTCCCTACGAGATGCTGTTCATCCGCTATTCAGACAATATTATTCTACTTATTGTGGACGTTTGACCTTATCTAAAATGATCAATGTTGAAAATGAAGAATGTATGTGTTTGTGTGTTAAATCGTGTATAAATGTATAAATTATACGTTTGTGTGTGTGTGTGTGTGTGTGTGTGTGTGTGTGTGTGTGTGTGTGTGTGTGTGTGTGTGTGTGTGAGTGATAATTGTGAGGGCTCAAATTATTTATTTAAATATATATATTTTTAAAGTTGTATACACACTTTAAAATGTATATACTGTATTAGCCCAACTCTAAAAAAGTGTATTAACACAAAACACAAAATTAACACAAAACAACAACAGTTGGGTTAAAAAGTATAAATTAAATGTAATTTAGTTGTTGTTTTTTCATATTTGACTCTAGTTAAAAAGGCTTAGATATTGGTCCAAACATGTTTTTATCTTTAGCCACTGTTTCGCACATTTCTCTAATGTTTATGTTGAGGTTCGGCAATAGAAAATATCATTAATCTGATATAAAACCAATGAAAGTCTAAAATGCTGGGTGGTATAAACCCAAGGGTGGGTCAAATATGGAAAAATCCAACATTGGGTTAATGTTTTTAATTATATTATGAATACATTTTTAATTCAAATATTTAGGTTGTTTTTTGGTAAGCGTATGCAGTAGTGTGTGT
>CAIGQW010053379.1:2090781-2106345 GCA_903798125.1 Danio choprae
TTTCACTGAAAATGGTTCACGTTTTTGTTTTGTTCTGTTTGTGCTGGTGCCGTATGATTGGTAAATTAGAAAGATTTTTTTTAATGTGGTGTCATTAATTTCAATTCCGGAGTAATAAGCTCACATTTTTCTTTGCGTCTCTCTGCTGGTGTTGTTCATTATTTTCTACACTATCGTGAGAATTAATCGGTTTAAAATCTATCTTTAATGTTCCGCAGGTGTGTTTGGTGATGAAGTGAAGTCTGTGACAGAGGGAGATTCGGTCACTCTAAACTGTGAAGTTACTGAGATACCTAAAGATGACGACATAATCTGGAAATTTAGAGATAAATTTGGAGCTAAAACATCTTTAATTGCTGAAATGAGTAGAGCTGCTGGTATCTTCTCCACATATGATAATGTTCTTGATGGGAATTTCAGAGACAGACTGAAACTTGACAATCAAACTGGATCTCTGACCATCATTAACATCACAACTGAACATTCTGGACACTATGAAGTGCACATACGTGGAGCTATACTGACAACAAAAAAATTCAGCATTTCTGTCTATGGTGAGTACAGATTATTGTTCCCATCATTCTGGTTTTATAAGTTATGCAAGTATTGAAATTTGAGTAAGAGCTTAAGTTGCATACATACAGTGCTCAGCATATATAAGTACACCCCTTACAAATCTATCTTTTAAATTAAATTCATTTTAAATATTAAAATTTTAAATATTCATAATATATTTAATATTTTTAAATACAATATATGTTTGTGCATGTACATTAGATTAGTCGGTACTAAAGACAAATCTGGAGCTTATCTAACAAAATAACTTGCGATAATGCTCCAATAACTAGTCCACCCAAATTTATATGTTATAGAAAAATATTAAATACAAATTTTTTAAAAAAAGAGGAAAAAAAAAATCAATAGAAGCAAAACAATGGAAATTTTTTTTTTTTTTGCAATATTTTGCATGAATTTAATTGTATTATCTTTCCATTTCTAAATATTTTTGGTGACTAAAATATTATTTTAATAAATATATCTGTTTAATAAACCTGTTTTGTTTAAACGCACCAAAATACATTGCCTATATTCACTGAGAAATGGATAAAAATATTTATTTTCAAAATGGGAAGTACTCAATTACGCTGAGCACTGTGTTTCATTAGAATTGTACCAGTATCTTTTAAGCAGTCTCGTCTGTTTATTTCGTATGCACCAGGGTATGTATGGCAGCATCTACAATTATTTAAAAGAATTGCACTAAAATGTGAACCTGGACCACAAAACCATCACAAGTGTCAATTTTTGGAAATTGAATATTATAAATCATCTCAAAGTTGAATAAATATGCTTTCCGTAGACTAAACTATTAAAATTTGTAATCTGAAGGTTAAAAACATCTAAATACTAAGAAAATAAACTTTAAAGTTAACCAGAAATGCATATTACTAATCAAAAGTTAAGTTTTGATTTACTTAAAGTAAGACATTTACTAAATATCTTCATGGAATAGTTTTGCACCATAGACTTTTGCCAAAAATGTACACGTGCAACATAAGATCTACCATAGGGTCACAAATAGCGTAGGGTGAACACAGCCTAACACCATCCAAAAATAGAAATTGTATTAGATTCGATTACATTTATCTTATGTTCTCTAATGTTTCAGCTCGTCTGTCTGATTCTGTCCTCATGAGAAACTCTTCTCAGTGTTCTTCGTCCTCATCTTCATCAGTCCAGTATTGTTCAGTGATGTGTTCAGTGGTGAATGCGAGTGCTGTGAGTCTCTCCTGGTACAAAGGAAACAGTTTATTGTCCAGCATCAGTGTGTCTGATCTCAGCATCAGTCTCTCTCTACCTCTGGAGGTGGAATATCAGGATAAAAACAACTACAGCTGTGTGATCAACAACACCACCAGCAACAAGACCACACATCTGGACATCGACACACTCTGTCAACCATGTCCAGGTACGACAGCATTAACATACACAGTACGAGTTTAAATTCACTCACACTAATGACTGTCTCCTTCAGGTTCTCCAGTATCCGTACCTCTGCTGATTTCTGCTGCCGCAGGATCTCTGTTGATTGTATCTTCAGTTGTGATCTTGATCCGGATCTACAGGAAACACCGAAAAACTGATCAAGAAGGTGTGAAGATGTTAAACTCTCATACATTTATAGTAATTATAGTATAACAATTCATTGTTTTGAAAATAAACCAATTAATATGCATATAAAGTGTATGTAAATGTTTACTCGTATCTGAATATATTTTTGTTTTGGGTAAATAAATAAAAATTCAGCGCACTTTGTAAATGTAAATGTATTAATAAATGTAAAAAATTACTAACATTTTGCATCTCTCAAATAAACTGCACAAACTAAAAAAACATTAACACTGGAAATAAAATAAGATAAGTCGATGCATCAATTCATTTAAAAAAGCTTTCTACACTTTTTGAACATAACATTACATGCGTAAACGTGCATAGACTACAATGTATCAGTGACAACTCATTAAGCTGAATAATTTCATAAAATACAATGAATGCAAATGACCTTACTTTTGTTGAATGTGACTTTAGTGCAAAGACTTTGTTAATAACTTTTTAATAGGGGGAAAACAAAGCTGTAAATGTCATTTGATTTGATACTAATGTGCATCACATCTTAAGACAATCTACTCCTGTTCAAACAGCTGAGATTCAGTCAGAGCAGATCACTTACACTGAGCCTGTGTTCAACAAATCGGTAAGTTGATTTCATGTGAAATTTGATTGCGTTCTTGTATCATTCCAGCAGTACATCAGATACATTTGTGTAATGATCTACCTTACTGAACTGAGCAGAAGTCTTAGACCACCAAGTTTTGTTTAAGCAAAGTTTAAAATAGCATTTATACTTGATTTCCGATGTTTTTATTAAGGTGCTAATAGAATACTGTAATTTTCAAGTGTCACACGAGCTTCATGTTACAATCACGCATGAAACGTGTGGTTTTGGAACATTTCCATTCATTCATTTTCTTTTCGGCTTAGTCCCTTTATTAATCTGGGGTCGCCACAGCGGAATGAACCGCCAACTTATCCAGCATATGTTTTACGCAGCGAATGCCCTTCCTGCTGCAACCCATCACTGGGGAACACCCATACACACCTATTCACACTCATACACTACGGACAATTTTGCTTACCCAATTCACCTATAGCGCATGTCTTTGGACTGTGGGGGAAACCGGAGCACCCGGAGGAAACCCACACCAACACGGGGAGAACATGCAAACTCCACACAGAAATGCCAACTGACCCAGCCAAAGCTCGAACCAGCGACCTTCTTGCTGTGAGGCAAGAGTGCTATCCACTGCGCCACCGTGCTGCCCATGAACATTTCCATGTTATATGATAATTTTTTACATAAACATTTTGCACAAAACGACCCATTTTCTGTGGGTTTTGCACGTGTTTTTAACGTGTGATATTAACAAACACTGTGTTATGGGTTTTTTTTTTAACAGAAAAGTAAAGAGGAGGATCTCATAGTGTATGCACCCATTACCGTGAGAAGATAATCAAAGGTAAATCTTTTTGTAAGCACAAAAACCTCCTGTAACAGATTTGACACCACATGTACAATGAGGAAAACACCATTCAGAGGCATTGAAAGTGTAATAAAAAGAGATGGATTCAACTGGAGATGGAGTGAATTGGATGCCTAAAATATGTTCTTGTAGAACCAGGACTTTAAATAATTATCTATATTCTATGAACCACATAAAATGGCTTAAAGGTGACCTATAAAGAAAAGCGTCTTGGTTACTGTTGTGACCCATGTTCCCCGAAGGAGGGAACGAAGATGTTGTGTCAACTGACACATTGGGAATTGCTAGATGACCAATCACTCTGAAGAGTAAAAAAAATGGACCAATAAAGGCCTATGAATTGGCAAAGCACAGCTCTTCACAGGTGTGGCTGATATATTCAGCTGAGTATATAGCCTGGACCTAAAGAAGAGCAAGCCAGCCTTTTAATCACTGAAGAAGCTGAACACTCAGCTATCAGCTAAACACCCAGGAGTCTCTGTTTCCTCCTTTGGGAGGCGTGGAATACAACAGTAATCAGGACATTCCCCTTCAGATTGGGAACTTCAACATTGTGTCAACTGTTTGCCAATATGTATAGAAAGCGCCACAGGAGCTGGACCTTGACACGGGGAACTTCACTTTGGCATAGCTTAGCTTGCACCGATTCCCAAAACGCTGGCTGACCAATCGGGCATACCAGACAACATAATGGGCCAAGCACACAGCTCCTCCTCTGAGTAGGGTGTTGAGGCCTCGGAGTAGACGAAGTGCACAGAGCTTGCGAGCTGGAAGGCAGCATGTCCCATGCTGGAAGTGCTTGGGCTTTAAATCTGGAAAGTGGAAAAACTGCTCTTTCTTGATTACCATTGTCTGTACACGGCTGCATTCATTTGCATGTGGGACCCGCTGAACGGTCCTCGTTGTCTTCTCCCGGCATCAATGACTGAAAATAAATTATAAACAAAAATGTTTGACAAAAGAAATACAAAAAAAAACATGTCTGTCACCAGGTGGTGTTCAGTTGACAGCTCTGCCCCTCTCTTTACCCGAGTGTCCAAGACATACGGTGGGAGATCAGATGATACAATCACAAAGTCCATCATCGACCTCCACCCTAGGGTGTCCTGGTGCCATGTGCACTGTTGGACACCCTTATGCTCGAACATGGTGTTTGTTATGGACAAATTGTGATTAGCACAGAAGTCCAACAACAAAACACCACTCGGGTTTAGATCAGGGAGGCCGTTCCTCCCAATCACACCTCTCCGGGTATCACTGTCATTACCCACGTGGACATTGAAGTCCCCCAGTAGAACAATGGAGTCCTCAGTCTGAGCACCTTCCAGCACCCCTCCCAAGGACTCCAAGAAGGCCGGGTACTCTACACCTGCAGGAGGAGCCATTAGGGGCCGGTGCATTGTGGAACGGGTGGTGGTCGAAGGTTAGGACCACGACAACCCGATCGTCAGGCACAAAAAACAAATATTCACCCAAAATATTAAACTTTCGTCAATTAGAGACATAACACTTTACCCTTTCAATCATCTTGTCAAAGTTTGCCTAATGATGCATTCAGAAATACTTAAACATATCTTTATCAACTGTAACACATATAGCATTAAATAAATATTAATGTTATTATTAAATGTTATTATTAATTAAAACCCCTTTACCTAAACCTATCCCACTTTTACTACCATCTCGCGCATTTGCAATGCGTTTTACCTGCATTTATTTGTAGTTATAATTGAATCCATTTCCAACACTCAATGTCTTCTGTGTAAAATCCCAGCTAACAATTTTTGGTTCCCAGAATGTTCACTTTTGGTTAGCCAGGAAGATTTCCTAGACATTAGTTTTGAACATTCTTTACAGATTAATAGAACATTGCCTGAAAGGTTCTCTTTAATTTATTACAAAAACCTGCTTGCAACATACACCGTAAAGAAATATATGACAAAAAGTCGACTGAAATGTTTTCGTTAATTTAACTTATTTTAATCAGTTAGTCCAGTTTATCAGCTTTCTTATACAAAGTTAAACATACTTTAAGTCAGTTTTTTTTAAGTTGATTAAACTAAAAAATGCAAGGCTGCAAGAATAATTCTACAGTGTACTGAGAAGTTTGTTAAATAGAACCCACAGGGAACATTTCCAGAACATTCTAATTTGGTTTTAATATTCCCAAAAAATAACCAAATATACAACACATGGAAACCATAAAAGAATGTTCTATGTTTGCTGGGATTAGCCATTAAGAGTGTGGAAGGATCTACACTTTTAATTTCTATAGCAGACCACCTGGATAACTGTAAAATACTGTAAAAAAAAAAGTAATATAGAAGAATATAATATAGAAAAATACAAAATTGGGAGGCAGCACTGTTCACTTCAACGTTGCAGCGGAATACCAAATGAATATGACATCACAATGCTGGTGGCAGCCGCCAGGGATCAGCAGTGTTGGGGTAAGTTACTTTAGAAAGTAATGCATAACAATATTGAGTTACTCCCCAAAAAAAGTAACTATAGTTGCATTACCGAGTTACTTTTTATGGTAAGTAATACGTTACGTTACTTGTGTTACTTTTTCTGACCTGGCTGAGGCTTGATCTCTTTCAGAACTCTTTTTTTTTTTTTAAATAGAGGAGCTCTGCAATTAACAATGCACTGTATAACCTACACCTACATTTACCTTAAAAAAAAAATTAATAAAAAAAAAAAAACATTAAAAATATATATTTTAGGATGTTATATGAGAACTTCCTGACCCCAGAGCTCTACATGCCTTATTTGAAGGTTTAAAAGCAATGTTTGCTACTTTTGTACCATTAGTACAAAAAAATAAATAAATCACTGTCCATCGAGACCATCCCCTTTTCCTTTTCTTCGATGTGTTCAAAATAATGAACACATTCTCTCATTGTGAATACTTTCATTTTAATTCAGCAATTGATTTTCAAAAAAAGCAACTCAAATATTATGACTTAATTTTTAAAAGTAATGCGTTACTTTACTCATTACTCAGAGAAATAATATTATTATGTAACTCATGTTACTTGTAATGCGTTACCCTAACACTGGGGATCAATGTGATAATAAAATGTATTAATAAAAGTTTGCAGTAACATTAAAAAAGCCAATCATCAAGCATTGTCTATCTGATTTTCTTCAGTACAGCAAACATTTCCTTTTGAGAATGGAGAACAGCAAAGTTTTTCCCATTCTGCATCAGATTTGTGTGTTTGTTAACAGTTCATCAGAGCAGAACTCCTAAATAATAAGAATGACATACACGACTACACATTTGCGATTGCACAGGCACTTTCTTTAAACAGAAGCCCTTATATTTGTTCATTTACAGATGAAATCATCTGAAACAATTGGCAGTCACAAAAACAAACTGGGGAACACAAATGACAATACAATTGAGAGCATATCCATAAACATATACATATACCTAATTCTTTGGTATTTAAAACATAAAAACCGCTTGCATTTTTTGTCCCCATAGATTCTGCCCATTTTCATCTGAGATGTACTGTATTGGTGACCACAGTCTTTGTAGTGACCATAACTGTACATTAACCATATTAGATTTACGCAGCTTCTAGAAGCTTTTTTGGCTTGATTGACGGTTAGGGTGGGATATTTGGCAGACCTACAACTGTTTAAAAACTGACGGCTAGGGGCTTGAAAATATTTATCAAAAAATTCTAATATATTTTAAAGTAGAAACTTTACAATATAGCTTCATGGACTATTATCTTTACTTAATTTTTTTACCATAAAATAATGTACAATGCATTTTTGGCTATTGCTAAAATATATCTCCAGGGTGACATTTGCGCCTCTCTATGAGGTTGAATATAAACAAAAAAACAAAAAACAAAAAGAAGACGCAAGCACGCTCGGAAATTAGTGTTTAAGGCACATTTTGTTTACATATAGCAACAGAGTGACAATAATAGCAACTAACAGCATTCAATATTCATTACATTTATATTTTAGATCAACATTTCCAAAATTGTCAGTGCATATGAAGGGCTGATTTCCATAAAGCATCCAGGTTATTATTTATAGTAAAACTGCAGCTTTTAAATTCACAACAGCATGTGTGGAGTGCTCATCTCTTGAAGTATGAGAAACAATGAATCTCTTGTTATAATGCACTTATGGTATCTTAAAAACGCTCAATAGGATGTAAATAGATAAATATTACACAATAACAGATGTCAAACAATACAGTACAATACAATACAATACAATACAGAGAGATGTCATACTAGCTAGTAACGTCAATAGTTTAAAAAGAATGATTAAAAAACTTCAAGCATTCTTTGTTTTATTGCTAGCAGTGTTCATTTGTTTCTCTAGTTTATTAAAAGGCACTATCGTTAGCTGAACTTAGCAGTTTTTTTTTTATGTTTCTTTGAAGATGATGACCGTGACACATTAATGCTGGTATGAATGTAAGGAAAAATCCTTATTAATGCCTTTTTTTAACATTCGTGGGTCTCCTTGCTCACTTTTGCTTCTTTATCGTTCTGAAAAAAAATCTAAGGGCTACATGTCCTTAACCGTAAGCCTTCAAGCAAAAAAAGAATTGGGAGACTCCTACCCTTTCATGCAATTGTGCAAACAGAGTAATAAGTAGAAGTGCTAATGGGGCGTTCACACTAGATGCAGCTCGAATAATAATAATAATTAGAAGCATGAACATTTTGAGTTTACTCGCTACATCTGTGTCAAATTCGCTTCACAATAATGAGGATTAGCGTCACAGGAGGGGGGTCTGTCTGCCTGGAGACTCCAGTTTCATTGCTAAATGAAAGGATGTTTATCACGTCTTTGCATTGACTTAACATGTACATCGCTCGCGTTTGATGCATCATTTCCGTGTAGTGTGAACCAGAATTGGGACTGGGCCTTGATCTTCATTACGCTGTCAGTGAGTGTGATGATCTCTAAATTTCATCTACACTTATTCCTTCAAATTTACATTTGAGTTTTAATATTTCCCACTGAATTTGAGGATTCACATTCCCACCAGCAGAGAATGCTCCCTGTAAGAAAACAGATTTACAGAAGGTAAAAAAATAAATGAACATACAAACACACAAAAAATAATAATAAAAACAAAAGTGGATTGGGGTTTTAGAGGAAAGGCAGAGTGGTCTTTTTTTCCCTAAATATCTGGGGTAATATTTTCAAGCTCAAATTTTACATTTATGTAGGGTAAGCATGTTGGTGGATGATGCAAGTTTTATAAAATGGACACAAAACAAAATTGTTTCATCTGACTTTTCCCTTATGTTCATCTTTCTCATCTAAAATGCATATTTCATTCAAAACAAAGGATTTACTACTTTACTTATTCACCGTATTTACTCGATCTTTACATCAAGTTGCAATTTTTGTTTTCATACGATTTTTTATATTATTTTCCAGCATATAAGAGTATGAATTTAATTTATGCGTTTGTGAAGACATGCTTTAGGCATGAAAAAGAAATTATTGATGTTAAAGCTCAGTTATAAAGCGTTGCAAAAAGCGCTGTCAATACATGCATTTACCTTATTTTGCTCATATTTTCTTGAAAATAGATTGCTTTAAGTAACTGGTTACTTTTCTGTGTATCTCACATTATCTTTAATAAATTAATGCTAACAATGCTGTTATATACAGCTTTAAAATCACATATTTTATTGAAATATCACACAAAACTAGATTCGAAGTCCCTGCTTTTAGTACTATCATTCAGTTTATTTTACCTCATCATGCGGTTTTCTTCTCCACTGGACAATGACGATCACTGCAGCCACAAGCAGCAGGACAGCACCAGCAGCACCAGCAAAATGCACACGAGCAACAGCAGCTGAAGAGTCTGTAACAATAAAGAGAGACGATCTTCTCAGGTCAACTGAAATTCACTAATATTCACAGCTTTTTGTAATGTAGTAGAATTTGAAGTGCATTTTTTGTATATATGAAGAAAAAAAATATGTATGCAACAAGTTAATTTATGACGCACAAAAACAACACAATTTAATTAAAGAAAGTGTATCATAGAGACACTTCCTGCTAATAAGTTTGATGCACCGACCGACCATCCAGAAATCAGAATCTGACATAATTCTTGTTTGTTTGTAGTATTTAATTTTGCATATTTCTGTTCTGGACTTAATGATCTCATAGTACAAACAAAGTGTGCAAATGTAGCGTTAACAGAAGCCAAAGAAGTTAAAGGTGAAACTCAGATGTACCAGCTATTGCATTCTTATTTATTTTTATTTACTGCCATGTCAGCAACAAAGCTCATGTCAGTTAACATTGCTGCTGCTAGGCCATTTTCCACTTTTAACCCATCTGTAACTACCAGCGAGTGTAACAAATACAGACTTCTAATATTCAGATATTGTTGTCCACATATTGTACACGAGTTACTTCTTTCTTCTGATCTTGATTATAGGTTTCTATAATTTTTCAATGAGGCAGATGAACCAGCTAACAAACTGTACTTTACTAGCAGCACAGGATCTACATATGAATTACCAAATTCACCTGTGAAATCCTTTATCTAAAACTTGACTACACATTAATGTACAGTCGTGGCCAAAAGTTTTGAGAATGACACAAATATTAGTTTTCACAAAGTTTGCTGCTAAACTGCTTTTAGATCTTTGTTTCAGTTGTTTCTGTGATGTACTGAAATATAATTACAAGCACTTCATATGTTTCAAAGGCTTTTATCCACAATTACATGACATTTATGCAAAGAGTCAGTATTTTGCCTCTGCAATTCGACTGGGCATGCTCTCAATCAACTTCTGGGCCAAATCCTGACTGATAGCAGCCCATTCTTTCATAATCACTTCTTCATCACTTATGGCACGGTGCTCCATCGTGCTGGAAAATGCATTGTTCTTCACCAAACTGTTGTTGGATTGTTGGAAGAAGTTGCTGTTGGAGGGTGTTTTGGTACCATTCTTTATTCATGGCTGTGTTTTTGGGCAAAATTGTGAGTGAGCCCACTCCCTTGGATGAGAAGCAACCCCACACATGAATGGTCTCAGGATGCTTTACTGTTGGCATGACACAGGACTGATGGTAGCGCTCACCTTTTCTTCTCCGGAGAAGCCTTTTTCCAGATGCCCCAAACAATCGAAAAGGGGCTTCATCAGAGAATATGACTTTGCCCCAGTCCTCCACAGTCCATTCGCCATACTTTTTGTAGATGACCAATCTGTCCCTGATGTTTTTTTTTGGAGAGAAGTGGCTTCTTTGCTGCCATTCTTGACACCAGGCCATCTTCCAAAAGTCTTCGCCTCACTGTGCGTGCAGATGTGCTCACACCTGCCTGCTGCCATTCCTGAGCAAGCTCTGCACTGGTGGCACTCCGATCCCGCAGCTGAATCCTCTTTAGGAGACAATCCTGGAGCTTGCTGGACTTTCTTTGACGCCCTGAAGCCTTCTTAAGAATTGAACCTCTTTCCTTGAAGCTCTTGATGATCCTATAAATTGTTGATTTGGTGCAATCTTAGTAGCCACAATATCCTTGCCTGTAAAGCCATTTTTATGCAACGCAATGATGGCTGCACGCGTTTCTTTGCAGGTCACCATGGTTAACAACAATGATTTCAAGCATCACCCTGCTTTTAACATGTCATGTCTGCCATTCTAACCCAATCAGCCTGACATAATGATCTCCAGCCTTGTGCTCATCAACATTCTCACCTGAGTTAACAAGACGATAACTGAAATGATCTCAGCAGCTCCTTTAATGACAGCAATGAAATGCAGTGGTAAGTTTTTTTCAGGATTAAGTTAATTTTCATGGTAAAGGACTATGCAGATCCTCTGATCACTCTTCAGAACATTCTGGAGTATATGCAAATTGCTATTATAAAAAACTTAAGCAGCAACTTTTCCAATATTTATGTAATTCTCAAAACTTTTGGCCACGACTTTACACAGTTATGACCAGTAGTCATGGTGGCATTTTGAGCACAGCAGAGATTCATTTTAAGACTTGATTCTCAGAGGAGGAATAAATAACAGGCTAATAACAATAATAAAAAAAGGGTTGTCAGGAAAAAAACAAAACAAAAACAACATTAGGCACTTAAATAAAATGCACTGAATGACTAAATTATACTCACCATATGAGGTCACTGTCACACTGAAACTCTGAATCCTTTCAATGCTGTAGCTGCTCCTGAATTCATTGATTTTAAGTTGATAATCTCCAGAGTCTGTGGTTCTGGTGTTCATGATGGTCAAAGATCCAGTTTGATTCAGTGAGAGTCTTTTCTGAAATCTCTCTTCACACAGATTATCTGTGCAGATCTTACTCTGATCTCCAGTGATTTCCGCAACAACAATCCCATTGAAATTCCATGTAGATTTATCTGGTATTTTTATCACATCTAAAGTGACAGATTCTCCCTCCATCACTGACTTTGTCTTTATTTTATCCATCTGTGCACCCGGAACACCTGAAACACAACCAAACAGCTGCTTTAGGATCCTTTTAAAAAAAGTAGAAACACACATTCAACATGAAAGTACTAAACATGAAACCTGAAGAGGCATTAAAAGTATTAAGCTTTAGGGCAAGTTATATTCTTAGATTTTTAATTAATAACATTTCATTCAAAACTTTAGCAGCCCAGGTATGAGAAACATTAATCCTTTTGCCTTCCTGAGCATTGGCAGATCCCAAAGTAATGCACAACGACTCCCAACGACTGTGCCTTTGTTTCTGTGAGTGTCTTTGTGATTCTTTCCTGCCGTTCAGGGCAGGTGAAACCTTAGGATCTATGCACACTGAACAAGACCGTCCAGCCAATTTTATTTGTCTCCACCTTAACATTGCCCCTCCTAAAACATATATGATACACAGGACAACTCTGCTTAAATTAAACTCTTGGAGACTCTGAGAGACACTTTCAGAGTCTTGTAGACTTCTTGAAGATGCCTGTTTGACTGCAGACAACCAACGCGCTCTCAATAAAGAATTCTGCTTGTAACGGGTCTCCTGGTTTGGGTTCTGAAATTTACTAAACATGCATACTTGCACACATCCCAGTAAAATACGCAATTTAATACACTTGTTGAACATATTTATATTTGAGCATTTGACCAATGATGTTTTATTCCACACTATAACAGGTATGAGTGAACTTCTGTACACGTTTGCCATCGCAACTGATGGAGCAGTCATTGGGCAATGGTTAGCGATTCTGGCTTTTGACTCAAAAGTTGCAGGTTCTAGTCTCATGTGCAGCAGGGGCCAGCACTTGGGTGGGTTAAATGAATGGGTCATAATACTTGACCCGGTCACATAATTTCATTCAGTACAAGGACTAAACTTCATTTGTGTTATGAAGATTAAATTATTTTCTTGTGTGTTCAAAATGCTAAAAAGGGAATAAAAGACGATGGGATTTTCATGAAGGAGAGTAACAAAATGTTAGCTTTTTTTTTTTTTTTTTTTTACTTCTCTCCATCTCCATTCACAATGCTGTTGAGATTACTAAGACAAAATGCACAATGAAGAGTTACAGGAAACACAGTTTAAACATATAACTAGTTTTAAATGACTTACCACAAACAACAACACTGAAGATTTTGTTACCATTGCGTTTGGTTAGTTTATAAGGTCCAGCGTCTGTTTCTCTGATCTTCATGATGGTCAGAGATGCGGTCAGATGATCCAGCTTCAGCCTGTCACCAAATCTCTCTTTACATGGATCATCTGTACAGACCTTAATCAGATCTCCGCTGATCTGAGCAATGCGACTCTCATTATAATACCACATATTTCTGTCAAGGTCAGCTCTTACACCAGCACGTAGCATGACTGAATCTCCCTTTATTACTGACACTTCATCTAAAGCCTCAGCTCCACCTAAAGAAGAAAGTAATAGTTAATGAATAGGTAATAGTTTGTATGTCTCAATTCCTAATGCAACATAGTTGTAAATAAATGTTGTTTTTCTATCAATAATCTCATTTTATACCCATGCATCTGCATTTCTTACTGCTTCACTCATTTTACAACAATTCAGAAGTAACAGGTTTGGCAACAGTCAGAAATCAAACTGTCTCACTTTAGGTCTGTTTAACTATTTATTTAGAAGGAAAAAGATACCCAACTAATTCAGTAAACAAATTGCATTCATCTTTTAAATTAAACCCATTTGGTAAGTTATTAAAAATGGCAAATCAGTGTGAAATAATGCTGCAATTATTTAGGACTAGTGCAAAGTTATTTTGTGAACTGTTTATGTTAATAACAAATATCTTGGAAATGTGTTTGTTGTGAACAATTGATAAAGCAGATAGCCTTGGTTATCTTATGAGATTAAAGCAGACTTATTTAAATTGTTTGGCTTGTTTCAAACATTTGTAACTGCATTTCACATTACTCAGATGAAAACAGTCTGAATGACACTAACTATTGACAGAAACACTGAAGATCTGTTCACGGATGTTGCCGTTTCCTGTGATCATCAATTTATAATCTCCAGAGTCTGTGGTTCTGGTGTTTGTGATTGTTAGAGATCCAGTTTGATGATCCAGCTTCAGTCTGCACATGAATCTCTCTTTGCACAGATCATCTGAACAGGTTTTACCGTTATCAGCTCCAATCCTTTGAGCAAGGCGAATGTTATTAAAATACCATACAATTCTATCTTTTTGGTTTATAATAACATCAGTGTGCAGAGTGAATGATTGTCCCTCCTTCACTGATAACGGGTCTGAGGCGAGAGAAGACAGACCTGAAAAGAGAAATAGAAATTGATTATGTGATATCTGGACAAAAATATGCAACAACAATTGCTGAGGGGTTTTTTTCTCTACAGGTTAGAAGAGCTTTCAGTGGCCTGGACTCTTAACATACAAACTGCAGATCATCACTGACTCACACATACATTAATCAGACAAACATGCAGGACTCTCATAGTTGAGATTCAACAACTTAAACACCAAACACACATCATGTATACTTCCCAGCATTTCATATATTTGTGTAATCATAAAAACAAATCTAATCTAGCCGTACGTTTTTGTATTCTCGTTTACTTTTATGTGGATGTGGATCAACTGAGAGGAAAAGACTAACTTAACTTCTTAATTTTATATTAAATAAAATTTCAATAACTGGCTTACCATAGAGGAGAATAAAACATAACCGAGTGACAATGCCTCCGAACATATTTCCTACTTTTCCATGATTTCGACGGATCAGCTAATATCATTAGCTTATTAGCTCCAGCAAAAACGAAAGCAAAGTTACTACGAAGAGTAGTGGTTATCCAAAACGTTAACAACAAAACAAACCCGTGTCATTTTGTAATTGACTTAGACGCCAACCTTAAGCTGTGTGGAACAGAAACAAACTAAACTTCGCCGAATCCTGACAGCAAGTGTCCTGGCACTTTATTCTATTCCGGGCACCCTATTCAGGACACTTTATTCTACGCATGCGCGCAGTGGTATTGCGTCATTTTCGTCAAGATGAACAACGCGCCTACAATAACTTTTGGGTCCTGAAAAATCCCCTTCTTTATACAAGGTTTTTGTCAACGAACTTATTCTGTTAATGAAGTCTCTCAAAGCTGTAAAAAATGTAGAAGCTCTCTCTATCGTAAGCTATTATGAATCGTGTTGTGAATTTCTTCCATTTGTTTTGTTCTGTTTTATTTTTTATTTGAATTTCAATTATCTTTGGATTTTTTTTTTATTGTTGTTGCCTGCTTTTGCTATATTTGTAAATTACTAATGCTCAATAAAATAAATGTGGCTCCTGAAGAGTGAATTTCCTCATATAAGGTCATTTTTGACCATTTAGTTAGCTTTTTGTATTGCATCATGTTATCTAGATGTAACAAGAACATTACGAAGCCAGCACCTAAAGTAAACATCTTTTACTATCATAAATAAAGTGAGGCTCAGTTTCAGCGGCTTAAAA
>CAIGQW010053379.1:2106745-2128734 GCA_903798125.1 Danio choprae
GAATAGGACAAATTGTTGGTGCGTGTCTCGCTGGTGCATCTGTGACCAAGACAGCACGTTTTTGTAATATATCTAGAGCCACAGCATCCAGAGTAATCTCAGCAAACCAGCAAGAGAAGAATCACATCCAACAGGAGTAACTGTGGATGCAAGAGGAAGCTGTCTGAAAGGGATGTCCGGGTGCTAACTTGTATCCAAAAAACATAAAACCAAAGCTGCCCAACTCACTGCTGTATTAAATGTGCACCTCAACCCTCCTGTTTTCACCAAAATGTTAATAAAAGTTAACCAAACACCAAAATGTAAAAGGAGCTCCGCAGGGTCAATATACATAGCCGGGCTGCTATAGGAAAATCTTTGGTCACCCGTGCCAACGCCAAACATTGGTTTCAATGGTGCCAGCAGCAAAAATCTTGTTCTATGGACAATGTAAAATATGTATTGTTCTCTGATGAGTCCACCTTCACTGTCTTTCCCACATCCGGGAGAGTTACAGTGTGGAGAAGCCCCAAAGAAGCTTATCACCCAGACTGTTGATGCCCAGAGTGAAGCATGGGGGTGGATCAGTGATGGTTTGGGCTGCAATATCATGGCATTCCTAAGGCCTAATACTTGCTGCCAAGGACTACCAAAACATTCTGGAGGACCCAATAGGTCAAACATTGTATCCTGAAGGCAGTGCTGTATATCAGGATGATAATGCACCAATACACACAGCAAGACTGGTGACAGAGTGGTTTGATGAACATTAAAGTGAAGTTGAACATCTTTCATGGCCTGCAAAGTCACCAGAACTAAATATTATTGAGCTGCTTTGGGCTGTGTTGAAGGAGTGACTCAGAAAACGTTTTCTTCCATCAGCATCAGGTAGTGACCTGGCCACTATTCTGCAAGAAGAATAGCTCAAAATGCCTCTGGCCACTGTGCAGGACCCGTATCTGTCCTTCCAAGATGAACTGATGCTATATTGGCCACAAAAAAGGCCCTGCACCATACTAATGAATTATTGTGGTCTAAAACCTGGTGTTTCAGTTTCATTGTCCAACCCCTGTTAGTCGTGTACTGCAGGAAAAAAAAAAGAAAAAAGTAAATTTGTTTTCTACAAAGATCTGGCAACACAGAGTCAAGACATATTTTGATAGTTATTGCGTAATTATTGCTCAGTGCATAAATAAAAGACAACTTTGACACATGGTTAAAATGTCATTAAAGGGTTAGTTCCCCCAAAATTATTAAAGTTATTAATTACTCACCCTGACGTCGTTCCAAACCCCTGAGACCTCCATTCATCTTCAGAACACAAATCAAGATATTTTGAATGAAATCCGAGAGCTCTCTCATCTTCCATAGACATCAATGGTCCAGATGTCTAGAATGGTACCACAAAATATAGTCAAATCAGTCCATGTGTCTTCAGTGGTTCAATTAGAATATTATCAAGCTGTGAGAATTACTTTGTGTGCATATAAAACAAAATTATTCAACAGATTTTAAAAATTTAAAAAAAATGACAACAGTTTCTCCTCAGTGTCAGTATATTGCGCACATTCAAGAGTTTTGTTTTAATGTGTTTTACATTTTATTTTATTAGGTGTTACTGATGATAATGAAACAGTCGAGACTCGCAGTGAAGGCATAACCTATGCC
Organism: Danio choprae; assembly: GCA_903798125.1. NCBI lineage: Eukaryota > Metazoa > Chordata > Actinopteri > Cypriniformes > Danionidae > Danio > Danio choprae. The sequence continues at coordinate 2,108,393 of CAIGQW010053379.1, forward strand.
GATCCTACATTCAAAATACAGAAAGCACATAAACTGGTAAGTTCATGGTAATTATTGTACTTTACGGAATAATTTATGACTTGCAAATGTCAAGGAAACACCAAGGCTGCGTCCGAAATCGCCTACTACTCAGTGGCAAAGTTTGACATCCAGTGGTTGAACTAGGTATTGCATTCCTGGATCAAAACACAAGCGCAGGTTGCCAGATTGATGACCAACAGAAGAGAGTCTTGAGCCTATATTATTTGCTAATTAATAACCTCATGTGGAACTCTGAATCTGCATCTTATTTCGGAATCTGCTACTGTCCACCAGAGATCGCATTTTAGTAACAGACGCATGCTTTGAGAGGCTTTCTGAGTGAATAAATAAATGCAATATGGTGTTTTCCACCAAGGCAACCCTGGGTGCTAAAATATAATTGGTTGAAGTAGCATTGGGCAGGTTAAAAGAACCAAAACAAAGACAGTGTTCGGCATGTAACAGACATTTTCAAAGCAGAATATCTGACTTCATTATTGTTTTTCAGATAAACAAGAATGTTCACTTGGCAAGTTTCTAAATATCTGCAAACATATTATGGTATTTTTATGCTTTAGAAGAGTCAAAAACTTACAGCACCTTTAATTTGTGTTTCATGTGTGTTTTTACAGAAAACTACAGAGGAGATTGACGTGGAGTATGCATCTGTCTGCACAGAATGATTAAACTTGAATCTTTTCCCGTGTACAACATTTTTTTTCACTATTGATCATGAATATTTGGTGAAATTTGTGAATTCCAATCTGTAGGCTGTTTGTGGACAAGTTTGGGATTGTTAAAAGTCCACACCAGCTTTGTACAATGTCTGAAAACAGCAATAAAATCAACATATACTGGTATAAATCACCATCACTGTAAATTAATGATGAATAATGGATACAAAGGAGACCCATTTTCCTGCTTGTTCAAATGATGTTTGACAAAGCCTACTTAACCTTCTGTATAATGTGTGGATTTTGTAACCGGTTTGGGCACTAGGGGGCACTCATTCATTCATTTTTCTTCGGCTTAGTCCTTTTATTTATCAGGGGTCGCCACAGCGGAATGAACCGCCAACTTATTCAGCATTTTACACAGCGGATGCCCTTCCAGCTGTAACCCAGTACTGGGAAACACCCATTCACTACGACCAATTCAGTTTATTCAATTCACCTATAGTGCATGACTTTGGAAAGAGGAAACCCATGCCAACATAAGGGAGAACATGCAAACTCCACACAGAAATGCCAACTGACCCAGCCGGGACTTGAACCAGCGACCTTCTTGCTGTGAAGCGACAGTGCAAACCACTGAACCACCATGCCACCAGCACTCAAACACTCTCAGGAAGTAAAATTTACCATTTAAGTAATTAATTTTTTATTTACCCTGACGACTATCCAACTCATTTAGGGTACAAAATTTAACTATACAGTCCCAGTTTGTACACTAAAGACCCATTGTGGACATTAAAAGCAACAGTTATAGGTTTTGGACCCTATACACAATTGTATGTCTATTAGTATCCTGAAGAAACGACCAAGTTCATCATCCCATCTGAAGGATTTATTGGGAATTTGCATGCATGTTGGTATCTGGCACCTACAATTACACAAATATAGCTGAGTATTTTACAATTACGTATATTCATGTGATCAATTCATAATCATAAATGCACATTCATCTGCTTTATTTTATGTTTACATGGCCCACAATCGCAATACACATCATAAATTGTTTTAATATTGCAGAACATATAGCTACATCACACTATCATGCAAAGTTTACATGTTTTAAATGTGTAGATTATTAGCAGGGCATACCAAACAGGCAAAATATGTTAAGAGAAACCAGCAGTCCACAATTCAATACCAGTGCACGTTACAATTATTTTTCTACAGTACCAACCTTCAACAAGACAAGGCATGTTTAAGCTTGTGAGCTCTTCTAGAATAATATATTGTATATATTATTCTTATTATTAGGAGAAATATCTTTAAGCCCAAGATATTCCAACTGTTTGTGTAACTTAAGCTAATGCTATTTATACTACCGTCACAACTAGGCTCACTTCACTCTATTAAGCGCAGTGGAATCGCAGGAGTTTATCAAAACACGTAGATTATTACAAACAGAACACTCACAACTGGAACACAGGAATCACACGTAGGAACACTCAGGAAGACAATTCACAGGAATGACGATCAATACCGGACAAGGGGCTAAACCAAACTAAGGGGTATAAATACACAAGGACGTAATCACACTGAATACACACAGGGGGTGAACACAGGTGGAACTCATGAACAAAAGGCGGGGACACAGAACAAAGGAATCACATGACATCACAGAAGCACATGGAAAAACAGGAGCACATGGAACACAACACAGAACCTGACATCTATATTCAAGATAGATATTTATATTTTCTATGTTGTGTTAAAGTGTATATCAATATGCTATGACAAATTATTGAGTGTTTATGACTTTTGCATTATGGTAGCTTAATCTTTCTTCCTACAACTTTTAACCTTGAAAAGTTCGAAAAAATGACTTTTATTAATATTTCTAATAGCTTAAGGTGATATATTGGGTTGGTGTTGTATATTATGCTACAAAAGCTTAAACTGCGTAATAAACTGCCAGTACATTCTCTGTTATTTTACAGACTCATTTATTTCTTGCACATTATATTATTACAAACTACTAAAATGTCAATAAGAGTCACTTTGTTAAACTTTAGAGTGGCATTTTCAACATCAAGGTCCCATAATGCAATTCACAAGCATAAATAAATGGCAAACACTTGTGAATCGCAAAATACAGAAACTGTTAATTAACAGATATATTTTTATATATATATATATAAATACATATTTTATATATAAATAGTGTTTATATTATATAAATACATATGTCTTTACTTGTCTTCATATTTCTCCATCAAAAAGGTTAACATACACATGCACAGTCCCATTTTCTAACCACACATATACAGTACAATCAACAAAAGCTCACAAATATTTAATTTACCCACAAGATGTCAACAGTGGGCCAGACTGTTGTTTCAACTCCGGGAAAGAAACCGAGCAGACAGAACAAATAAGGATTGCAGCTCTATTTTAAAGGAGTATACAGAAATTCTTTTCGATTACAACTTTATAGAGTAACTTCAGACACGCTGTTCTTATATATTGTCCACAAGTGTCCTTGAATTTCCAGAAAGGGAGCCCCTGTTGATACAGTTATGTAGATCCGGTTATATATGTAGCCCAGCTAACACACGACGTAACAGGTACGTAACATATTAGTCATTTTTGGTCATTTTGTCTTTGACTTACTAACAGACAACGTAACCACAACGTTATTGCATTACCATCCAAATACCAAATCACAATGTTGTCAGTACGCTTCACTAATGTAACTAAATAAGAACGTCCCAGACAGGTACTCTATAGTAATAACTTGGTAATTCCATGATTGTCAACGTAACTGCAACGTCTTTAGCCCATAGTTACCAGTCTAGCTGCCAGTGCTAGTGACGAAAGTGAAGCCCAGGGTGGGGAGGGGGGGATTGGGTTATTTGGGCTCCTATTAGTAACTCTTGGGGGCCCCAAAATGGCGCGGACCCATAGAATTTTCCCTTACTGACACTGTTGACTTTTTAAATGGGTTACGCTTCTTTAAAAAGACGGTTGCTATTAAGTTGCTAAATGGGACTACAGGCGATGTCGGAGACTATTGCGTCGAGCTGAACTGTCTGGACCATACTTAATTTTGTTGCACATTCCTATAGTCTTGTGATGAACAATTAACTGTGCAAAACTGCTACATTAAAAAAAAACTTCGCACTGTTTTAGCGATGTAGCAGTACTTTTACCTGTGTATACATTTTCTGTCCTCTATCCACCTCTGACTGTGTCCTCAAACAAGCTAAGTGTGCGTTCATATCAAATTCCTGCCTTTATCAACTTTGTCGGCACTCACTGCCATGTTGATTCAGGGGAGCTTTGGCCACCGAGTTAAAGTATATGCAAGGGGTTCAGTTCCATGCACTGGAATGCTTTTCATGATGCGTAAATTACTAATAAAAACTTGCCCAGCAAACGTAACATTGGTAGCCTCTAACAGTTTCTGTAAGGGAGTTCAGTGTTGAAATCTGGTGATGGTCATTGGTCAGTAAGGCACATTGAATGAAACGTGTAACTGGACTGTATTATGACTGTATTATTTTTTACGTAACATTTCTATTCACCTTAGTCTGCTTTCACACTAGCACTTTTGGTCCGCACTTTTGGTCACGTTAGAGTACGGTACATTTAGCAAGTGTGAACACTGTCTTTTGAACTCGGGTGCGCATACATGAACCGTACCGGAGTCCGTCTGAAAGAGGTGGTCTGGGGTATGGTTCGTGCGAAGTCTGGTATGGTTCACTTCTGATATGAATGCAATCCTACCAAATAACGAAAGTGAACCACAAACTGTACAACAACCTTTCGTTTTCATAACATTCATTCGTGTGTGTGTGTATATCTGCGAATCACCTAACGCAGTGGTCTCAAACTCAATTCCTGAAGGGCCGCAGCTCTGCACAGTTTAGCTCCAACCACCTCCAACTCACATCTGCTTAATAGTCTCTAGTGGTCTTAAACACCTTGATTATTTACATCAGCTGTGTTTGATTAGAATTGGAGCAAAAATGTGCAGAGCTACGGCCCTCCAGGAATCGAGTTTAAGACCTATGACCTAACGCAAACAGTGATAATGTCTGCTTGTCTCCTCCAAAAACGACTTCCGCCGACATTACGTGATGTTCTGAACGTTTTTAATATTTTTTTGTGGCAGATAGACCCAAGTCCCTCTCTGTATTTTGGTTTTGGTAACAAAAGATTAAGTAAAAGCAGAACGACGTACGTTTTTCCATTTTGGCGCCTTGGGTTTCATGACCTCTACCTAGCAACAGCTACAACAGTAGCTTGATGATGCAAGCTTACCAGGGTTTTCATAATGAGAAAAAAGACAGTCTGAACACAAACCAGCCAAGAAGGTGGCAAGGGGGGGACAATCGAACTTGGGTTTTGTACCAGGCAATTAAAATCAAGTGTGAAAGCAGCCTTATTCTGCAATGTGGAGGTAAGCTCTTTACTGCGATAGTTTCAGAACTTATTTGCCCATAAGGGAAATTACAAACAAACAGCAGAAAACTACTGTGTAAACATTTGTGTTCATGACAATATATACAAAAAATACATATTATAATAACAATCCCAGTTTAAAACATTAGCAGCATTACAAGCGTTTCTTTACGCTTAAAAATCAGTGGAAGTGAATGAGACTGGAAGCCGCCAGTCAATTAGCTTCGGATGGCTACGCCCACTCTTAAAGGGATAGATCACTCAAAAATGAAAACTGACTCCTTTACAGTTATCACAAACCAAACAAAAGAAGATATTCGGAAGAATGCTAAAAACCTGCAACCATGGACATCTTTAGCATCTGTTTTTCTAACTATAGACGTCTTTGGTTCCCTGCTTTCTTGAAAACATCTCCTATTAGTTTCAGCGGAAAAAAAGAAACTCATAAAAGTTTGGAGCCACTTGAGTGCGAGTCCATTTTTATTTGAGACTGATCTATCCCTTTAAGTGAAAGAATAAGATCAATACAAGTATTTATTTATTCAGGCGCACAAGTGATCTGTGAGCACAGCATAGTAATTTTAAACATTCCCATGCAATGTCATGTCTTGGCTTCACTTTTTAGTAGATCTGCTGAACACCTAGCAATAGCCTCCCAGTTGTAAATGCCTTGGGCCTGCCTCTTTCTCTAAGAAAATAGATCCACAGAAGAAACAAGAAATGAGAAGTATCGATGTTTGCTCTACACACAAACACCAATGAAAAGATCTTTTCATACTAGTGATTCTTCAGTCTGATAAATTAAACTGTAATAATACAATATATCTAAAACAATCATGTTTAATGTTGTCTTTTTAACAATGATATTTTTCCAAGAAGAACTGGATTGTTCCTAAATAGCATGCCAAAACAAAATAGATAAATTAGATCATGTGAATCTTTGCAGTTAATTTATAACCTGCAAATCTAAATTAGCCATTATAATGGTGTTTTGATGCTTCAATCATACCTTTTCCACTGTCGCCTATGGCTTGCTTGGTTTGGGGCTGGCCAAAACTTCACTTTGGTGGGGCTGTCCATCAGTGAATCGACCTTCAACAGTGACAATTGTATTAAACTGAACAGAATTAAACCGAACAGTGACATTTATTCTACACTGAACTTAATCAATTTTAATTCAACTAGAACTACACCAGCTACAACTACAACTCTCCTGCCTGCCTGAATAGCTGGAACGTTCCACAATCTGAAACAATTGAATGTCTTTCTATTTTATTTCCTTCATCTATGTTGACTCTTTCCCCGCCAGCGTTTAAAAAAATAATAAAGTTGCTGACCACCGCCAACATTTTTTAATGACTTTTACCTACATTTTACAGCCCTCAGAATATTTTTCTGCTAGAAATATATGAGCTTATTGTATCAAAAAAAACAACCAAGCCTCTGCTTGGAGAACAAAAAAGCTTAAATAAAAAATGCATTTTTGACCAAAAAATTAATTAAAGATGTGCAATTTCAAGATATATAGTATATGAGTCACACAGACATGTGTATGCATGTGTGTACATATGTGTGTAAAACATTGCTAACTTCGTGCAGATCGACAAGGGCGGATCATTTTGCTGTGGCGAGTCCTAATATCTAAAGGGGAGATCTTTTACTGTAAATATTGGATCTTTTACTCCACCACCTAAACCCATTCATTGTGATGCTCCACTAGGCTCTATTCTTGGCCCACTATTATTTTCTCTTTATACTGTATGCTTCCTTTAAGCTCAATACTCTGCAATCACTGCTATGCCGATGATCTCCAACTATATTCATTCATTCATTCATTTTCATTTCGGCTTAGTCCCTTTATTAATCTGGGGTCGCCACAGCGGAAAGAACCGCCAACTTATCCAGCATATGTTTTACGCAGCGGATGCCCTTCCAGCTGCAACCCATCTCTGGGAAACATCCATACACACCCATTCACACTCATACACTACGGACAATTTAGTCTACCCAATTCACCTATACCGCATGTCTTTGGACTTGTGGGGGAAACCGGAGCACCCAGGGGGAAACCCACGCCAACACAGGGAGAACATGCAAACTCCACACAGAAACGTCAATTGACCCAGCCGAGGCTCGAACCAGCGACCTTCTTGCTGTGAGGCGAACGTGCTACCCACTAGATTTATCATTAGAACACCCTTTCTTATCCCTAACCGACATTAAGACCTGGATGACCAACAACTCTCTGCAACTAAATGAAAATAACTGAAGTGCTCTTATTAGGTCCTGTTGCTACCAACGATTCAATTAAATCTCAGCTAGGATTCCCACACGACAATCTGCACAACCACGCCAAGGATCTTGGAGTTATTTTTGATGCACTTTTGCAGTTTGACAAGCATGTTAATGCAGTTGTGAAGAGCAGCTTTTTCCAATTTAGATTGGTGGCAAAAGTTAAATCGTTTCTTTCTAAAAAAAAAAATAGATCTAGAAATAGTAACCCATGCTTTAATTACCTCTCGGTTCGACTACTGCATCTCTTTGTACGTACACATTGGTCCACCTCAGTCAACACTGTCTCGGTTACAGTTGGTTCAGAATGCAGCTGCCAGATTAATAACAGGAACTAAGAAAAGAGATCATATCTCCCCTGTCCTTCCCTCATCGCACTGGCTTCCTATAAAACTCAGAGTTGATTTGAAAATCTTTCTTTTCACATATAAAGCATTGCACAATTCTGCCTCGGTCTATATCTGTGAACTTATTAGGCCATATACAGCTTGTAGGCCTGTTAAGCTCCCATGATCAGTTTCTTTGGTCTGTCCCTCACTGTCCCCTGTCTCACTGCAAATCAAAAGGGAATCGAGCATTCTGTGTTGCGGCCCCAAGGCTCTAGAACAGTCTCCCTTTGAACATTAAGATTTCTCCATCATTGGATGCCTTTAAATCTAACTTAAAGACTTATATTTACTCCCTTGCCTTTGAGTGATGCATGCATGTTATTACATATCTGTATTTCAGTTATTAAATATATATGTTTTCCTTTTCTTATATGTTTATTACAAGTTTTTTTTAGATTTTTTTTATAATTTATTTTATTGTAAAGCACTTTGGATCAACTAGGCTTGTGTAAAATTGTGCTGTATGAATAAAGGGTGAATGGGTTGCCTTAAAAAATAGTAAATGGAGGGGAAGTATCGACGAGTTGATGATCTCATCAATGCCAGGGAAAAAGTTAAGCTCTATGGATGCAACCTACATTGTGAATAGTGCGACAGAAATAAAGATAATTTTTAATTGAATACATCCATGCATATTACATAACCAGAAGTTCTCACCAAATACACAACACAGCAGAACAGCAAAAACAGCAACACATAGGCCCACTCCGAATACAAGGGAAGTGACAATCCAAACTGGAATGGCAAAATGACACTGTAATTATTATTATTATTATTATTATTATTATAAATCAATAATTTTACTGCTATCTTTGACTGATATTTTCACTTTTCTATGCTATCAAGTGAACTGATAATTGGCACCATCTAGTGCTCAAAGGACCTGGAAATAACATGATTGCTGTGACAAGTGTCACTACTGAATTATATTCTAAACATGAAATACTGAATTATACTCACTATTGGCAGCAACACTAATTACGCTGATGACGTGGTGCTGGCAAATACTGCTGCTGTTGGTGATGATTTCAAGAGTATATTCTCCAGAGTCCGTGGTTCTGGTGTCTGTGATGGTCAGAGATCCAGTCTGATAGTTCAGCTTCAGTCTGTCTCTGAATCTCTCTTTGCACTGATCATTTCTACAGATCTGACTCTGACCTCCAGTGATTTCAGCGATACGGGTGGCACAAAAATTCCACCTCATCACATCATCTGGGTTTCTTTTCACAGCCGTATCCAAAGTGACCGATTCTCCCTCCTTCGCTGACTTTCTTTTATCCTGCTCCGCACCAGAAACCCCTGAAACACAAATAAACAAATGCTGTAGGATAGAGCATCTGCCAGGTATTTGAATATTTTGATGTATTTTATATTATACTTAAATTTGATCTATTTGTGGGGTGACACTGTGGCTCAGTGGTTAGCACTGTCGCCTCACAGCAAGAAGGTCACTGGTTCGAGCCCCGGCTGGGCCAGTTGGCATTTCTGTGTGGAGTTTGCATGTTCTCCCCGTGTTGGCATGTGTTTCCCCCGGGTGCTCTGGTTTCCCCCACAGTCCAAAGTCATGTGCTGTAACTGAATTGAATAAACTAAATTGGCCGTAGTGTATGTGTGTGAATGAGAGTGTATGGGTGTTTCCCAGTACTAGGTTGCAGCTGGAAGGGCATCCGCTGTGTAAAACATATGCTGGATAAGTTGCCGGTTCATTCCGCTGTGGCAACCCCTGATGAATAAAGGGACTAAGCTGAAAGCAAATGAATGAATGTATCTATTTGTATATTTTACATTCCTTCTATGGTTTAATGTTATCTGTAAGCAGCTAGGGTCTGAGAGTAACATTTCAATTCTCTGAATATCTGCGCATGTGACAGATTTGACCCTTCGAAAAGCCCGCCCCACTTCTCTATGTCCCACAAGTTTACAGTATCAGTTTCAGGCTATGCAGTTATCTCATCTCACCTGTCACATTGTCCTCAGGAAGTTCACTGGTTTTTTGTCACATCACATCTCCATAAACTAAAGATATGTTGTCTGTGCCGGTCCAATAACAGAAAAGATGAGCTCCGTCTCGAGTCCTTGTGTTTCGAGTCATCGAGGTCGTCCACACAAACGTATCTATTTCATACACTTCTCTAGGTTTCGGGAAAAGAAGAAACTGTATCTTGCCCAGCCTTTCTGGGTTACTGCCAACTGGCGCAGTGGGTATCGATGTTGCTACTTCGAGCCTCGGCTGGGTCAGTTGGCGTTTCTGTGTGGAGTTTGCATGTTCTCCTCGTGTTGGCGTGGGTTTCCTCCGGGTGCTCCGGTTTCCCCCACAAGTCCAAAGACATGCGGTATAGGGGAATTGGGTAAGCTAAATTGTCCGTAGTGTATGAGTGTGAATGAGAGTGTATGGGTGTTTCCCAGTGATGGGTTGCAGCTGGAAGGCCATCTGCTGCGTAAAACATATGCAGGATAAGTTGGCGGTTCATTCCGCTGTGGCGACCCCTGATTAATAAAGGGACTAAGCCGAAAAGAAAATGAATGAATGTGTGGGTAGATGTTACTTAATGGGAATTTGATAAATAACATGAATAATACTTGGTACAATTACTGTTTTTACATTACTGTGATGATACTGTGATGAGAGTTGGGGTAGGGGTAGACGTTAATAAAATACAATTAATGTGTAATTTGATAAATAATTCTCAATAACGGCCACAGCTGTATTCCTTCTAGCAACAACCGGAAAAAAATGGAGAACAGTGACAGTAAAGCAGACTTGACTACTTGCCTGTGTGTTTTCAAATAAAGCTTGGGTCCAGAGTGTCTACAATGGACATGACTGTTGATAGGAAAATCAAATAAAAGAATCCATCAAAGAGGTTAATTCGAATTACACCGTTTAATGTTACGAATCACAACAAACTGCATAAGTGGTCAATTGGTTATAATGAATGTAGATGTTTGAAATATAACTGTATACTCTCAAATGTAATTATAAAAGAAATAACTGGAGTGCCACTGTTAAATAAACAGCTTTGTAATGCTGTAAACTTAAACTTCAATTATACTGAGTGACTGTTGAATGCTTGATTCTGATTGGCTGATGAACATTCTAAGCTGTGCAGTCATTTTCATATAAATGCACAGTCAAAGTAGTTCCGGCAGGTTTTGAGTGCATTAACGTTCCATATCACTACGCTGAATGGTTTCAGTGATTTCATTTCACAGCTACAACAGTGAAAAATCACATCAAAAGACCAACAGAAGTCTTTAAAGGGGTGGTCCAGAGTGTATTTTTAAGGCTTGGTTGTGTTTATAAGATGCAAAGCGATGTGTGCTCATGCTTCATTTGTAGAAAATCACGTTATTTTTTCATATATCGTACTTTGATTCTATACAGCTACTCAGCTAACATGAAAATGCCTGTCATATTTACTGGTTCCTCCGAAAGGCCCACCCTCAAGAGGCTCTGATTGGTCAGCTAACATAATGTGCTGTGATTCGCGGATCGGCTCCACATCACCAGGAAAAGCATCACGGGCCTTCAAGCTCTAGCTTAAGCGGTGTGTAAATACCGTCAGTCAGAGTAACTGTTAGCCATATCAGTTTGTGCCTGAATCAGACAGAAAATGAAAGAGAGGACACAGCTGAACCTCACGCCTGCTCTCTAAAATAAAATCTGACAAGTGTCTTTCACATATATTCGGAATAAGCATGTGCAAGTAATATGAAACGTTCACATATCTTTTGCGAGTTCGTTATTTGAGATGTAGAATGCACTGAAAGTGTCTACATAGAGAGACTATGCGCATATCTTACAGTATGTTAGTTATGCACAGGTTTTTTAAAAATAGCTCTTATGTCCAGTGTTGTGTTTGTATTCATGATTAATCCATGTAGCACCGTTGTCCTGTGAGACACGACATTTCTTTCCTCTGTATGTCCACACATGTAGCGGAATGACAATAAAGCTCAACTTGACTTGACACTGCAGCACTGGTGAAGATTGTGGGTGTTTACAGGGGGTTGACGGATAAATATGAATTTGTAGCTAAATTGTTAAACAGTGCCAATCAGCATTTCCCGTTGTTTACATTCTTGTTTAATCCTCGCTGCTAACAAACCGCTAACCCTAGACACTGTGCATGTAATAGATCAATTTTAACAAATAAAATACTTACAGGTTGTGGCTCGCAATCCACAGCTTTGTCTATTATGGTTGGAGCTGCTCCTTCTTTGAGGTGTTTTTAGCCGAATCCAGCACTGAATTGGGAGAGATTCTGGAAGCTCTCCTTTGTCAAAGGCTAGCTATGTATTATTTATTCTCTGGAACATAATTAAAAATAAACTGTAAGCACTTCTCTCTTTGCGTCATGTCCTTTGGAAGCCCAAATACAGAAACAGAACAAGCTCTGTGGAAATAGCAGCGTTTGGACGGCATTTTAGTTTTCTCTGCTATAACATTACAGCTCCTCTGGCCACGCTCCTTGGCTGCACGGGGTGAATGCGCGTAACCTGAAGGGTTTATGATCTCATTAGCACGGATGTATTTTTTTGTAGTCCCCAAACTTCGTTCGCTGTAGGCTTTGCTAAGCTAACTCTGTTAAAGCCAGTGTCTCCCTTTGCTTTCATTTGCTTCACTTTGAGCGCATTACGTTCAGAGATGCTGTTTATATTCGCACATCTACATTACACATCAGCTAAAGTTTAAAATATGATATCGCAGTGGACCACCCCTTTAAATGAGGTGTGTAAAAAACACACAGGAGCAGTTTCAAACATCTGAAATACAACATCCTGACAGTGTCTTTAGTTGTAGAAGCCATAGTATAAGCAGAATAATTGACTCCGGTCTGCTAAATTACTTTTAAAAATGCAGCATCATGACCACATCACCACCTCAGGTGTGCAGTTATTCCTAGCCTAAATGACTACTCACCATGAACAGTTACGATAAAGACCTTTTCATCAATGCTGTTGCTGCTGATGATCTGCAGTTTATGAAGACCCGAGTCTGTTCTTTTTATATTAATGATGGTCAGAGATCCGGTCTGATCATCTAATTTAAGTCTGTCTCTGAAACTCTCAGTACCTTCATTACACCGGACATCCGTACAGGACCTACTGCGGTATTGCTCACTGATTTGAGCAATGCGAATATCATTAAAATACCATTTAATCTTTTCCTGTTGGTTGGTTTTAACATCAGTGAGCAGAGTGACTGAATCTCCCTCCATCACAGACAATGACACTTGGTCTGGATAAACACCAAAGACACCTGAAAAAGAAAGGAACAGATCATGACAAAGCACTTTATAGGAAAGCAGGACATGTAGGCTGCAGCAAGCATAGTGAATGAGGTTTTCCTGTAAATTTATGAAAAATGTTATTTTAATGTAGAGTATTTGCTTTTAACTGTTGATATGCAGCATTAAAGATTGCCCAGAAGTGACCATGCACTCAAAACAGACAGAGATTTTAAAGTGCACAAGAAAGAGTTTAAAAAAAAAACATGAAGTATAAAGTATTAACAGCAAAACATTGCACCAGAATCGAAATTCACATTTAAATGAAATCACATTATTATTTTAATCATTCCCACCATCGTTCATGCTAATGTTAATGTTACGTCGCTAATGTTACTCTGCAATATTACTCATTCAGTTTTACGAGGTAGGAAAGTGCATCGTTAAAAGAAAATAAGTGATACTGCATTGTCATCATAGTTTTTTATTCACTGGAAATCGAAAGTGAAGCTATTCATAGCACAGCCATAGTGATTTCCTAAACCAGAGATGGAGACCGAATTTTTATTTTTAATTTTTTTAATTGGGGGGACTAAGTTGTTAGCAAAGGATTTAAACTCTATTAGATATTTAATTTCGGTGATCGACTGTTTGGCTCACTATGAATGTGTCTATCTAAAGCACCCCACCCCTGCCCTAAGTTTAACAAATTCATCTCACAGCCACAGTATACATCCTCAATCCTCAGCATCTTAAAAATAACGGTTAATTAAAAATAATAACAATTAATGCCCTGCAGAAAAAAAAAAAACACTACAGAAACAATAACACGATGTCTATTTTCCATTGTAAATACCATTATACCACCACAGTTGATCAATAAAAACCAGTAAGTTCTTGATCTCTAACATATTCCATTAGGATTTGGTGGTTTTAATATCTAGAACAGACAGCAAGTTCGGCAACAACAAAATACAAGCTGCCCTGTTTGTATGAAGCTGACCAGAAAACAAAAGCATGACTTACCATACTGGAAACCCCATATTGTAGGAAATACTAAAAGGTAGATCTGCCCTTGCATATTCTCCTGTTATTCTGTTTCTGTGTTGATGTTACTTTAAGTGCTGGGATAACATCAATACAGGGAGGAGAGAAAAGCTGATCTGCTGTAAGGCTTGTAGCTTACGCTGCTCTTCTGGATAAATAATCGAAAAAAACAGAAAGCAGTTAAAGGATGGCATGTTCAAACCAATTTATCTGACTCCATTAAAGTTGTTGTCATCATTGATAAAAATAATGAATCTCAATGCCTTAAAGCAGTTAAAGTTGTTTATTAAGTTCCATGTTTAAATACACAGACAGTAGAATGAAACAAACTAACATACTGTATAGAGAAACTTAGCTGTAACATGTGCACTGCTGTGCAACAAAGACAGTGCAACTGCCTTCGTTAGCATATGAGGCTACGCACCGGTGTGCGGGAGACGCAGAGTAAAAGCCATTCTCCCCGATCAACAGTTACCTTTCCTCCTTATACCCTGAGCAAAACATTGTCAAACATGAGTGAAATATCTACCCCCAAAACCAGCTGAACATCAAAGCAAAGTTGAGGAGATAAAGTGGGGGAGAAGTATATTAACATACTCTCCTCAGGCCATGACTCAACAATGGTGAATAGATTGTATATTCAAATAAATCAATGTTTCTGTTGATTTCATCACTACAACGCTGAAGTCATAAACCGTCAAATGACACCAAACATGATAATGTTATATGAAGGAAGATCACGAGCAGATGAATTGTGTATGGTGAAAAGCACATGGTAAGACAAACGGCAAAGATGTGTATTGGAGCTGTGAGGAACTCCGCCATGCCAGGAGGACCCATCCCGTGTTGGAATGTCCCAGTAGTTCTTCATTAACATAGAAAGAATAGTATACAAAATGTTCTCAGCTTACACAGTAATCACAAGTGACGTTAGGAGTACATCACTGAATTATCCAGTGTTTTTGTAAGGGAATAAAAGAAGGATTCTCCGATTGTATCCAGGTGAGACTGTATATCTCAGATATGCAATGTCAGACACAATGCACTTAATGGAGCTAGTGACATCAGGGGTAGGGTTGGGTCACCTAGTCTGCATTAAAGGTACTTAATGGGGGTTTTTGGAGGGGGGGGGGTTCTTTCTGGAAATTTATCAAAGTGAAATCATATGTCCTCGTGTCTTTTGCTGTCATTTCAAAGCATCTACATTTAATGAAAACTGTACACCACAGATTTTGCTTGCACGTCAGGTTTCTGGAATATTTGAGTAAATAGTTTTTATTGTAATAGTTTCAATACTTGGCTGTATTTTTTTTTTTACTTAAAAAAAAATATCTGTATTAATATCTGTGATGGTTGGGTTTAGGCTTTTTGTTGACATTTCCTCAAACCTGAATAGATACTTTTCCTTCTCTTCTGTGATTCATTACATCCGTTACAGCCCTGAAATTAAAGATTACTATGCATTTGGAATGATTGTGATTAATGAATAATAACACTCATAACAAACACTTCCTAAATTGTGAATTAGAGCATTCAACATTTTTCCAAATAATTCATTTTAATGGATACGTTTGATGTCAAATGTAAAGCTGTGTATAGGACGAAAGTCACACTTAGGGCGTACTCACATTAGGTACAGTACAGTTGCCTTGAACCGTGCCGAAGCGCAATAATCCCCCCTCCCCTCTCCCCCGACGGCCTGCACTCACACTGCTTTTACCTTCCGAGCCTGCTTACGTCATCATAGATGCAACAGTTCAGTTCATCAATGATCAGACTGTTCGCTAAAGCCCAACTGAACCGCGCCTGGGCCCAATTCAGAGCACTCACACTTGTGAGGGCACCCTAATCTGGCCCAGGCGTGGTTCAGTTGGCTGGCCCTGGCCCGGTTGGAAGAGGTGTGCCAGAGTGCGGTTCGGTTGGGCTTTGGCGCAGTATGCTTGTAGTGTGAGTGCAAAGCGCACCCGAGAAACGTCACTTTTAAGGGACTGTTTTATATGGATTTATTAATCATTCTTACTTTTCAATGAACGCAAACTGTCGTAGTTTATTAAAGACGCAAACCCCTTGCTGCACGTCAGCTGCACCTTCAGCAAACCTCCTAATACCTGCACCACGGGGACTTTTATGATCATTTATGAGCGTCAAAAGCTGTGAATCTGTCCGGCAAAATATTTGACTTTGTCACAGCATCCCAAACCACTAAAACAATATAACTACAGCAATGTTCACTGTGCTAAGCGAAAGCACTTCCCTTCCTCTTAAACTGAACAGCCGCATCAACGATGACGTAAGCGTGCTCAGGTTCGGAAGGTAAAGATGCAGTGTGAGTGCAGGCCGTCGGGGGAGAGAGGAGCGGGGGCAACTGTGCCTAGTGAGAGTACGCCCTCAGTTTCATGATAGCAGTACAGGAAGGCGGCCTCATTCAACTGAACGCACATCAAACAAATAACCGTTTTTATGCACAAACCATTTGTCCACCCGACAGATGAAACACGATTTTTTGAAGAGGACAACCACAGCAGGTTTCGGTTTGACTAAGATGACGGACTGCTAACTTCTGAAGCAGTGTGAAAGGGCAGATGGCCTTTGCAAATGCGTAAAAGTTCAAACATGCTAAAACTATTTTAAGAATACACAAGATTCATTTGATCATTACATGCATGTTTGACTATTCTAATTTTCTTCTGCTCTGTTACGCTTGACAGTCAGAAACCACCTTTCAGAAATAATCAGTGTTAATTATAATGTTTTCCATTTGACGATACGAATTCTTATTGATCAATAAGTCTTAAGAAGACCTTGAAAAGCCTATACATCTTATATTTTATATACATAAAATCATGTACGCAGTATGTGTGTGTGTGTGTGTGTGTGTGTGTGTGTGTGCGTGTGCGTGTGCGTGAACGCTAATAGGGTGGTCATTCGCTTTAGTGGGAGGATTCACAAGTTTGGATGTTAACAGCAGATAGTCTTTCTAGATCGCTGAGCAAATGAAGAGAATGTTTTGTTCGATTATTTTATCTTGTTGTTTGTGTTCTCTGATAGGTAAGCTATAATACAATTTTACAGTAAGCACGTTTTAATGAGCTAACCATCAAACTACTAAAAGTATCCATCAAGATGTAACTGGTTTTACTCTACAGTAACTTTATGTGACTTCACATACATGTTTTACTCAACAAGTAGATGATTTTAGAAGATGTGAAGGATTAAACTACTGATTTCACTTTGTTTACAGTCCTTGCTGTGTTTTTTTTCAGTTCTTGTACCCTTACAAACTACAGCTAACCCTCTTCATGTTCTCCAGGTGTGTCTGGCGATTCAGTTTCAGTGATGGAAGGAGATTCTGTCTCTCTAAACTCTAGTGTTACCAAAATACCTGAAGATGACGACATTCTCTGGACATTTGGAGCTGAAAAGTCTCTGATAGCTGAAATGAGTGGAGCTGCTGGAATCTTCTCTATTAAACATGATGTTCTGGAAGGGAGATTCAGAAACAGACTGAAGCTGGACAATCAAACTGGATGTCTGACCATCACGAACATCACAACCAAACATGCTGGAGATTATGAAGTGCAGATTCGTGGAGCTAAACTGACAACAAAAACATTCAGTGTTTCCGTCTATGGTGAGTAGAGATCAGTTTTTAATGCCATAAAGCTGATTTACACAATAATGTATCTGAAAATAAAATAAATCGTATTGATTCCTCTGCGGAAAAAAAAAACACATTTAAAGTCCGCAAGGGAAATTTTCACAGGCATTTTAAACACTCGCGTTATTTTATTGCATATATTTATGCTCCATGTACATTTATGCTATTTTATCGCATATATTTTTGCTCCATTCAAGCATTGAATGCACATTATTAATAAGCAGAACCACGAAACCAGTCATACGTGCTCATTTTTACATCACATTACCATCTAAAAGCTGATAAATAAGCTTTCCCTTGATGTATGGTTCATTAGGAGGACTATTTGAAAACCCAGAATCCGAGGGTTCAAGCTAATCTAAATATTGAGAAAAATCACATTTAAATTAGTCCAAATCAACTACTTGGCAGTGCAGATTAACAAACATTAAATTGTAATGTATTTACAGTAAGACATGTACAAAACGTCTTTATGGAACATGATCTTTACTTAAACACATACACTCACTTAATATACAAATACACTTCATTAAACACGTACACATAGACATCACATACAGTACATGTAGGGCCAGACAGAATCGGCTGACATTATTTGCTATTTGCTGTCTGCGGATTCATGCGGAATTATTTTGGGAGTTATAAATCTTAATATATGAAATAAAAAATAATCGCTTTTTAACTTTTATTTAATGTTTACAATGCAAGTCCATCTAGATCCACTTATTTGGTAAACAAAGCAAGTCTATGATATAATATATCTACTAAAAGACAGAAAATGTTACTTCACAAACTGTATTGTACATGAATCATATGAACATTTTAACATTAGTCACTAATATTACTGAAATTCATTTAAAAACTGAATAAAAATACATTTACACAAGTAAATAAACAGACTCAATGACGGGCTAAAAATCTGCGGATTTCTGCACGCGCAGATTCTGTGTGGGCCTACCTGTAGGTTATAAAATTACAAGTTTTATATAATTAATTGCATGTTTATATATAATAACTTGTATTTGATTGTAGCTTTAACCTAATTAGATTGTAATGTAATAATGTGCACCTTTTATAAAGCTGCTTTAAACAATTATAATTGTAAAAAGTGCTATAGAAATAAACTCGAATTGAATAATATCCTAATAAGTGACCCGCATTTGTCCCCATGCAACATAAGACTTAATTTGTCGTCCAGGGTCGCACATTCAATACATTCATTCATTCATTTTCATTTCAGCTTAGTCCCTTTATTAATCTGGGGTCGCCACAGCGGAATGAACCGCCAACTTATCCAGCATATGTTTTACGCAGCGGATGCCCTTCCAGCTGCAACCCATCTCTGGGAAACATCCATACACACCCATTCACACTCATACACTACGGACAATTTAGCTTACCCAACTCACCTATACCGCATGTGTTTGGAATTGTGGGGGAAACCGGAGCACCCGGAGGAAACCCACGCCAACACAGGGAGACATTCAATACATATTTAAGTAATTATAATGGCATGATTTACATGACAAAATGACACATTAAAATCAACTTCGGCTCTACGGTACAAATCTGAAAATGCGCAGCTCGCTGTTATTCGCACCTTTTATAGTGTGCAAATATTTCAGCCCGTTATCACTTATGTGTTTGTGAGTTTACTTTTATAAGCAAGTGTTTAATGTTACAATAATATAACCCGAATGATTATAATTATTTCATTATCGTGAAGTAATCAGCACTCATTAGATACACTATAAAAAAAAATGCTGGGTTCCACACAGTCCCTTCATGTTGACCCAACACAAATTTATTAAGTTGAACTTAATTTGGATTTTTTTTTAAAATAAATTTAAGTAGTTTGAACATAAAACAATAAAAAACAAATAAATAAACGTAAGAATTGTGTCGTTTCAACTGATTTTAAATAAGTATTTTGAAACCGAAATGAAACATGTGAAATGAAACCGGTGCACCCGGAGGAAACCCACGCCAACACAGGGAGAACATGCAAACTCCACACAGAAACGCCAACTGACCCAGCCGAGGCTCGAACCAGCGACCTTCTTGCTGTGAGGCGATCGTGCTACCCACTGCGCCACCGTGCAGCCCACACAGCATTTATTCAAAGCATATTGTCAGACGATGATTTTTCAACATTTGTAAGTGGATAACAATGAAAAATACTTCTAAAGCAATTAACAGACATAAGAATAAATCGAACATGAATTAATGAAGAACTGCATTTTAATTAACTTTACGTATCAAACATTAATACATGCTGCAACAAATGTTTTGCTAGTTATTACTTTAATGTAGTAAGTTAATCGTTTATTTATTATACATTTATTATTATACATAGAACAATTATACTTTTATTTTTACAATTATACCCAATTTTAATAATTTTTTAAATAATAATAATTAATAATTTCAGCTTCGGGGCCTTACAGTGGCGCAGTGGGTAGCACGTTCGCCTCACAGCAAGAAGGTCGCTGATCGCTGGTTCGAGCCTCGGCTGGGTCAGTTGGCGTTTCTGTGTGGAGTTTGCATGTTCTCCCCGTGTTGGCGTGGG
>CAIGQW010053379.1:2138734-2197061 GCA_903798125.1 Danio choprae
CTCATTCGCTAATGAGAAAACATTCATTCATTCATTCATTTTCATTTTGGCTTAGTCCCTTTTATTAATCTGGGGTCGCCACAGCGGAATGAACCGCCAACTTATCCAGCATATGTTTTACGCAGCGGATGCCCTTCCAGCTGCAACCCATCTCTGGGAAACATCCATACACACCCATTCACACTCATACACTACGGACAATTTAGCTTACTCAATTCACCTGTACCGCATGTCTTTGGACTTGTGGGGGAAACCGGAGCACCCAGAGGAAACCCACGCAAACACGGGGAGAACATGCAAACTCCACACAGAAACGCCAACTGACCCAGCCGAGGCTTGAACCAGTGACCTTCTTGCTGTGAGGCGAACGTGCTATCCACTGCGCCTCCATGAGGCCCCCTAATGAGAAAACATTATAATAGAAAGTACATTAGAGTTATACTGTTATAATGACGTAAAAAAATTGCCTGTGCACAGGTATGTACATATGTACACAGGTATAAAGGCAGCGCGACTACAGTGATAACAAAGCCTATTGAAGGCAAGACTGAAATAATTAGTCTAATTATACGAATTAGGCTAATTATAATAAGGCTAATAACGACTAGCTTAACGAATGAATTATATTTTTTTGTCGAGTGATTACCGTTACACTGGAAACGCTTAAAATGAAATGGATTAAATGAATTAAATGAGTATTAAATTAATACTATGGAAATGGATTCAACTGACACTCATTCAAGGAAGAAAGAGGCAGGAAATGGCAAACATACAAAAATGTTAATCAAAGTAAACACAAGCAAAAGTATTCATCTGGAGCTTCTCTATGAAACAAGACACTTGTTAAACACTCGCGCCAACAGACTCTATCCTCTCTAATGGCTCTCGGCTAACAATCAAAGCTCTGACTGTACGTATCGCCATGATGTGGTTACATTTTTTAAATATTTTTGAAAGGTGCGCATAGGGGTTTGCGTCATGCTAGGGTATGAGACTCTGCAAAGATTGAGCCAGACTTGCCACGCACATTTGTTGCTAAAATAACGCTAACGCAGTCTCTATGATAGTGCGCAGAGAAGGAGAAAAAAAGCTGCTATGTGATTGGCTATGGGGCGTTCACACCAAACTTGGCTGGAATGAATAGATCTTGCCATTCACACATAATTGGACACTTGCACATTTTGAGTTTACTCGCTTCATTCGCACGTCAAATTTGCTTCACAATAGATGTGGATTCCGCCCTGGGAGGAGTATCTGTCTGCCTAGTGACTCCAGTTTCTTTGCTAAATGGCTGGCAGGGATTTTATTGAGATAGTAGCTGTGCTTTTATGTGTTTTAGAAAGGCTGAAATATGGCGGGCAGACGGACTGAAGGTACAAAACAGTTTATCCACTGACCTGTCCTCTGTTGTTTGTTATAGATCAGACCTACACATTCACTTTAATTCCTTCAGTTCCTCAGACAGTTTTGATTCCTGCTGCTGCTGGATCTCTGATTATTGTTGCCGCAGTCTGGATCTGCAGGAAATGTAGAAACTCTGATCAAAAAGGCAAGTGTTACATTAGTGTTACATACATGATTCTTAAACCAGTTATAAATATTTGAATCAATTGATAGACAAAAATATCATTTAACCCCTTATCTATCAGCCCTCTTTTTGAGTCTAGACTTGATATGCATATGATATATAGTTAATCATTTAGATATTTATTAAATATGTACAGAAAAGCATGCAGTTAGGGGGTTAATATGTTTTTAATAGGTAAAGTAATTAAGTATGTTAATAATGGTGATGGCAATAATAAGAATAATACGTTTTATTTATGATGCGCTTTTCTGAAACTCAAAGTGCTACAAGATATACAATAACAAATGAAAAAAAAATGCAAAGAATTACAATCTTGCATAAAATCCCAGTAAGAAGCCAGAATATACCGCAATAATAAAACAATAAAGAACAATAAATAAGCAAAGTGTTACAAATTGAATAAAAGGGACAGTGATGATCACAAATGAAATGCTTTGCTAAAAAGAGATGTCTTAAGACGCTTCTTGAAAACAATCCAAAGAAATGGCATTCCTGCTTGTGGGTAATGTATTCCATAATTTTGGCGCACCGTAAAAAAAGCCCTACCTCCCACGGTTTTACAGCGCGGCTGATACAGTCCACATGCAGAAGGAAGATAGCGAGTAGGAGTATAAAATAGCTCCAGATTACATTAGTGAGCTGGTGACAACCCATGTACTGATCACATACACAAAATACTGATTCTGTATTTACCATTTTACTCTACTACGGGAAACGTTTTGTATGCAAGCATGAAAATGTACTAATGTCAAATTAAATTAATGCCATTTTTATAATCAATATGTAAGGAATAATTGATGACAGGCCATGGTATTATTAGTGAAATAACGCACAAGCGAGGTGGTGATGCAGACATGATACGAAGCACATGTGCATTATTTCCTATAATTCAACACATTGGAGTAAATTATTCCACTTATACTCTTGTTCCCACAGCTAAAGACACTGTTCAGGTGTTATATTTTGGACATTTGTCAGGTTTTTGTCCTCAAACTGCTCCTGTATGTAGGCCTTCTTTTGATGTGTTTTTGACTGTTGTAGCTGTGAAAACTGAACTCATTCAGCGTAGTGATATGGAGCTGTAATGTGCTCAAAACCTGCCGGAACTACTTTAGTTGTGCGTTTATCTGAAAAATAACGACACAGCTTAGAATGTTCATCATCAGCCAATCAGAATCAAGCATTCAACCGACCTGCAGTATAAATGTAATTGTGCTCTTTACTAATTAAACATTAACTGCTAAAATAGCACGCATGTTGTCATGACTGAACTAGTTTCCATGTCTGTTGTTGAAACAGTTCAGCCGTGTGAAGATAAGCTCACTTTTGTGCTCATGTTGCATCAGCCATCGTTCTGTGAAAGAAACTCACAATCATGGGTAAGATCATTTACTACTAATTTAAGTGTTTGTATAATTTCGGCAGTGAAGTAGATGTGTGCACAGTGCGTTTTTATCTTTTTCTGTTTTTCTCTACTGGGGCAAAACTCAAAAGTCTTCACTAAATTATACATTTTATTATGTTTTGCTTTCTTAATTCTTTTATTTTACAGAAAGCTGATGAGGGGGCTCATGTAGATTATCTGATGGTTCTGGACAAGCCAGTATTTTCTTAAGAACTAAATCCAGAGGTGTTGTAATTTTTACTTGGAAAATGATGAGGACCTTAGGGGCTGAGCCTGTAGCATTAATATCAAGTTTAATCAAGGGTTTATGCATCTTGAAATATACACACTGAATGCCTCAAGTACATGACATTCATTCATTTTCTTTCGGCTTAGTCCCTTTATTCATCAGGTGTCACCACAGCGGAATGAACCACCAACTTATCCAGCATATGTTTTACACAGCTGATGACCCTTCCAGCTGCAACCCAGTCCTGGGAAACATCCATACACACTACAGCCAATTTAGTTTATTCAATTTACCTATAGAGCATGTCTTTGGACTGTGGGGGAAAACTGGAGCACCCGGAGGAAACCCACGCCAACACGGGGAGAACATGCAAACTCCACACAGAAATGCCAACTGACACAGCTGGGTAGGTACATGACATGTAGGCCAAATATGGTAACCCATATTCAGAATTTGTCTATGCATATACAAGCAATATACATACTAGATTATCATAATCAGAAATCAGCTCAGTCATCCAAGTGTGTTAATTAAATTATTTTAAAATGTACCGTTGAGTAAACACTGGCCTTATATTGAACTGATCTAAAAGTCAAAAGTTGAGTCATTTTTATTAATAATTGTCTTCACCGATCTGCAGCTGCAGAATGAAAACCATTTAGCTTATAAATGTCGCCCTCTGGTGGATCAATTGTAATATCTCAAATGCACGTCATGATTAAGCAGTACCATACCATGATTAACATCTGTTGATCCTGGAACATAATTTTTGTTGGAAAAATGTAATCCATACCTATTCTCTACCCCTAAACCCAACCATAACTGTACATTATTCCCAAAATCAGAGGGGAATAATAGTTGGATAAAAATCATGTACAAGTGCATAAACCTAACCTTAAACCTAAACTGTAAACGTATCCCTTAATTCTGATTGGCTGATTGGAATGTTATTCCAGGATCAACATAGAGGTTAATCCAGGAAGTTCAGGAACATGTCCTACTTGGTGAAATCAGGCTGGCGACACTCAAATAGTGCACTTTTTGGTGTCCGAAACCATAGCGGACGTTATGAACTGCACTCAATCAATCCAACAATGCAAAGTAATAACGAGTCTACAACCCGTTTACAATCAACAGCTAGAGAATCCCATAATGCAATGCTGTGAGAGTTTGCGCGCCGAAATGATTTCCGCATCTGGCCACAAGGTCTGTGGTTAAAATAATGAATTATTATTTAAAGTAACGTTTGACAGAAATCAGAAGTCGTTATTGCATTAGTAATAAACAGCTCGCCAGGTGTTAAATAACCATCACAGGGTCTGACCAATAAAAATAGAGTCTGAGGGATTTATCAACCAGCAAAACTGCATCCCTTCTGAGTGCTCAAATTCACTCACTCGTTCACTACTTCAAGTAGACTATATTAGTGGACTAACGTAGGCAATAGTGAAAGTGTATAGGGGCTATTTTGGATAGAAAGCTGATGTTTGTGTTACTCAAAGCCAGGGCTGGACTGGGACCAAGACAAATCGGCCCTGACGTTTTTGGCCAGAGTGGCCCACTACACACAATCAAAATGCTCCCCATCTGTGCATGCCCTTAAATATGTTTACCAACTCCTATTCTATAAAAGCACAAAAGCCATATATAGGAAATAATGAGAGTTGACAAATAAAACTTAATTTTATTATAATAATAATTTTAAAAAATTATAATCCACACTGGAAGTCCATTTAATGTGTGCCTGTGTGTAGGGAGCCTATATTAAATAACATAACAAAAACTGCCTGCTGACGCACACAGTTAATGTCGATTAACAAAAAGTTAAATAATAAAAGCAATGTATCAGAAACCCTTTAAAAATGCTTAACTCAACAATGAAACATCAAACATAGCTTAAAGATGTGTATATAGTCAAAGGAACTTAAACAATAAAAATAAAACGAAAATGCAACAAATATTAGTTTGGGCCTGAACTTCAAAACTAAAATGTAAAATAAATATAATATAATGCAATATATAATATATGTATATATAAAGTATTAGTTTTGCTTAAGTTGCACACTAGTTTTATCATGTATAAATATCACTCTAACCAGATTGTATAAATATTATTGTAACTATATAGGCCTACATCATGCTGACGATCAAAAACAAAATGTCATGATATCACAGGCAATTGTCTTCTGACAGAGTGCACGTTAAAAGACATGAACGACACTCCTCAGAGCTTGAGAAGCATACAGTTCTTTAGGATCTATAGAATTTGTAAAATAAAGAGTTGCAGGTTAAGGATGGGAGGAAGTTGTCGTGGGAAAAAAACAACAGGCTGCTAAGCGTTTTATGGGCCGATCAGATCATAAGATGATCAGCCTGGCCCAAAAAGTATAAGTACGTCTGCCCAGCAGGAAACTGCCCGGTCTGCCAGATGGCCAGTCCGCCCCTGCTCAAAGCCCTTAAACTGCTGATGTATTTCACGACTTCAAAAGACTAGGAGATTAATTAAATATTTTAAATAATTAATTGATCATTAAAGTCATATTATATACATATTTACAGATTGATTATCCCAGGTTCATGGCAATTTTATTGGTGTCAGTATTTGTAACAAGGTAGGGTGATCAGCCATCCACCAGAGGGAGCCCTCTCCACAGTACTGACCTGACTGTTCGTTTGGTTTTTTACAAGTAGGTCTTTGCTCTTTGATTTGGATTTGTTTGCTGCAATATTATAATTAACCTCTAGCAAATGGATTTTAACAGGCTCCATGCCCAGTTTATTATGGTATTTTAAACATAATGCAACACATCAGATAAGGGACAAAGGTTTGTTGTGCTGCATCGGATGTAAACCGAATCATGGTGTATAATATGTTAAGTGTTTTTTTTTGGGACACGTGTTTAGTTAGTTTCGGATTATGTTGCGATTATGACTCTGTTCACCTGTGTCTTGTTTGGTTCCCCATTAACCTATGTAACAAAGGCCTCATTTGGGGTCTGCCAAATGTCCTGGACAATCTTTGCATGGTTAAGCGGTTACATTTTGCCTCATCGGTTTTTCAAAATATTTGTTATGTAAATAAAAAAAAAGGCAACAACTGCAAATTAGGTCGTCTGCTCATTATTAACCTTCACTGCACTATGACTAAGTGCCATAAGGTTGACAAATTCCAATTGTGGAGGAACTGTTAAGGCACCGTGATAGGAGCCATCTATGCAATAAGTCCATTCATTAAATTTTATATCTATTATATCCAAGTGAAAGCAATTGGGAACAACAGAAACTCAGCCACAAAGTGGTAAGCCACAAAAAAAAAAAAGCCTCAACAGCTACAGGCCTTCAAACTGCTTGTGGTCTTCAGATGAGCTCAAGAACAGGCATATAGAGTTTCAGGAATGAGTTTCCATGGCCAAACAGCTGCATCCAAGCCTTGCAAGTACACTGCAAAGTGCCAGATGCAGTGGTGTGATGCAAGCTCATCTCTGACTCTCGAGCCATGGAGATGTATTCTCTGGAGTGACCAATCATGCTTCTCTGTCTAGAGTAATTATGGGAGACATTATGCCGTTCAAAGCTTCAAAACAATTGAACCAATTGCTTCATAAAATGATTCACTGTTTTGAAACATTTGAAATACCACAGGCTAGCGATACCTAGGGGTAAAACCAGTGTAAACACGACAAAATCATGCATTAGAATAGGTCTTTTCAAACATATCGAACTTTAAATCGAAAATATAACTTATAAATGCACTGAGCTGAGTCTAATAATTAAATCTTGTCTGCATAATAGGCTTTCTTTTATAAATTTCCAATGCTTATATATTTTTTGTTCCATGGTGGGCTCTGCTAAACAGGCCAACAATGAACAAATTAACTACTACTAACTGTTATTCCTTTAACAAGCGTCTCATTAAAAAGTCTAAAAACACGTAAAAACTGTCAGCCTGATGGGTGAGTCTGATTTAAGTGATCACCGGGAGAACGGCCTGCCTGACAAGTGTAAAGTTTGGCGGAGGAGGGTTTTATGAAATAAGAAATGCTTCAGCATACCAAGACATTTTGCACAATTACATGTTCCCAATTTTGAAAGAACCCTTTGGGGGCCATTGCTGCTCAAACATGACTGCGCACCACTACACAAAGCAAGCTCCATGAAGACATGGATGAGGAGTTTGGTGTGGAGGAACTGGACTGGCCTGCCGTTATGATTAGAGCAGAGACTCAGTCAGGCCTTCTTCCAGCATAAGTGGCTGACCTCAGAAATACACTTAAAAAAAAAATGGTCCAAAACTCCCACAACTCCCTATTACACCCTACGGATTAAGATTGGCATGTCATTAACGTTCACATGACGTTTCTCCATTTTTTTCTTCTCTTGACGTCAAAAAGCCATTTACGGTAGCTGGGCAAGCAGAAGCCCCTGTAACCCATTACCTAAAAACAGCCCACCAGCACTGCTCATTCTCACACATAAGATGTTTGTCCACCAGCAGATCAAACCACTTCTCTAAAAAAAAAAACCACCACAGCAGGTTTCAGTTCGACTCAGTGTGACAACTCAGAAAATGAATTTTCCACAACCTAAAACCAACAGCTGAATAAATTGACTTTTAAATACTATACATACACATATTTTGAATTACATGAACTTAGGCTCTATTTCATAATAGTTTGTCAAATATTCTACTTTTACATGTCAAATACTTTTATATAATACATTTTAAAAGATACTGAAGGACATTTTACACATTTTAAATGTTAGTCTTACTAAGAGCCAGAACAACATTTTTTTTTATATTCATTTACATTATATCATGATGTATGCGTGTATACCTGGTTTTCAGGATGTTGTGGGGACCAAATGTCCCCTCATGTATAGTAAAACCAGTACATTTTAAAACATTGTTCCCAGTGAGGAAACAGCTCTTAAATCATCTGGTATGAAGCATCTTGAAAATGTAAAAGTGCAGATTGTTTTCTGTGAGGGTCGGGTTTAGGGGTAGGGTTGGCGGATGAGGACACAATATACAGTCTTTAAACAACATCATGTCTTTAGGAAGACCCCATAAAACATGAAAACCCTAACGTGTGTGAGTGAGTGTGTGTGTGTGTGTGAGCACATAAAAGGAGGGTTGAACTGTGTCAGAGGAGGATTCAGACACACCATTAACAGATCTCTTTCACTTCTTAAAAACAGTTTGAGTGTTTTAAATGAACAGTGTTATTAGACCAGATGTTTCAATGAACACCTAAAAATGTTTAACGCTTTTGTTTTGTACTGTTTGTGTCGGCTCCATCTGATTGGTAAGTTATGTTATATTTATGTGACACCAGAAAAAGGATATCTAATTGATCACACATTGGTCATTTAAAAAATATTTTAAATCCTTATTTCATTAGTGTCGTGTACTCTTAGCATTTATGCTAACAAAATGCTAAGAAGAAAGAAAAAAAAAAAGTCAATTCTGTTACTGTTAACCATTTAGGATAACAGTTTTGACAGTCATGTATTTGTGAAATCAGGAGAGCTTGTGTTCCTCTTTATATGCGTTTCAAGAGGTGAAAAATCATCTTGGTTTCAACTGAAATGTAAGGACTGTTTATCTAACAGAAATAAAATAAATTAATAAAAAAATAAAAGCTTTCTCTTGCTATTTCTACACATTACCAATTTGTCCCTGACAGAGTTGACAAGCAAAATACAAATAAATACATAAATATACCTTAAAAGTAAATAACAACAACAACAACAACAAATTATTAAAATTGGCAAGAAAAAAAAAATTACTGAAAAGAATTGCTGTTTATAAAGAGTTTTCCTTAACATTTTGATTTGCCAAATGTACCCGCAATTAAACCCATATTAACACACACACACACACACACACACACACACTTAGGCTTTTGCTAAATCTTTTTTTTTTTTTTTTTTGCATAATATTATTAGTTATTATTATACAAGGAGATTTCAAACTTTGTAAAGCAAAAGTCAATAATTCTGACCCTGTTATTGTTTTTCAGGTGTGTTTGGTGTTAGTAGTAATGAAATGCAGTCGTTCTCAGTGATGGAGGGAGATTCTCTCACTCTACACACCGGTGTTACTGAATTAAGCACTGGCGAAATAACATGGAATTTTGTACCTGTAAACTATCCAATAGCTATATTAAACAGAGTGTATGCGGCCTTCTCCACATTTGATGGTCCTGATGGAAGATTCAGAGACAGACTGAAGCTGGACAATCAAACTGGATCTCTGACCATCACGAACATCAGATCTGAACATGCTGGAGATTATGAAGTGCAGATATATGCTGACAAATCATCATCATCAAAAAGATTTAGAGTTTCTGTCTATGGTGAGTAGAGATTGTTTCTTCTGTCCTTTACACTGTTCGACTATTTTTGTTCATGTGTGTAAAGCAGATTTGACACAATCTACATTGTAACAAGTGCTAAAAAGTTTAAAAAGATATTTCTAAAAAGACACTTCATAGCACAAATGACAACAAATAAAAGCATTGTAATTGTATTAAATATGTACTCAGCCCATTAAAACAAAAAATATCCTATTTTAAACATTCATATTTCTCCCTCTTCTCACCATTTCCAGCTCGTCTTCCTGTTCCTGCCCTCATCTTCAACTCTTCTCAGTGGTCCTCATCTTCATCAGTGCAGTATTGTTCAGTTGTGTGTTCAGTGGTGAATGTGAGTGCTGCGAGTCTCTCCTGGTACAAAGGAAACAGTTTATTGTCCAGCATCAGTGCGTCTAATCTCAGCATCAGTCTCTCTCTACCTCTGGAAGTGGAATATCAGGATAAAAACACCTACAGCTGTGTGGTCAACAACACCATCAGCAACCAGACCACACATCTGGACATCAACACACTCTGTCAGACGTCTGAAGGCATGTATTAGTCAACACATTTACTTACCTTAATGTTTCTCATAAAAAATAAAAAAAAATTAATAATAATCCCACTCTTCCAGCTGAAGGCTCAGCATTTTGGACAGTGATCATCTCTACTGCTGTTGTTGGATCTCTATTGACTATAGCTGCTGTCTGGATGATCAGGATCTACAACAGTCAGAGAAAAACAGAACTTGAAGGCAAGCATTACTAACTTCTTCTAACAAATGAATAGTACTTTGACAAACATTTAGAGTACTGTATAGTTCCAATTGCCTTTTAAGAAGCATAATGATAATTCCCACGATTTAAGGGCACCTATTATGCCCCTTTTCACAAAGCGTAATATAAGACTTTAGTGTGCTCACAATATGTCTGTGATGTTTCAACTCAAACTACCCTTCAGACCAATAATTATACCCCGTTGAAGATACCAATTTTAGCAAAGTAAAAACGATCCGTTTCGGTGTATGCGCCTTTAAATGCAAATGAGCTGCTTGTCCCTGCATTAGGAAATTACTAGCATTTGGAAACTTTTCCATCAATTTTGTTCTGCACAATTTGGATCATCGCATTAAAAATACCAAGATGCGCACAGATTTTGATTAAGATAGTAGGATAAACTTTAATTCGATAAGAAATAATGCGATGGAACCATGATGGAAACACATTTACTGAATAAATTACAGTATTATGACAACAATGGCTGTAATGGGCTGGCATTAATGGACAAACCAGTGAATTGACCACATTATAAAACATCTGAAATTATATTATTACAGTGGTCCCTCATTATACACAGGAGTTATGTTGTAAAAAAAAAATAAAATAAAATAAAAACACAATAGGCGAAATCCACAAAGTAGTCAGCTTTATTTTTTACAATTATTATAGACGTTTTAAGACTATAAAACCCCTCACTACACACTTTATGCACTTTTCTCAGGCCGACATAAACACTTGTTTAAACTCCTCTCGACGTTCCTTCGTAGAAAAAATAAGCCCAGTATTACAGAATGAAACCAAAGATCAAAACCATTTGACCTTCATTTACTTATTCCATAATGGCGCAACTAAAGCCACTCAACTTCTACCTTCCTTTAGCATGTCCAGGCAAAGTTGGTTTTATATTCCCACATTCGTTCGTTTTTGAACAGTGACATTTTGGGACATGCCCCTTTGAATATTGGGTCTTTAATCTCAAGTAAATATGACTTCAATACAACATTAGCACTATTTAATTGACTGTAAACAAAAGCTGTACTTTAATAGTCACGGGCTGCTAATATGATTTTCCCACTTGGAATTTGCAAACAACACTTTTCTGAAATTATATCAAAGAGAAACTATGAATGTGCTAACATAAAATCAACTCTACTTCAATAACCTTTTGTGCGACGGTTAGCATCTTCCTATGCCTTTTGGGTGCTACCGCAGGTGCCTTTGACGGTGCAGAATGTTTCGTTGACATTGTGGAGAGAAAACTTGCAAACATACAGTACAGCACTTCAGAGTCACACTGCTAGCGATCAAAGATTTATGTAAATTTGGCAAGCTGAACGCATACTGTACAGGACGGAGACTGATTGGCAATGTGTTCTGCATCCTGACTGGCTGTAGACCAATGCGCTAATCAGGACGCAGAACATAATGCGCTGTAGAAAAAAAAATAAAAAAATATGTCAAATTACACAAATAAATAAATAAATCGGCAAAACTGCGAGGCTGTGAAAAGTAAACATGCTATAGCGAGGGACCACTGTACATGTATCATCAGTATTAGTACTTCCAGAATGATTTTAAGCATCTCCGCTTCCACTTACGCCTCCAAAAGCCACCGTGCATTCATTGCAGTTTGTCATTGGTTTTCTGAGGTGCAAGTCATTTATTATACAAAAGAAAAGGCCCACAGTGGCTTCTTCTGCCTCAACAAACTCATTTTTCTCTTTGATATTTGCTGCCAGTTTATCAGGAAGTCGCCATTTTGTTCTCTTTGACTCACTGTATAGAAACGCTGCTTTATTTGCAATTGCTTTGTGCGATATTCCAGCTTTGTGCAAAAGTCTAATTCCCATCTTTGGATGGAGCTATTGGTCTAGCTCTAATACCCTTATGTCAGGTCAGACACAATGGCAGAGTGACAACAGCAGAAATGAGAAGGATCAAGATAGAAAATGTAACAAACTAAAAACAAATAAAACTGGCTTACACACTGGGACATTATTAACAAAACATTATACGATTGAGATGTATAGATAAACGTGTGTGTGTGTGTGTGTGTGTAGCATGCATGCATGTATAATATATATATATATATATATATATAATTAATTCCCATATATTAGCCGTTGTCCATAATTAGTAGTTTATGTGTTAAGTTTGAAGAAGTGTTTATAATTGTTAATACTTTGAAGTGATATATAGTCTGGGTTGGTGTTGTACATTACTGCCAGTACATCTTTGGTTATTTTAGACTTATTTCTCTCTACATGTTATTTCTTATACATGATATGATTTCACATTAGTAAAATGACAATAAGTCACTTTAATAAACTGTAGATTTAAAATTAACATCAAAATGTCGACACGGCGAGATCAACATCCCATAATCCAATCCACAATCATAAACAAATGAAAAACACTTGTTAAAAAAAATGTATTTATATTTTTACAGTGTATTATACCAACTATGTCAATCACACACAGATAAAAACGTTAGACGTGGCACAGCACACGGAGCTGAGGACATGGAAGTTGTCAACTCAATAAGAGTACAGAGCTACTGATATAAGACATCAAAAAAGACTGGATGGACTTTTATCACTCTAAGATTGCCGTGTACACACATTTCTGTCCAAACACCTTCTAAAATTGCATTGTGCAAAATAGGTGCCCTTTAAAATGTGAATTTGTGTGTGAGAAAGTTCAAATAAAACTACATTAGATGGCGTTTGATGTTTTTAGGAAACAGCACCTTGTAACATTTTAGTTGTGTGATTTTATTCTTTACATTTGACAGTCCCTAAGCAAATCCAATAAGTAACACATTTTTATTGTTAAATCAGTTGAGATTCGTGAAGAGGCGGAGCTCGCATATGCAGAGACAACATTCAACAAAAGAAACGCACATAACTTGGTAAGCTTATGTGGTGTTAATCTTTATCATCTCAGCAGGAAGCGCAGGTTTCTAGCACATTTTCAAAGAGAGACCACTGCCTTAAGAGTGTTGTTGAGCTTCAAATGTTCTCATGCATATCCATTTCTAACGTCTAGTTTCATTTTGTGACTGAAACAGGAGATAAATACAAACCAACAATCTTTCAATTAAAATTTGTCAAACAATCCAAATTTAATCCAATTGTTGTCAAAAAAAAAAAAAAAACTAAAACAAAGTGTAGCACATAACACAATGATTTATTTAGGCATATTAAAACCAAGTTTTTTGCTCAAAGCTAAATGCTAGTCGAGCGAGAAATAACATTCTGTGATCAGGTTTGGCTCATCACATAATAAAAAACCCTTTTATAGACTAGTTGTCATGCATAAATGCTACATGAGTCAGCATAGCATTAGATTACATTCTTTATGAAGTTACCAAAATACTTTAGCATTTAACACATCAACCACATCACAACAAGCATGTGTTGATTCTCTTCGCGTTTCATCACTTCAAACGATGCAACAAATCAGCTTTGCATCTGCAGCTTTGTATAATCTTCAAAAAACAAAAAAAAACAAAGGTCGAACCATTTTACCAAGAACATAGTGGTAGCGTTATGTATTAAATAGTCCGACAAAACCATGAGGGGATAAAATAAAAATTTCCGTTGTAAGAACAGCCACAGATCTGCCCTTTAACCCCTTTTTATCCGTCGATGGCACGATTCAGAGCGCCAGTAGCACGTACGCAGAATCACGTGCAGCTGTGCTTCTGCTGCTTCAGTTGTTGTGGGCAAACAAACATGCTAGCAGATCAACCGCTGCTGTTTAGGAAAAAGTTTAGACCACAGATATGGTTAACCATATTTAAATGATGCTGCTTTAAACTGCTTCTTGTTAGTGCTGTCACGTGAGGGAAACTATTTTTTTAAATAACCAACTATACGACAAAATACTGTAGTATTTACAGTCACACATACTAGACCTATTGTAAAGCCTTTATTTGCCCTGGTAATACATTAGGCTGTAAGATTAGGGGTATATTTTACTGCAAAACACCACACACACAAATATTACACTTTACTATTGTAGGCTATGGTTCAAAAACACTGTGGTATTTACTATACATCCCAAAGATATACTTTTCATGTGACCAATCACATTGAATCTCAGTATCAGCTTGACAATCACACTTAAAATAGTTGTTATTGTTAATATCTTCTTTGCATTTTTTTACAGGACATTAAGGAGGAGGCTCAAGTAGAATATGGAAACCTCCCCATGAGATGACGTCACTATAAGAACAGCTAGAACTCTTTTGAAATGTCGATGGTTTTCCACTGGGGGGGCGATGAGTTGTGCAAACGACTGAATCAGGAGAACATGTTGATTTAAGTCAATGGGCTATATGCACAGTTAGTGTCTTTCAGCCAATGATAAACCTCCGGTGAAAGCTTAATGTGACTATTTTTAATGTCAAAAGATTCGTTTTACAGCATCGAGGTTGTAATTACAATTCAGTTAAATAAACTTAAGCATTCATTTGGTTGTTCAAGCTTAAGACGAGACGAAATGAAAGACCATGTAACCTCTAGCGCCATCAGGATCAGCAGGCAAGGGCAGAAACTCCATTTATATTGTATATCTATTAGGCAATGAAGATCATTGATTTGTAAAGAAATCAAAACGTGGCAGGTTTATAAGAGAGAGACAGTTCACCTTAAGCGCTGAGGCTGGCTGGCTGAAATTAAAAGTCCATGTGCGTATACCCCATTTAAATTAAGTTATTGATTATTTACACTAGGAAAATGTATAAATTGACTTGTACATGAAAATATTCTGATGGGAAAAAAAAAAAAAAAAAAAAAAAAAAAAACTTGCAACATAAGGTTTTCCTTATCATATTAGTCATATTAGTATTAGAAACTTGTAATGAGGCATTTTCTTAAAATGAATAAAAGAGTCTTATTGGCCTGTTTATCAAAGCGCTTAATAGATCTAAGTGAACACAATGGAATGAGAACATATCTTACAGACGTCATCTATTTAAATGGTAGGATATTAACAAATGGCTGTTGATACACTGGTAATAAAACATTTGTTCTTGGGGTTTGTAAAAAGCGATTTCTTTATGTTTGTTGAGTGTTTAGAGTCTTTTAGAGTGTTTAGTTACATGGTTTTGACCAGCTTTTTTGAAAACTAAGTTCCTAAAGACAAGTTAGACAAGCAAGTTAGCTTGAGGACTGAATACAGAAAAAAAATAGGGCTGCACAATATACGTTTCAGCATCGGTATTGCATTGTGTGCATCAGCAATAGTCACATCGCAAAGATATGCAATGTTGAGCTGACTTTGCAGTGTACTTTTTACATTTACGTATACAAAACCATAATGCATGCACTGTTTATTTCACTTTTATCTTTGCTTTGTTGCATTTATCTATGCTTGTAGTTTGTTTACTACATTATGCATGATTCAATCCCCTACAGAATCATCCCAGTCAATCAAAATTAATACATTTAGTAACACTTTAGGGACCAATTCTCACTATTAGCTAGTTGCTTATTAGCATGCATGTTAGAGATATTGCCTGCTTATTAGTACTTATAAAGCACATGTTCTGGATGATCTTATTTTACATCCCTAATCCTACCCAATGCATAAACTACCTTAACTACCTTAATAAGGAGCAAATTAGAAATTTTACTGAAGCAAAAATGAGTCAAAATGGTTTGCTAAAAGCAAGAACTGAACCTTAAAATAAAGTGTTATCAAAAAAAGTCAACGTATATTGCAATATATAAATCACAGAAAAACTAAATATTGCAATGTCCGATTTTTCCAATATCCTGCAGCCCTAGTTAAAAACTTACTAATTTAATGAAAGAAATTTAATGTCTCTGCAGAGAAAAAAAAAAAATCTTAAAAGTTTCAGTAAAAGCAGAACGTTAAAAGGCTGTAAAGACAAAATAACACCAAGCTAATCTAAACTTCCCTTATTCTCGCTTTGTTTTGTTTTGGTTTTTGACATCACGGGTTTGATTATGAATGCAAAACTAATTTAAAAAAATTCTTTCCAAGCTGCTCAAATCATGCAGGCAAAGTTGATTGATTAGCTTGGTACAGTAATCTGCATTTTCTGTGCCTGCAGCCTTGAATCGATAGGATACCAAGCAATCTTTGGTAGTAAGAGTGTGATGTTCCTTATCACACTTGAGGTATTCTGGCAATCAAAACGTCCTGAATGACTGGCCAATCAGAGCACTCTGTGCGTTTGAGAGCAATGGGGAAAAAAAGTAATAATAATAATAATAATAATAATAATAATAATAATAATAATAATAATAATTTAAAAAAAGAGACGAGCAGCAATAATATGCAGGCCTAAGGTATGTGGAAAGTAGTTGTTTTTTAAATCGTTAAATGGCTTAAAATAATTTCATTACACCAAAGATTACAAAAATATTTTAGTCATAGTTATTAAATTTTAATAACTCGTAAATCTGCAAATTATCTCTTCAATAACCAATAAAAAAAAAAAAACATATATTGCGAAAAATAAAAATGACTAAAATGTGGGTCAAATATACAAGCAATTATCTGAAAAAATAAAAAGCAAATATTGTCAAATTGTCTCACTTACATCCATGACATAAGCAAACTATATAGTAAGTTAGCTAAAGTTTAGCCAAACCAATTAATCATGGACATACAGACCAACTTAATAGAGAAAAGACTACATGAGAAAAAAATATGCCCCTTGTGTGAAGAAGTGTTGTGTTCCTTCTGCTTCTTTCAATGTTAACGCCATCTTCTCAGGTACCCTTGTATTTCTAGCCAAATTGCGCCATCTGGTGGGTTTTAGAAAAAAAGCAGTCACAGCAGTAGACCGGAAACACAAAGACAAGCGTTCACAAGCAAAGCTACTTTTATACGCTTTTCGCATTAATAACATCCATCTTACTCATAAAACTGATGGTAGGTACTGCAGATCGACATTGTTTTTGACTGAAATGATGAACCACTTTAAGATATAAAAACAGGTTTACAGATTTTAAAAAAATTACATGGCTGTTGAATGCTTGATTATGATTGGCTGATTTGTGTCTATTTTCTGAAAAACCCACAGCTAAAGTTGAGTGCATTACAGTCCTACAGTCGTGGCCAAAAGTTTTGAGAATGAAACAAATATTAGTTTTGACAAAGTTTGCTGCTAAACTGCTTTTAGATCTTTGTTTCAGTTGTTTCTGTGATGTACTGAAATATAATTACAAGCACTTCATACGTTTCAAAGGCTTTTATTGACAATTACATGACATTTATGCAAAGAGTCAGTATTTGCAGTGTTGGCCCTTCTTTTTCAGGACCTCTGCAATTCGACTGGGCATGCTCTCAATCAACTTCTGGGCCAAATCCTGACTGATAGTAACCCATTCTTTCATAATCCCTTCTTGGAGTTTGGGTTTTTGTTTGCCCAACCGCCTCTGAAGAATTGACCACAAGTTCTCAATGGGATTAAGCTCTGGGGAGCTTCCAGGCCATGGACCCATAATTTCAACGTTTTGGTCCCCGAGCCACTTTAATATCACTTTTGCCTTATGGCACGGTGCTCCATCATGCTGGAAAATGCATTGTTCTTCACCAAACTGTTGTTGTATTGTTGGAAGAAGTTGCTGTTGGAGGGTGTTTTGGTACCATTCTTTATTCATGGCTGTGTTTTGGGCAAAATTGTGAGTGAGCCCACTCCCTTGGATGAGAAGCAACCCCACACATGAATGGTCTCAGGATGCTTTACTGTTGGCATGACACAGGACTGATGTTAGCGCTCACCTTTTCTTCTCCAGACAAGCCTTTTTCCAGATGCCCCAAACAATCGGGAAGGGGCATCATCAGAGAATATGACTTTGCCGCAGTCCTCAGCAGTCCATTCGCCATACTTTTTGCAGAAGATCAATCTGTCCCTGATGGGTTTTTTTTTTTTGAGAGAAGTGGCTTCTTTGCTGCCCTTCTTGACACCAGGCCATCTTCCAAAAGTCTTCGCCTCACTGTGCGTGCAGATGTGCTCACACCTGCCTGCTGCCATTCCTGAGCAAACTCTGCACTGGTGGCACTCCCATCCCACAGCTGAATCCTCTTTAGGAGTAGACCTTGGCGCTTGCTGCACTATATTGGATGCCCTGAAGCCTTCTTAACAAGAATTGAACCTCTTTCCTTAAAGTTCTTGATCCTATAAATTGTTTATTTAGGTGCAATCTTAGTAGCCACAATATCCTTGCCTGTGAAGCCATTTTTATGCAACGCATTGATGGCTGCACGCTTTTCTTTGCAGGTCACCATGGTTAACAATGGAAGAACAATGATTTCAAGCATCACTCTAAAGAAGGGCCAACACTGCAAATACTGACTCTTTGCATAAATGTCATGTAATTGTCAATAAAAGCCTTTGAAACGTATTAAGTGCTTGTAATTATATTTCAGTACATCACAGAAACAACTGAAACAAAGATCTAAAAGCAGTTTAGCAGCAAACTTCGTGAAAACTAATATTTGTGTCATTCTCAAAACTTTTGGCCACGACTGTATATAATATTATGTAACTGAATAACGGCGCCATCTTGTGGAAACACTTTCTATTTATCTATCTGATTACGGTGTCATTTTATACGCGTCTAAAAGTTATTGAGAGGATCTCACTTGTATTTTAATATAGTATCAAAGCCCAATCAAACTATAGGCCTATTTTAACATTAAATAAAGGAATCAAAATGGAGTTACTAAATTACACTCACCGGTGACAGACAGTAGCACACCACTGAGGCTCTCTATGATTCTGCTGTTGAGTTTATGAATCCAGAATCAGTAGTTCTGATGTTTGTAATGGATTTAGTCTGTTTATCCAGCTACAGACTACTATATAACAGGCTGTTCTGTCGAATATACGAAAATACGCCAGACCTGTTTCCATCAAGTTACTGCTAAACAGCTGCTCGCAATCAAGCCACCTCCAAAGTAGACAGAGCATGCGCTCATTGCGCTGATTAACAGTATGGTAAACAAGAAATCAAATCTGCTGGTATAATTATTGACTTGCACTAAACAGTTCCTGTAAATGGTACAAAACTATTTTATGTTTCTTCAAATAGTTGTATTACAATTCCCTCTCTTTCTAACGAGTATCTTCCTCGTCAGCAAAGCTTCACTCCATCCAGTAGGGGGCGAAATATGCACTCAAAGCTGGTTTGCCATCCGCCATAAAACATCAAAAAAGACAAGAAACGAAAGGAAAAACAACGGTTGGGTTGTGCCCCAAAAGACAAATACAGTGTACGATATACACTGCGCTCATCTGTATACAGTTTATAAAGTTATTTTGTCATTCAACATCGGTGTCTGAAAGCCAAATGTCGTTATACTTGTCTGATTAATAAAGTTAGTCAAAAGGGTCTCCATTTAAGGATTTTATGGAATAAATATGTTTGAGCAGCTCTGTTCATTCATCTGCTTAATTTATTCTATTGTACGTTAATAAAAGATTGACTGTGACGTCTTATGCATCTATATGTTTACACTGACAATTCAGTTAGCTTAAGCTATAGGTGTAGCTACGTTTTTGCTAAAAACAATGTCAACAATTAAACAGGTCATAAAGTTTATTTATTAAAATGCGCTTCATTTATCTGTTATATGCCCAAAAGTATTTCATGTCACGTATGCTAAATGACATACAAATTATCGTGAAGGGGAAAAATTATATCACCGGATGGCCCAAGTGTACATCATGTTGCTTATTAGCTTTGCTAAGTCCATGGTTTACCCAATAGTATCTAACTGCAGACTTGCATGTAGAATTTG
This sequence comes from Danio choprae, assembly GCA_903798125.1. NCBI lineage: Eukaryota > Metazoa > Chordata > Actinopteri > Cypriniformes > Danionidae > Danio > Danio choprae. Next base: position 2,158,878 of record CAIGQW010053379.1, read on the forward strand.
GCTCTAGTTCAACATCTGAGAAAGAGATACGTGCTGTTATTTTATTCATTTTTGTTATTAGCAAAAGACTGATTAAATAAAAGACAAATTAACAAAATGTATGTTATATTGTTTCATTAGTATTTTAAGTTAATATTTTGATTTATAATGTAATATATAATGTTTTTTTAAATGTTTATTGTAATATAATTTTTATGTTCAGATTATATATACTATAACGATATAACTGCTATAGTGATCTGCATTAAACAGCCTGAACAAATCAGCCCTCTCTCTCTCTCTCTCTCTCTCTCTCTCTCTCTCTCTGTTTCTCTCTCTCTCTCTTTCTCTCACACACACACACTACTTTAAAAGTACTTTAAAAAGTAATTAATTGACAGAATCAAAAATATCCTATAAAACAAAGTGAAATTACATATATATAAAACAAAAAACACAATGTCTAATAATTCTAAAAATCTAAATCAGATCCTTTAGGACAAAGTGGAAATTCCAATAAATTAAGTTATAATGCCCAGAAGGATTTTAAAATCCTATAGGACAAAGTGAAATTCCATTAAAAAAAATCTGAATGTCTATTAGAATTTAAAGAATCCATTAAGATCCTATAAAATCCTAAAGGGTTTCCAATAGGACTTTTTGACAAGGGCTTGCACAGTGTATTGTTTATGAGTTCGGTTAATGGTTTGATATATTGGATTATTTATATTAAGCTGAAATAGTTGCATTGAAATTTTTTACTCTACCAAATTTATTCCATTAGGAATAAAAACTGTGATTGCTTAAATTCTAAAGTATAAAAAAACACATCCAAAACAGAACAAACCATTGAAAAGTAGTATTTCACTTTTTTTGTCCGATTTAAATGTTTGATAATAGCAGAACAGGAAACCTCCAAACTAAACACACAAGCTATTTGACCATCTCTCACCTCATCATATCGTGTTTCTGAATAAAATTAAACCACAGCAGGTTTCAGTTTGACTCACACGTTGAGTTGCTAGTCACACATAAGTGAGATGGATGATTTTTTTTCCTTCTTTTTTTTCCATTTGCCACATTTACAAATTTAAAAGCATATCATTTTGATTTTAAAAGCTTTATTACACCCTAACATTTTATGATTCGTTCATAATAATGTTCAGAGTGTGTGATTTTCCGTCGTGTGGGAGGATACAAACACCAGATGAAAAAGGCTTCAGCGGAAAATCAGATCAGACACCGAATGCTTGATGGAAATGTTTCACATATATGTTTTGTTCCAGTTTTGCTGGTGGCTGCCGACTGGTAAGCTTTCAATGCTTTTATTCAGCTTATTTTTCAGCTTCAAAACATTACGTTTTAATATCCAGATGAATATACTTCTTATTTTCTTTCTTTCATCGAATCAGTTACTGTGGAATTTTCGCCTCACGTATAAAAATCTGAAACTCTTACACTTAATCCTCTATAGATGCTTTTAAGAGTGACTTAAAGGTGCATTTAAATCAACAAAAGAGCGAAACAATGTTGTGGTTGTGGCATAAACTAACATTTCACGTTCAGATCTCAAGCTTCTGAAGGACAAACAGGTCTGATGTGGTGTAATTAAAAAGCAACGTTACAGCAACAGCTTTTTAGACTTCAGCACATAACATTACAACACATTAGATTAAAGATGTGTATTTGTTTACGCTCATTTGCTTAATCTATGGTCACTTTCTTGCTTTTGTGTTTGTGTAGAATCTCATACTGAACCAGTTTCTGTTCTCCAGGTGTGTTTGCTGAGAATGTGTTGGTGTCAGTGACTGAAGAAGATTCTGTTACTCTAAACTCTGGTGTTACTAACATACATAAAGATGACATACTATGGAGTTTTGTAACTGAAAACTTTCTCATAGCTAAAATCAACATTGAGGGGCAAAACCTCACCACATTTGATGGTCCTGATGGGAGATTCAGAGACAGACTGAAGCTGGACAGTCAGACTGGATCTCTGACCATCATGAACATCAGATCTGATCATGCTGGCGATTATAAGCTAGACATAAGTGGATCAAAACTGACATCAAAAATAGTCCATGTTTCTGTTTATGGTGAGTAAAGATCCTCAGTCCTGTCCTTCACAAATTCCTCAAATGTTAACACTCATTAAACACATTCGATCTCTGACCTTCTCCAGCTCGTCTGCCTGTTCCTGTCCTCATCTTCAACTCTTCTCAGTGTTCTTCATCCCAGTATAATTGTTCAGTGGTGTGTTCAGTGGGGAATGTGAGTGCTGCGAGTCTCTCCTGGTACAAAGGAAACAGTTTATGGTCCAGCATCAGTATGTCTGATCTCAGCATCAGTCTCTCTCTACCTCTGGAGGTGGAATATCAGGATAAAAACACCTACAGCTGTGTGATCAACAACACCATCAGCAACCAGACCACACATCTGGACATCGGCACACTCTGTCAGACGTGTGAAGGTACAGCAATGATTATACTGATGTAGTATCTGTTTTTGATGTAAATACTGACGCATTCTCTTCTGTCTTAAGCAAACTCACAGTCTCATTCTCAACAAGACGTGCATATACAAGTTCTGACCTCCGCTGCTGGATGTCTGTTGATTGTGTGTGTAATTGGGATCATCTGGATTCACAGAAAATGGAGAAAACACAATAAAAAAGGCAAGTGTTTAATCTATAACATGTTAAGAAAAAAAAGGTTGGAAAAATATGTAAACGCTTGGTAATAAGCTTTATTTAACAAGGTAAGTCAATTGAGAACCAGTTCTTATTTACAATGACGACCTGGCCAAGAGGCAACATATAAAGCAGATGCGAAGCAGCAGGGACACAATACAATAACAACTTCACAAATGCAGATAACATATAAAACCAAGGAAAAACTAAAAACAAGCACAGTGATCTTGTACTATTAACTGGAGGGAATTTTTAAAGGATGATATTGGAGTAAAAGTGTTGAGCTTTAAGGTTTCCAAGCATCAGCAGCAGAAAACTGAAAAGAGTAGCGACCAAATGAAGTGCAAACATTGGGTATGCAAAGGTTAATAAAACTACTAGTGCGCAGATTTCGAGCTGTGATTTCTATAGATTCAGTTCATATTACAATATGACAGTCATAGATATGCGATATGGTTCTCTCTGCTGGGTTTTAAACCCAATGCTGTGTAAAATATGGAAAACCAAGTGTTGGGTAAAAACATATAATTTAGACCCTGCAGTTGGATTTGTCCATATTTGGTGATGAAAACAACCAATCACTTTGTAGAGCAGTGTTTCTCAACCACGGAGGACCACCAACACTGCATGTTTTGGATGTCTCCTTTGTCTGTCACACCCATTACAGGTGTCTGCTAATCAGCTGATGGTTAAGGAGACATGGAAAACGTACAGAGCTGGTGGTCCTCCAGGAATGTGGTTGAGAAACACTGTTGTAGAGCATCACAACAGCTGTGATTTGGTTGATAGGGATGTCCCGATCAGGTTTCTTTGCCCTCGAGTCTGAGTCTGAATCATATGATTCTGAGTATCTGCCGATACCAAAACCCGATCCGATACTTCTATAATACATTAAAAAAAAGAAGAAAGAAGAGCGAAGAGACAGATCCAGGATGTTCCTTATTCTTGATTTAGTTCACCTTATTTTAACATTCAACAACTGTTAACAAACAAAGCACTTCTGTGAGGTAGCTTGAACAATAAATAATAAATAACTAAATTCATTCATTCATTCATTCATTTTCATTTCGGCTTAGTCCCTTTATTAATCTGGGGTCGCCACAGCAGAATGAACCGCCAACTTATCCAGCATATGTTTTACGCAGCGGATGCCCTTCCAGCTGCAACCTATCTCTGGGAAACATCCATACACACCCATTCACACTCATACACTACGGACAATTTAGTCTACCCAATTCACCTGTACCGCATGTCTTTGGACTTGTGGGGGAAACCGGAGCACCCGGAGGAAACCCACGCCAACACGGGGAAAACATGCAAACTCCACACAGAAACGCCAACTGACCCAGCCGAGGCTCGAACCAGCGACTTCTTGCTGTGAGGCGAACGTGCTACCCACTGCGCCACTGTGAGGCCCTAAATAACTAAAATAAATAAAAAATAGATAACAAATTCTTTAGTGAATTCAGTGAAAAGACTTTAGTGCAACAGTAAATATAAAAAAAATCTAATATAAAAAAAGTTTGCTTTGGCAATGTTGTCGTCATCAACTTTATAATACCTCCAGACCTCAGATATACTCATGCTTTCCGCTTCACATTCATGCCACGTCATGCCGCATGCATTGCTATTTCTTTGTGAAGTCAAGAAAGAGGTCTAACTCTGTGCCACCGCATAACTATAGATGTGTTAAACAATAATGACATTATATATGTATGTATACATATATATTCGAGTCCTGATCCGGAGGTAACGACCAATTCGGATCGAGTCTGGATCGAGTGATCGGATCTGTACATCCCTAGTTGATATGAAGCCATATTGCATACTTGTGTTTTATTGCATTTATACAAATGTTTGAGGGCACTTACTTTGTCACCACACACTTTATATATATATAAAACAGGTTGTTTTAACATAATGTTGAGTTAAATACAACCCAACTGCCCTTTTTTCCTTTTAAACCTGAATTTAAATGACAATTTTTAACCCAAATGTTGGGTTTGTCTGCATTTGCAGATGGTGATGGATACAAGAAAGCACTTAATGGGAAAGTTAACCCAAAAACAGACAATTCTGCTATCATTTACTCTCAATTTATTTGTTCCAAACCAGTTTAATTGTTTTCTGCTAAACACAAAACACATTAAAAAAAGCTGAAAGCCTGTAGCCATTGACTACCATAGGAAATAGAAATACTATGGAAGTCAATGGTTACAGGTTTTCATTTTTCTTCAAAATACAGTATCATCTTTTGTGTTCAGCAGAAAAGAAAAGAAAAACTTGAACTGGTCTGTAACAAATCAAGGGCGAGTAAATAACAGAATTTTACCTTTGGGTTTACAATCCCTTTGAAACAGATGCTGTATCTTCTTTTTTTTACATCTTCATTTTTAATGCTTATTTTCGTTGTGTAGTTTTCGATGACCAAACAGATCCAGCTCACTGTAATGAAGATATAATTTACACTGAGCCAATATTCTACAAACGAAGAACACACAAACTGGTAAGATGCTTTATTTTTTATGTTGTGTGTGTGTCCACTGATCAAAATTTCTATTGCTGGTAATGCAAAATTGCGAGCCTGGAATCATGTGATGTTAATGCAGACGTTGATCAGTTCATGACCAATCAAATTGTTTTAATCTTATTTACTTTTTTGAAAATGAATGTAATTGCAAGTGCTGCATACACTGCAATTACTGTCAACTAATTATTTAAAGTATGTTCCTGTTATTTGGTGCTTAATGCATGTTTTTTTTCCCCCCAGAGAGCTAGAGAAGAAGATAATGTGGAGTATTCAACTATCCACATAAGATGATGAAACAATTCCTGAGTACAGTTCCTTTCACCAGGAGCCTCCAGTTTGTGGGATTTATTTTTATTTTATTGTCTTATTCATGACAACTATATAACATAATGTTGTCAGTGCAGTCCTATTATTACATTGACTCGCTTTACGTTAGGGATAAAGTACATGGCATGACATTTGGATGTTGTTATTGCAGGATAGGGCCTCACAGTGGCGCAGTGGGTAGCACGTTCGCCTCACAGCAAGAAGTCGCTGGTTCGAGCCTCGGCTGGGTCAGTTGGCATTTCTGTGTGGAGTTTGCATGTTCTCCCTGTGTTGGCGTGGGTTTCCTCCGGGTGCTCCAGTTTCCCCCACAAGTCCAAAGACATGCAGTACAGGTGAATTGGGTAGACTAAATTGTCCGTAGTGTATGAGTGTGAATGGGTGTGTATGGATGTTTCCCAGAGATGGGTTGCAGCTGGAAGGGCATCCGCTGCGTAAAACATATGCTGGATAAGTTGGCGGTTCATTCCGCTGTGGCGACCCCGGATTAATAAAGGGACTAAGCCGAAATGAAAATGAATGAATATTGCAGGATAAAGTCAGAGGCTTATCAGCAGCACGACGCAAAGTAGAGCATTGAAAAAGACTGAAGAATATTATTCTGTGAAAACAACCGTCCTGGATGTACATTTTATACTTATTACACGGCTACTTGCCACAAAACATTAAAAACAGACAAAACATTCTTCTGAACCGTGATAGTTTTGAATCTGAAAGTAACTAAACTGCTTTAGTGGACCGAGAAGCCCGTCTGCAGGCCGCAGATCGGGGCGGGGCAGCTTCTGGGGCGGGGCTGCACATTCAGCCACGTCCACCTGTAATTTCATTGGTTAGCGGAAACATAATAGCGTCGATTCCATTACATCGTGTCAGTAAACAGGAAATGTATTTACAACTTCTCGAATATTGTTTTTATTGTTAATAAAATACACAAAAGCGTTTTTTCTTGCTAAATGTTTTTGTTAATTACATACATTATTAAATTAGGAATTTAATCGATAAAGAAAAGTTAAGTGAATTTCATAACAGTATTTCTCCTGCAAAAAAATATTATTTATATTAAATAGGATCCCCAAAAAATTACACTTACAGAAATTACATAGTTTTACTATTGCAAAAGTGTTAGTGACCATTGGTTGTTGTTGGGTTTTTTTTTTTTTTTTGCCACATTGCATTTTTCTACAAATACCATGGTTAAACTATGATTAATGCTGCCTAATAATTTGTGTGTATGTGTGGACCTGATGGAGCGTACAAGAAACTGAACATTATTGAGTCACAAGATGGCGCCAAACAGTCAAAAACACTAAGTTGACTGAAAGTATTTAAATGAAACGCTGACCTACGTATTCATTCCCAAAACAGCGCCCAACAGTTTAAAAAACGCGGCGTGACAGACAAGCAGATACAAGCAATGCAAGAATATGGGCTGTCAACATATTTGTAGGAGACTATTTTGTTCGAATTCACTAACCAGTGTTATATTATATGATGAATTTCGGTTTGGAGTGTTGTTGAATGACTCTTTGCATTTGTGAACGTACATTATTTATATGTGTTGCTGTGATTAATATTCTGTACACATTGCATTGAAAATATGTACCATGATAAAATTGTGTACTGGCTCTTTAAGATACGGGTCCGTTGATTTTGGCGGCAGTGCGTTGGAGTCACACACGGTTTTCATTTCTTTTATTTCTTTATGTATCTCTGAGTGAAGATTAAAAGATGACATTTGACCAAAAAACGCAGTACATAGATTTCCTGACACCGGAAACAAGATGCGCACTCAAAGTATTCACTAGCTATGTAAATGTATGCGCAAAACTGCAATATCCCATAAAAGACATGCGAATAGTACGAGAACGAAGAGAACAAAATCGTCACTTCCTGATGAACTGGCGCCAAATATCAAAAGTAAAAACGCAATTTACTGCGGTAGGGGAAGCTGGGTGAATCTTCTTAATTTAATAAATTACTTGTGCCTCAGAAGACAAGTGCTGACACGCAACGAACGCGTGGTGGCGTTTGAAGGCGTGAGAAGCGGAGCACAGACGATCTTGACTATTCTGGAGGTAATTATTCATTCATTCATTCATTTTCTTTTCGGCTTAGTCCCTTAATCTGGGGTCGCCACAGCGGAATGAACCATCAACTTATCCAGCATGTGTTTTACGCAGCAGATGCCCTTCCAGCTGCAACCCATCACTGGGAAACATCCATACACACTCATTTACACTCATACACTACGGACAATTTAGCCAATACCACATGTCTTTGGACTTGTGCGGGAAACCAGAGCACCCAGAGGAAACCCATGTGAACACGGGGAGAACATGCAAACTCCAAACAGAAATGCCAACTGACCCAGCCGAGGCTTGAACCAGCGACCTTCTTGCTGTGAGGCGATTGTGCTACCCACTGCGCCACCAACATGATAACACTAATACTGAAATAGTAAAGGCGTTTTAGAATGACCAAAACAACATTTCAGATGTTTTACAGTGTGCTCAGCCTGCTTGTTCGTCCATTCACACACATTTATATCATTACATGATCTCTCAAAACAAAATCACATGACTTTTTTTAATGCACATACTGGAATTTGTTCGGTAAAAGTGTTTCCATTGTAGTTTATGCACATCTTATCTTACCAAACAAGAAGTTTGTCCTACTCAGTTATGCGTTTGTTTATGCGCATTTTCAGAATTGATGCGCATCTTGGTGTTTCCATCATCCGTTTTTATTTAATGTAGGTGGACGGAAACAGCTACCGACGGTCAATATGATTCGCAACTCTTGCCTGTTATTTAGCAGTTGTTATTTAGGAATAACAACAGTAATATTGTGACTGACCAATCAGAATCAAGTATCCCAGACAGCCATGTAATAAAAATCAAGAAACATCAAGGCACTATATCTTAATATCGTAGTTACCTCAGTTTTACAAGATTGCATAAGCCTGTACATATTAGCTGCATATCACACCTATAAAGATGCACGCTTCCTGCTCATATTGACTCAAAGTGAAACCTTCTATGGTGGGCTTTCATTATATACATCTGCTGGGTATGGAAAGATATATTAGCGTCTGAACATTTTGCGGTCAATGTTGTGCATCTGAGCGCATGTTGGAGGTCTGACTAATGTGTGTTTGGAATTTTCTTTTCCATTGCTGGTAATGTGAAACTCACACTTCACGAAACTGACTCCATCAGCCATGATGTTTAGCGTTAATGTCAATACATCCCCTCAAATCAAAAGGTGATATTATTGCTAAATAAAAATGTCCAAATGTAATGAACTTTTTCTGTGAATTAGATAATCAGTTTGCGTGCTAGCTTTGATTATTTATTGGACTGTTTGCCAAAACAAAAGGAAAATAATGAGGGTCGTATGTTGAAAAAGGAACTATTTTGGCCAAAGATTTAGATTGTCTGTTGGGAAATGATGATTAATAGTTACAAAAACGCCCCAAAATGTGTTCCGTTCATCTTCAGATTGGACCATTTTAGGTATAGCCGTTGTAATGTAGTTTGATGCAAACTATAGCACAAAGAAAAAGGAAAATAATGAGGGTCGTATATTAAAAAAGGAACTATTTTGGCCAAAGAGTTAGATTGTCTGTTGGGAAATGATGATTAATAGTTACAAAAACGCCCCAAAATGTGTTCTGTTCATCTTCAGATTAGACTATTTTAGGTATAGCCGTTGTAATGTTGTTTAATGCGAACTATAGCACAAAAAAAGACTTCTAGCTTTGGCAGGAAAATAAACCACAACGTTGCAAATTTAATATTTGTAATTTATTCAAACAGATCACATGTGTTCAATCCAGTACAGAATTGCTTGATTGCAGAACGTAAAGTGCAAGCTAGACAAAACATGTCAAGCGCCATCTAGTGTTCACAAGATCACGACTCTACCCTTTTATACAGTAGTTGCTTTGAGACATCGGCCATGCTACATTTTTAAATGTAAGAAAGCAATGAAGGCAGAATGCAGTGCTTTGCTTAATCAGGACTTCTTTTTTATTTTAATTATACAGAAAAGGGCAGATTTGTGAGCCTCAAACACCTTAGAAATGTACACAACATAGTTAGAACAACTAAAGACAGATAACCTAAATGTTTAGGATTAATAATAAGTAATGCTAATTAATCTTCCCAGACTGATACCTGCTATTGATTATTTGTTCTTTCAACAAGTATACAGCAAATGAGTTAAGGATGTAATTTTATTAATCATTAAAGTTGTATTTCAATTACTTTTATAGGATCAACATATGCTGACAGCATATGCTGGTCATTGTAGCTTATTAAACCAAGTTAATCATGCTCTTACTTAATTGTATAAGTTACGCAAGCTGTTTTAAGTCAGTTTAACATAATATAAGTTCAATGGACTCATAAGGTTAATTTGATTCAGCTTAAAAGGCAACGTTTTAGGCAACCAGGATTTTGTTTTAGTGTAGTTACTACCTCTGAAAAGTAATTAAACATTTAAATGAGTTAAATCTCAATCTTAGCTTTAATTCATTTTGCTCATTAATTCTGTTTGTATATATATATATTAGATCGTTAAGCATTAACCTTAACTTCTAGTTAGCAATAAAGCAAGCATGTTTTATTTACATATATTTGCTCAAATTTATTTAGGGTAAATTTGAACTCAAACACGTTACGAACTCCAGCTTTAAGCAATACCATGCAATATATCGTGTAAGTTTAATATATCATATAAGTTTAAAGTGTAATGCAATTCATAGTTCAACATAGCAACATAGTTCAGACTATTCTGAGCCTGCTCTTCTGTATCAGGACATAATAAAAATACTATATTGCTTTTGGCAGACCTTAAAATTTCTAGGATAAAATCTTGGATGCACAACATCACGTGACATCTCACACCATTATTTATTGCACAAAAAGAAAGGCGAGGTAGAAAAGCAGTCTATGATTCAGATGTACACCTGTACATGTACTTTCATTTACATTACCCTTAGTCATTTAGCAGACGCTTACAATTGAGGCGGCATTCAGTGATTCAACATGAAGAGGCAATACACACAAGAAGCGCAAATAATGAAAAATAAATGTTTGTGTTTTTAATCGGAATCAAAATTTTAATGCTTACACACACAAGGAATTTGTTTTGGCTACAGAAGCTTCCAGTGTACATAAAGTGACAAGTGACAACACGAAATAAATATGAAAGAGTTATAAAGTGCTGTGTACAACTGCGTAGAAAAAGTATTGCACTATAAGAGAGAGAGAAGATTGTTTCTACAAGTGGTCTGTCGAGCCCATTCACTTCATAAATGCAGTGTTTTTTGTGTGTGTGTGTGTGTGTGTCTGTTTATTGTAAAATGTACGTGTATGAGACATATTCCTACAATCAACACACACAAACAAAACAAACAAAAAGCACTGTACATTTATGAATTCTGAAGTAAATGCATTACTTACAGCAGTAACGATTAAAGTCCTGATTTTAGTTTCCGTTAGGATGAGCTTTCTTCTTTAGCTGTTGTGTTGTAGATTTGCTGCTGTGTTTGGGATCACGGTCTTGCTCTGGATCCAGTTTTGGCTCATCTTTAGCTGTTGTACGAGTGTGTTCACACACATCCGAAACTCCAGAACGATCACACTTCTGCTGATCATCAGTTTGGCCGCTTGATTAACACTGCCTGACTTATTATTCATGCTAAATGTTATTGTTCTTCTGAGTTGACAAGGCTAGCTACATTTTACAAACTATTATTAAGTTGTTTTTTTTTGCTTCAGACATGCAGAGAAGCATAAGCGGACAGTCACAGAAGTAAAACAAAAGAGTTAAATAATGCTGAAATATTTGTATAACAGTAATGCTTACAACTCAATGCTTATCTCTAATACTACAAAAATGAGTATCGGGCAGACGTATCGCAATATTATATGATAGTATTTGATTTCAACAATTAATCAAAGTTTTATTTGGACAGCTTAATTACAAATAAAGTGCAATCGTTTCACCTTGTGTGGCCACATCATCAATTTCTGGTTCTAATGGCATCAGTAATAATAATGATTAAAAACAACACGAATAAAATAGCCTCCTAATAATAAATATAAGAATGATAATAATACTAAAACTAATAATAGATGTCAAACCCATCCCCAGAAATCGCCTAGTTGTGATATCTGTTAGCCAACCATACTATAGATGGCAAAAACTGGGCCTGATCCGGGTTTTTCCCCCAATGTGCACCCAATTCCCCAAATGTTAGGATCTGCCGAAGATAATAAATATAAATATTTTTATATAATATTGTCCTGATAGGGGCCTCATGGTGGCGCAGTGGGTAGCACGTTCGCCTCACAGCAAGAAGTCGCTGGTTCGAGCCCCGGCTGGGTCAGTTGGCGTTTCTGTGTGGAGTTTGCCTGTTCTCCCCGTGTTGGCGTGGGTTTCCTCTGGGTGCTCCGGTTTCCCCCACAGTCCAAAGACATGCGCTATAGGTGAATTGGGTAAGCTAAATTGTCCGTAGTGTATGAGCGTGAATGGGTGTGTATGGATGTTTCCTTGAGGTGGGTTGCAGCTGGAAGGGCATCCGCTGTGTAAAACATATGCTGGATAAGTTGGCGGTTCATTCCGCTGTGGCGACCCCAGATTAATAAAGGGACTAAGCCGAAATAAAAATGAATGAATGAATGAATGTCCTGATAGGGAAAAATTGGAATTTCATAGGGTATCAGACTGTGCAATGCAAATGCCGCTACACATAATTCCGTCTGTGGTTGCTTTTTCCTCTACACCACCCTCCTATAAGAAAGTAAACACACAGAAGGTAAACAAAAGTGAACTGGATATGAGTTGTACATGTTTATTATTTTTTTTATTATTGTTACATTAGAAGCAAAAGCATTACAGGTTTTCATATTGGTAATAAAATAACTTCCAGGTCATTAAGTGCATTCTGGACGTGCAAGGTGGCGGATGTTTGTAAAAAATGTTTCCCAAAAAGGCACATAACATTGATCTTGCAACGTGCTATTGCTGAAATATAACCTTATATGGAGTCATATCCTAAATGTTTAACCCATTAATTGTCTTTTCTTATGGATTATCAATCAATATAAAGCAACTACATGCAAACGAGATTAAAAAAAGGCTGTAAAAAAAACAAACTTAAGGTTAAAGAACATCAGGTTATTAATAAGAAATGCCCAAACACATGGATGGGTTACCGCATGTCCATGCAAATCATTAACAGATGTTTTGTTGGGAGTTTACCCCTTATTTCCCTATTGTTTTCCAGGCTTTCAAGCGTATTTAAGTTCATTCAAATTCCATTATTAGTTTTTGCTCAGCCACTTAGTGTCACGCTCGGGTTGAGGGACATGAAGGTACGGGAACATGAGATTAAACGAACCACGAATTTATTAACAAACATTTGCTACATACACGGGCACTGGAAGATACAGGAAACTCTGGGAGGACATGGGGTGGCAACAGCATGGACAGATCAACACGTAGACACTACAATACCGGACAATGAATCTAACAAACTGAGGGGTATAAATACAAGAGGGATAATGGGACAGATGATACACAGCGGTGAACACAGGTGAAACTAATAAACATTGAAAAACGGCGGGAAAACAGAACAAAGGAATCACATGACAAGGGAAAAAGCACATGGAACACAACAACAGAACAGACACCTGACACTTAGATTGTGTATGTCTCTATTTTTCCTTGTTTGTTTGTTTTGTGCGTGCTCTCTTTTATTATTTAATTTACTAATTGCACTTGAAAATCCTCGTAGATACAAGTATAGCATTGACATATGGCAATATATTGACATATATAGAAATATAAACTGTAGCTGTATATATTTGAACATATATGAAGCCTGTTATTGTAATTTCAATGGTTGAAAATATATATGTAAATGGCCATTTTTGAAAGATACGTTGAACTGCATCCTTTAAAACTCATAAAGGTTTATAATCACTTGAGGATGGGTAAACAGCAAGTCATTTTGCATTCATTTTTGGTTGAACTATTCCTTTAATAAATTAACCGATTAGTGTTTATGTGATGTTGACTAAATGAAACTATATACACAGACATCCCAAAACATCTTACCTTTTAAACCAATGACCACCATCGCAACAGCAACCAGCATTCCTATGGGAACACATAAATACACGATCCAGTCTGTAATGATAAAGACAATCGTTATTACAGGTCAACAACTTATGGATTTTACTGACATTTTAAAACTATCAATTGCCCCTTTCCACTGTGGCCATCGGTTATGTATGCTTTACAGAATGTAAGGACCAGTTCCGCCAAAAATAAAGATCCTCTACTTTATTTCTGAAAAAAGAAGATATTTTGAAGAATGTTGGAAACTAGTCATTGACTTTTGTAGTATCTTTTCCCCCTACTATGGATGTCAATGGCTACGGGTATTCCAACAGTTTTCAGAATTTCATCTTTTATGAAATTAAACTTAAACTCTTTCATTTTTTTGTCAAATAAGTTTTATTGAAGCCACAGATTCAGAAAGAAAAGGATTCTGTTTACATATTTTGTCCACATCTAACATAGGCAAAGCAAATTAAAAAAAAAAAAGAAAAAAGGAAAACAATATGAAAATCATAATAATAAATAAAAAACCCACCCACATAACAAACCAACTTGATACAAAGACCTGTTTGAACAACAGTGTGATGACAAAGCTTGTTAAAACATTACAGAAATGATGCATTAGTCCACAAGGTTTTTTTCAAGGTAACAGATAAAAGGATTCCAAATTTTGGCAAATTGTTCGAGTTTTCTTTTCAAATAGTATCTAATTCGCTCCAAATGTAACATAGAAGTAATTTCACCAATTTACAGAAGGACCAGTTCAGCCAAAAATAAAGATCCTCCACTTTATTTCTAAAAAAAAAAGATATTTTGAAGAATGTTGGAAACTAGTCATTGACTTTTGTAGTATATTTCCCCCCTACTATGTCAATGGCTACGGGTATTCCAACATTTTTCAGAATTTCATCTTTTATGAAATTAAACTTAAAACAAACTCTAACAGGCTTGGAACCACTTGAGGGTGAGTAAATAAATCATTTTTTGTGCTAAACTATACTTTTAATGTTGAACGTGACCTTTTTACTGTGTGTATTTTTATTTTATTTTAATAATATCAGCTAGGGGCAGCACGGTGGCGCAGTGGGTAGCACAATCGCCTCACAGCAAGAAGGTCAGGGGGCTGGGTCAGTTGGCATTTCTGTGTGGAGTTTGCATGTTCTTCCTGTGTTGCCGTGGGTTCCCTCGGGGTGCTCCGGTTTCCCCCACAAGTGGAAAAACATGTGGTATAGGTGAATTGGGTAAGCTAGTGTATGTGTGTGAATGAGTGTGTATGAATGTTTCCCAGTGATGGGTTGCTGCTGGAAGGGCATCCGCTGCATAAAACATATGCTGGATAAGTTGGGGGTTCATTCCGCTGTGGCGACCCCAGATTAATAAAGGGACTAAGCCGAAAAGAAAACGAATGAATAAATAATATCAGCTAAACGTGCATTACACCGCTCATGAGAAAATGTGGCATTCAAGTTAAAAGGTGTGTAGCATTGACACATAGTGGATTAATCAGGCATTGCAGTTAATCAGGTATCCAAATTAAAAACATAGGAGATTTTGGACGGCTTGATGTGCATGCAGGTTGCCAGATTGATGACACAAACAACAGCAAGCATGCCTGAACATTGAGACTTACAATATCAGCTAATCCGCTGTTTAATTTTCTTATATTTGGCTTTTTAGCACATTAAAAACCACCTCATAGGAACTTTTAAAATCTAAATCTACTTCTCATTTCGAAAGCTGCTGCTGCCCTCTAGAGGTCACATTTTGAATACATTCACATACATTGAAGCAGCCTTCATGACTGAAATGAAATGCTTTTGTTTTTTGGCAGTTTTGTGCCAAGACAACCCGAAGTGCTGAAATAATAATAATTGTGTAAACTGGCAGTGGGCTGGTTATAGAGTCCAAAATCAAAGTCAGGCATTCTGACACGGAACGCACATTTTCAAAGGAGAATAACCAACGTTAGCATTGTTTATGAGAGAAACAATGTTCACTTAGCATGTTTCTTAAATATCTGCAAACATATTAAAATGTACGCTTTAGAAGAGTTTAAAAATGGATATATAATGTGCACGAGAAGATCATTTTGATTTTTAATTAATAACAAAACCTTTTTTAGGCAATTACAATTATAAAAGGAAATAAAACTGGATGTACTATATTACAAAAGCTGCTCAAGAGAATGACTGTATTATACCCACCAGTAGAGCTGAAGCGTTCTTCTCTGATAATACTGATGCTGCGATTTCGTTGAATGCTAAAGCTGCTGCCGTCGATCTGTAGTTTATAAACTCCAGCGTCTGTGTTTTTGGTGTTCATGATGATCAGAGATCCAGTCTGACGATCCAGCTTCAGTCTGTCTCTGAATCTGTCATCTCCATCTTCACAGTGAACATCTCTGCAGGTCTTACTCTGATCTCCAGTGATTTCAGCGATGACAGTGTCGTTAAAATACCATTTCACATCATTAGGGTTTTTAATTTGAGCAGGATTTAAAGTGACAGATTCTCCCTCCTTCACTGATTTACTCTTCATTTCACCTGGTTCAGCAGTAGAAACATCTGAAACACAGAGCTAGAGATGATTCGAGGATCTTTGTTGTTGCAATTAAAAAAACAACAAAAAAAAAAAAACGACAATGTCAGAGCTGCGTGATCTCTGACAAAACATAACTCCAGTTTTCCTGCTTGCGGTCCTTTCGGATGCTCTCGCTCGCTTTGTTTGCTGTCCGCTCTGTGTAAAATAAAAGTAAAAATACTAAAAATAATTTAAAACCAAAAAACAATGACAACCAAATAAGATTTTACAATTAAACTGCGTCATAATATACTGTTCAGACTTGCTCCTTGGTGCATCACCGACTTATTCATTGTTTCTTAGCCGAAAAGCTGAATGTGTGTGGCAGAAAATGACGGATAGTTAATTTTAACATCTATAAAGACAGACTGTTAATGCTTTCAATGTAGAACTTTATAGGCACCAAAAGGCAGACCATTATAAACGTTTACATTATACATTACTTAAACTTGATCACATATTGCTGCTATAATTCAGAGAGACTAACAAGTCAGATTTCCAATAAACTGAATGCTGTCCAACAGGAATGAATGCAATGCAATTAATAAAAAATTTAATAATGTAAGAAAGGGGGTGACGTGGTGACGCAGTGGGTAGCACAATCGCCTCATAGCAAGAAGGTCGCTGGTTCGAGCCTCGGCTGGGTCAGGTGGCATTTCTGTGTGGAGTTTGCATGTTCTCCCATGTTGGCGTGGGTTTCCTCCGGGTGCTCCGGTTTCCCCCACAAGTCCAAAGACATGCAGTATAGGTGAATTGGGTAGGCTAAATTGTCCGTAGTGTATGAGAGTAAATGAGTGTGTATGAATGTTTCCCAGTGACATATACACACACACACACATAGTGGCCGGTATATATATATGTACACACATACATACACTGGCCACTTTATTAGGTACACCTGTACAACTGCTCGTTAACACAAATTTAGAATCAGCCAATCACATGGTAGCAACTCAGTGCATTTAGGCATGTAGACATGGTCAAGACAATCTGCTGGAGTTCAAACTGAGCATCAGAATGGGGAAGAAAGGTGATTTAAGTGACTTTGAACATAGCATGGTTGTTGGTGCCAGAAGGGCTGCTCTGAGTATTTCAGAAACTGCTGATCTACTGGGATTTTCATGCACAACCATCTCTAGGGTTTACAGAGAATGGTCCGAAAAAGAAAAAATATCCAGTGAGCGGCAGTTCTGTGGGCACAAATGCCTTGTTGATGCCAGAGGTCAGAGGAGAATGGCCAGACTGGTTTGATTTGAAAGGCAACAGTAGCTCAAATAACCACTCGTTACAACCGAGGTCTACAGAAGAGCATCTCTGAACAAACAACATGTCCAAACTTGAGGCGGATGGGCTACAGCAGAAGAAGACCACACCGGGTGCCACTCCTGTCAGCTAAGAACAGGAAACTGAGGCTACAATTCGCACAGGCTCACCAAAATTGGACAATAGAAGATTGGAAAAACGTTGCCTGGTCTGATGAGTCTCGATTTCTGCTGCCACATTCAGATGGTAGGGTCAGAATTTGGCGTCAACAACATGAAAGCATGGATTCATGCCTTGTATCAATGGTTCAGGCTGGTGGTGGTGTGATGGTGTGGGGGATATTTTATTGGCACATTTTGGACCGATTAGTACCAATTGAGCATCGTGTCAACACCACAGACTACCTGAGTATTGTTGCTGACCATGTTCATCCCTTTATAACCACAGTGTACCTATCTTATGATGGCTACTTTCAGCAGGATAAACCGCCATGTCATAAAGTGTGAATCATCTCAGACTGGTTTTTTGAACATGACAATGAGTTCAATGTACTCAAATGGCCTCCACAGTTACCAGATCTCAATCCAATAGAGCACCTCTGGGATGTGGTGGAACGGGAGATACGCATCATGGATGTGCAGCCGACAAATCTACAGCAACTGCGTGATGCGATCATGTCAATATGGACCAAAATCTCAACATGGCAAAATGGTGTCCAACCCTGTACAAGTAAGGTGTACCTAATAAAGTGGCCAGTGAGTGTATATATGGTTAATGAGATGACTAATAATGAAATCATAAAATAGTTACACAATTACAAATATTATGTTAAATAAAGTAATGCAATAGCTCAAACTTTAACCTTTTATTTTAAATGTTTAACCTAAATGTGTCACTGTCAATAAGCAGCGTTCAAGTCAAAAGCCATTGCATATACTCTAGACTAGGGGTGTCCAAACTCTGTCCTGGGGGGCCGGTGTCCAACTTCCTTTAGCTCCAACTTCCTTCAATACACCTGCCTGAAAGTTTCAAGAACTGTAAACCTAGTAAGAGCTTGATTAGCTGGTTTAGTTGTGTCTAATTGGGGTTGGAACTAAACTTTGCAGGACACTGGCCCTCCAGGACCGAGTTTGGACATATATCAAACAATATGGCCAAGCAAACAGAATTAAATATTAGGGTATGTTGATTTAAAGCTTCAAACTTTCATTAAAAGACTTGCCTTGAACTATGATATTAAAGATCTTGACACTGTTGCTGCTCCTGCCAATAATCTGTAGCTGATAATCTCCTCCATCTGTAAATGTGGTGTTCGTGATGGTCAGAGATCCACTCTGATGGTCCAGCTTCAGTCTGTTTCTGAATCTCTCGTCTCCATCTTCACACTGAACATCTGCACAGATAAAACTGAGATCTCCGTTGATTTGAGCGATGCGAGTGTGATTAAAAAACCATTTAATCTTTTCCTGTTGCTTTGTTTTAGTATTAGTGTGTAGAGTGAGTGAATCTCCCTCCATCACTGGCACTGTATCAACCCCGAAAACACCTGAAGAAGAAGAAATTAACAGTTTAGTATAAGATAAACCAAATGATTAATCATTTTCATAGCAGTTTAACAGCAAACGCCTATGAAACATTTTTTTTTCTTTTCTGCAGATCATAAAAATTGCAGGAATAGAAAATATGTGCAATGCAGAACATCAGTGATTCATATCAATTAAAAGTGCATTAACTAACTCGCATCCTGATTCATATACTCTAATGATTCCCCCCACTGTGCTATTTGTACAAGTACAGATTACTGCACATTTTCATAGGCCCTTGGAGTTAATTCTAACTTTTCAAAGAGCTGTAATATTTCTCACCACATCAGGAAATTCAGAATAAACTTTCATTTGACTTTCATATTAATTTTATACATCCCCAATTTTTAATGATAATGTGAAACTTTTTATTTTAATTCATTCTCATTGATTTAATTCTCATTCTCATTATTTAATTCATAACTCATTGAGTTCAAATAGCTTACTTTTTCAAGTTTCGTCCAGAATTGCTTTTACTTTCATTTTCTAGCCAATGAATCTAATGATACTGTAAAACGTTTCACTTGGTTGAACTTACAAACTCAAGTTCACCAGCTGCCTTGAAAATGTGAGTCAACTCAACTTATAGAGATTCTTTGTTTCAACTTAAGATGTTGAGTTTTAGTTAAATACATTGTAAAACTCAACATCTTAAGTTGAAACAAAGAATCCCTATAAGTTGAGTTGACTCACATTTTCAAAGCAGCTGGTGAACTTGAGTTTGTAAATTTGACCAAGTGAAAGGTTATAATGTGTAATAATTTTTCATGTCATGTCATGTCTTACTAAAGAATGCATTTAAATAGCCCACTTACTCTCGTTTTCATTATTGCGTTTACATTCATTTTCTGCGAAATTCGTTTTCAATCCCTATTGATAATGCAAAAGCTAACGTTTTCATGTTTTATTAGTTCTGTGCGTTTAAACTGCCAACTTTTACATAATTTATTCAAAATTCTGTTTACTTTGATTCTCTATACCCTGATAACGTAAAATAACCTACTTTTTTATGTTTTATTCAAAATTGCTTTTATACTTTCACTTTCATTTCCCAGCTAGAATCTGATGTGTTTACCTCAAGGAAGCGATGTTAACGCGTAATGCCATTTTGGTTTCGTTTAAAGCACTTTTCTTTTCATTATTCTTTATTTCTGTGTTCCTCGTCCATGTAAGGGTTACTAATATGCATTAAATCTAATGGCACCGTAAGTATTTGGCACAAAACCGCTATGTTTACGTTCGTCTCAGCGTATCCAAACATACTGGATAATAGATTCTACAAAACAAAACAATGACTTTTTATGATAAAACTGGCGAACAAAATACACTTCTCAATCGTTCAACCTAAAACTTTATTTGAGTCAGAGAGCCACTGATTCTGACAAGAAACAGTCTCAACAGAATCATAATGCCAAAACAACCCGGAAATCTACCGAGCGGTCCACCAGCTGTTTTTTTTTTCCTGTGTTTACTTATGATTGTCGACCAAAACATAGACTCATACAGACCCCGGATTTCCCAGTATTCAGATGAGCATGATTAAATGCCCACTAAACTGGGGACACATGACAACGCAACACCGACAATTATACACACTTTAAAAACGTAAATATGAATACATATCCGCGATCTGGTTTAACTGCACCCAAAATGGTCATCCGAAAACTCTACAAAGCAACATCCCTTTATCTTTTGAGCGTACATGACAGGGCGACACATTTGCCATTACATAAAATACATAAGCAGGCCAAATATAATAAAAGATAGAAATAAGACACGTCTTACCCAGTAGAAGACTACACAATTGCAACAAAAAAATGAGGATCATTTTAAAATCTTTCTTCGGAGCCTTGTCTTTGAAACTCTATAGATAGGCTACTTTTCGTTTCTTATGTAAACGAAAGTAAATGAGGAGGAGGTTCTCCTTTGCTCATAACAACATGTAGGTAATGTAACTTTCATAATGTTATTGTTTTACATGAAAATCGCTCTCTACTGAACCAACCGCTTCGCAAAACTCACTGTTACGGAGCGTTCAAAACAGTACAGGCTGCAAACACCTGCTGGTCAAATCCATGTAAACGCAACCCATCGAGCATGCATTACCAGCTGCTTTTACAAACACATTTGTTTAAAGATTAAAAGCTGTATCAAATGCACTTAACAAATAAACAAATTCAATTTAATAAGGATTAAATGCGAGGTTCAGTTCTGTTCAGTTCTTCAATCCCTTGCTTTAATATTTTTCTAATTTTCTCAGCCATTGAAAAGCTGAATGCACGTATAGCCGCATATTAATCTTGTGTCTAACATTTATAAAGACATGCTTTCAGCCCATGATTACGCAGCAAGTCTTCACACCATCGTGTCATTATTAACATCACGTAAACAACACGTATTAAACAACGCTCACATTAGTTTTCGCTAGTGAAAGAATAACGAGTCAGATTTACCGAGGACTGCATGCTCAACAACATCAACTGCAATTGGATCGATAACATCAGAAAGGAAATCAAACTTGTCACGACGTGCTTGCATTCGACAGTCAATCACAACATCCTCCTTAACGGCAGGTACTAAGATATATTTGATAAACGCTTTTAACCAGTGTCGGACCTGAGTCCCAAAACACACTTGCAACCATTGAACAAAAGGGGGCGTGTCTTGCTCGTTTGGCGCTTTCTAATTTCAACATGGTTTTGCAAACACTTGCTTTAGTGCAGCACCTTTAATTTAAAGTAAATCTGATTATGGCTTTTTGTGATGATTCCAAAATGGTTTAGGTCATATTTACAAAAGATGTGAGTACACTCTGAAAAATAAAAGTACATAAGCTGTCACTACAGGACAGAGCTGTACAAAAATGTACCTAAGAGTTAATCTACCTAATCAGCTATACATACATTTTATTTTAAATGAACTGCACCTGTGTCAGGATTTGTTCTTATGTTATTAAAAGATGAATCCTAAAAATGTTACAGGCATAGGTTCGATGCATTTCGGCTCAATTTCAATATCAAATTTTAACACTCAGCGGTGTTCAGCTTTTTATAGTTGTAAATAGTATTTTCACTTATCTTTCAATGCTGTAATTTGACACTATTGACAAGTTCAGGAAAAAAACATTAGTATTGAAATATATTTTATTTTTGCATTTAAAAAATGCTAATTTTATTTAAAAAAAAAAGCAGGGTATACAATATCTGGAAAAAGAAGATAGAAAAATAGCAATATAAAGTGGCAAGACAAAGTTTGTCAAAGTGACTTAGTTCCAGCAGTGCGATCACTCTTACACACACACAAACACTTTGTACACAAGGAACGTGGACAAATGAAAACACAAGCTACAAAAATACTCAAAAAGCTACAGAACATTCACATATTAAAGCTTGTTTGCTACCCGTTTCACAAGTTTTTGGTTCAGCTACAGTGCCAGGACAATTTTAGTATTTTCTATTTCAGTTGATACAACTCAGCCTTGAAGTTCAACTATTCTGTTTCTTGCAGTAAAAAAAAAAAATCCCCAAAATCTCACTTTTATTATTTTAGTATTTTGTCACCCATGGACCTTAGGGGGTCAAACCTAAAATGAAACGTTTTAGGTGATTATAGTCATACAAACTAGAACATTAATAAGACGAGGGCTACATAATATAACTGCTTGATTTTCGCAACCTCTGCAGTGGAGCTTAGTTTTAATTTTCACTATGTGGAGTAGTGTATCAAATTAAAGTAGGAGCCATTTTGTTAATGGCATTTTCCTGGCCTGAATTGCTTCACAGCTTGAAACAATCAATCAAATACAGAAAATATAAGGTGAAATACAAGAAACTTGTAAACAAACAGTGTGCCGTACATAGCATAACCTTTAAAATGTGCTGTCCGTTAAAAGCATGAGTGAAAAGCATGAAGTGCAAGAATAAAAGTGCATTAGATAAACTTAACAGAAAAATACTTTCCCTTATTCATAACTTGCATAAATGCTCTGTACCTTCTTATACTGTACCACAATCCTTCCTATACATAGCTTCTTAATATAAAGGTGAGATACTTGGCCTAACAATTTGCATTTTTCATTTTATCAGCTAGTTATCAGTACTACTGTTAGTTAACAATTAGATCAGTTCATCAAACATGCCACAAAGTGAAATAAATAATTTAAATTGCACCACGTCTCTCTACTTCCCATCAGTCTTAGAACAGCAGCAGATAGATTTGAGTCAGCATCAATAAACATGTATTTGAAAACGCAGTTTGCAAATATTTTGTAAACCCTAAATTCCAACTTGTCAGCAGACCTGTTGAACGGTTTCAAGACATCGAATCATTAAATTTCAGTCAGTAGTAGGGTCACTGCTGTAACTGGTGTTACATGGTGTTCAACCGTAGCACTGATTAAAAGGATACTTCACCCAAAAACGTTAATTCTGTCATCGTTTACCCAACCTTGACTTGTTTCAAACCAGCTAATCTTTTTTTTTTTTCCCTTTAACGCAAATTAAGACAGATTCGAAGAATGTTGAAAACCTGTAACCTTATAAATTACTTGGTTTGGGACTTGTGGAGCTGCGCATCGATGGGTTTGCTCTTCAGTGTTTGGACTTTCAGCAGTGAAAATTAAACCACACTGAACTGAACTAGACTGAACCCTGAAAACTGGACTGACACAGTTTCAATTTACCAGAACCTCTATGTTAAGCTGCTTTGACACAATCGACACAACATTTCAAATACATTTGTTTATGATACTGCCTATTTCTGGTAGTGGTGCTGGTCTCTTCATCTCCAGTCCTAAACACACACAGAACACAATAATTACATTATATAACAATCACACTGGACAAATACAGCCAAGCTAATCATGCAAAATGTATAGACCTAAAAAAAACAAAAAAAACATTTAAAATAAAGGATGTGAAAGACTGGAAACTTACCTTTAATGTCTAACAGGGCTTCATCTGCTACCTCACTTTATGAATGCTGCTGTGAACTCCCGTTTGCAGCAGGATCTGAAGTGGTCATCAACGGAGTCATATTCTGAAATCCCTGTTAAGAAAACATGGGTTCATGCATTGATAGTAATGATTCAGTTACACAAACACAAAATATTGGTGTTTGCAAAATTTGTGGTTTTCTTTTTAGTATAGTGTTTCTGTTAATGAATCAACAGTCAGTACTATAGTACAAAAGAAACAGGTTTGAATATCATATTGTGTGAATTTTTCAGCAAAAACTACAATTGACAAAAATCAACTGATCAGCTGTGTAAAGATGTTTTTGGAGGTGCTCAAATGCAAAAACGAAAAGCATTTTTAGGTGTCCATTGTGTATTATGAATGTGAAGCTTGAATCAACACCTCCAGCCATCCCCCTTCTCCCCCCCTGCACTTCAGATCAGTCAGGACAATGTGCGTCAGATCTTCAGGAAACAGAAGAGAAGGAAAGCACCAGGCCCAGACAATGTTTCACCAGCCTGTCTGAGAACCTGCACTGACCAGCTGGCCTCCATATTCTCACAGATCTTCAACGGATCACTGGAACAGTGCAAAGTTCCATCCTGCTTTAAGTGCTCCACCATCATCCCAATCCCGAAGAAACTCAATGACTACAGACCTGTTGCCTTAACATCTGTGGCCATGACATCATTTGAAAGACTGGTGCTAGCATATGTGAAGGACATCACTGGACCTTTGCTGGACCCTCTGCAGTTTGCCTATAGAGCAAACTGGTCTGTGGATGATGCAGTCAACATGGCACTGCATTATACCCTACAACATCATGACAAACCAGGGAACTACGCGAGGATTCTGTTCGTGGACTTCAGTTCTGCCTTTAACACCATCGTCCCATTATTGCTCGAGTAATCAAAACTGACCCAGCTCTCTCTGTTCCTAGCTCTGTCTGTCAATGGATCACCAGCTTTTTGAAAGACAGACAACAGCTAGTCAGAATGGGCAAAATCCCCACAATCAGCACCGTCGCCCCCCCAGGGATGTGTTCTCTCCCCACTGCTCTTCTCCCTGTACACCAACGACTGCACTGCAAAAGACCCCTCCATCAAGCTTCTGAAGTTTGCGGATGAAACTACTGTTATCTGCCTCATCCGGAATGGTGATGAGTCTGCATACAGACAGGAGGTGGAGCGGCTGGCTTTATGTGTGCAGATACAATAACCTGGAGCTGAACACGCTCAAAACGGTGGCAATGATACTTTGGGAGAAACCTCTCTGCACTCGCCCACTCACCATCATGAACAGCACTGTGGCTGTAGTAGAGTCATTCAGGTTCCTGGGCACTACAATCTCTCAGGATCTGAAGTGGGACATTCACATAGACTCTATTGTGAAGAAAGCCCAGCAGAGACTGTACTTCCTTCGTCAGCTGAGGAAGTTCAACCTGCCTCAGGAGCTGCTTGTACAGTTCTACTCAGCTGTCATCCAATCCATCCTCTGCACTTCAATCACCGTCTGGTTCGGCTCAACTGCCAAAACCGACCTCCGCAGACTACAGCGAATAGTGTGGACTGCTGAACGAATTACTGGCACTACCCTTCCTACACTTCAAGAACTGTACTATTCCAGAGTGAGTAAAAGGGCTTGCAAAATCACTCTGGGCCCCTCACACCCAGCGCACTTCCTGTTTGAACTGTTACCGTCTGGTCGGCGCTACAGAGCACCAAGCACAAAAACAGCCAGACACAGGAAAAGTTTCTTTCCTCAGGCCATCTACCTCATAAACTGTTAAATATTCCCCTACTGTGCAATAAGCATTTTATAACAATATACAATGCAATACTTTCTCTACGCATTTGTACACAGCACCTACAACAAATCTGTACATACGATTCATCATCCAGAGCTTTTTGACAGATTGCATCTCTGTTTAATGTTTGTTGTCTTTTTTCATATTTATTTTGTGTTGTCACTGTTCACTTTATGTACACTGGAAGCTTCTGTAGCCAAAACAAATTCCTTGTGTGTGTAAGCACACTTGGCAATAAAACCAGTTCTGATTCTGAATTTATTTAAAGTGAAACTGAAACTATTTGAAATCTAAAAGAGACCACACACAAACACTAGTATATTCATAGTTTTTTTGTAAATAGGTAGATTCATTGCTCAGTTTCTCACCTCCTCTCTCTGCTGTGTTCTCTGTCGCCTATTTGAACAAGAACAACAAAAAGTTATTTTAATTGATTACACTAAAAGTACATGTTATCACATGCTTTAATTGTTTCCGTCGGAAACCTGGCCCACTATTGCCAGATGCCAGATAACAACCAAACTGAAGCTTGTGACTTACAAGCTCAAAGAAAGCAGAATTAAAGTGGAAGTGAAACAGTCAAGTTTGCATAATTTTGTAAATTGATTTCCACTTTCATGAAAATATATAAAACTAATATGATTATTGTAACCATTTTGAAGAAAATGGCATGTTTTACTATAGCTTTAAGAGCTAGGCTGCCACCATCATGGATAACCGCCATGTCTGATGTCAGAGATGGTTCCGTTCTCTGAGGTGAACATATACAGTGGAAATAATGACGAATGACCACAGAAAGCCTAACTTAACCCAATGTGTGACGTTATGGTCGTGCATCACAGAACTGTGCAAGACAGGCATTTGTGGCTAATATATAAACAGATTTATATGTTTTCTATTGTATTTAATAAATTGGTATGTCTTAATGTGTGACTGCTTTACTTCCACTTCAGACATGGCCATGGTAGCGGAGCTCATTAGCATCCTTCAGCACTAAAGCATGCTGTTTTCTTACAATGCTTAGAAGAGAGTGTGCATGCTCTCCATCACACACTCGTGCGCACATACACACAGAAAACTTTTCAGAGTTTAGTAGTTACAAAATTAAACTTAAATATTAGGACACACCAAACTGACTGTTAGTCATTGATTTAGCATCTGTCTGGCTAGTTAATTTAGCGTGTTGCCCTCGTCAACGAGAGTTCACCTGATTCAGCATGTAGAATCAGCATCTTGGCTCTGATTGGCTGTTGAGCAATGGTTCAGCTAGTGGATCAGAAGTGGTGAATCCAAGCAAACGACAAAAAGCTGACTGTCTTTAATCATTTGCAATGACATTTTTGATAGAAGACATAATTGCACAAGGGAATCCCAATATTTCCAGCGATACAATATTTGTTGATTATAGCGGTATCAGTATTTTACGCAAATAATTAAAAACATTATATCGTTAGTCATTTGATCAATATATTGATCCATATCATTGTATTGTACAATCCCTCGTAAAATTGGTACACAAATGCTGCTTTGGTTACAATTTGTATGTGTACAGTACTAGTTTTGCTTTGTCTTTTTGAAATGACAATAGAAACTACTGCCACCTGCAGGTATGGAAAGGTATATTCTCTAATGCAGGTGCAGAACACACAGGGTAGTTTACAATCTATTTGGTGGGTTCAAATGCTGTGTTTTGGCCCAGACGCAGTTACTGCTAGTTCTTTAATGTCAGCTAGGTGTTGTCAGTGTTCGTCCGCGTCATCCTTTGTTTATGTCATGTGTTTTCTTTGTCCTTCTCCCGCCACCGTCATTGTTAATCTGTTCCACCTGTATGCATCCCTCTTGTGTCATTAGCCTAATCATCCCCTCTACCATTTATACCCTTTCGTCTGTGTCCATTGTTGTCTGGTATTTTGATTCCTGTGGTTCGTGTGGTCCTGTGTCTGCCTGTCTTCCCATATCCTGTATCCGTTCCCGTAAGTGTTAATAAACCCGTTTTTGTAATGTTCATCCTTCTCCGTCTCGTCTTGTTATCCTCCGCCCTCCGGGCGTTACATAATACCAGACCAAAAATTAGCGGCGTGTTTTCTCCCGATTTTCTTTTTATAGTCCTTTTTTCCCTCAGTGTTTTATTTTTCTCCCTCCGTGTTCCCTTTAATCCCGACCGTCCTTCCGTTTCCCGTCACCACCTGCTGGAGCAGGGGGAAAGCAGCCCTGAGGACCATATCCGAGCGACTGAGAACAGCTTTCCGGGCGACGTGCTCTGCACGCCCATCATCTGTGACAGAGCACGATCGCCCGAAGATGGTCCTCAGGGCAACACCGCCGCAAAAATGGAGTGGACACTGGCGAGTAAAGTTTTTCCACTCACCGCCTTCCTGGAGGATCTCGTCAGTGCCACTCCCGACCCAGTGACCAGCCAATCCACATCGTCCACCTGCAGGGAGCGCTTGCCAGAGCCCACCGCAGACGGAGAGCCACCCGCGGCCAATGAGCCATCGCCCTCTAGAGCGACAGAGCGGAATTGCGCCGAGATGGAGGAGCTCAAAATCCCGTCTGACCAGGTGTGTGTGCCGACAACACCGCCCAGAGGGGGAGTCCTGGCGGCTACCCGCGGAATCAGCGAGAGTCCCGCCCACCCCCCCTATGCAGATGGACAGCGACTGGACACTGGGAGGCTACTCACTGGCTTCTGGAGCTTTATTTTAAATCTTCCGCTGTTTTTAGACAGCATCTACCTGCCGCTGTTTCCAGACAGCAAACAACTGTTTCTACACAGTTTTTTAACCTTCTCCCTAGAAAAAAGCCACAGCTCCAGGGTCATGAGTAGCTTCCCACGGTCCCCCAGAACTGCAGCCAGTCATCCAGCTCCAGCACTGCTGCAGTCAGCCAGCCCCCCAGCTCACGCTCCAGCTCCGGAAATGGAGTGCGCCTATGGGTACTGCCTGTCTGCGTCACCCTCTGGAGGGTGTCGCCCAGCGTCAGCTCCTACGGCCTCCGAGCTGCGGACTCCACCTCGGCCCTTCGACCTTAGGGCTCCGCGTTGGCTCACTCCTCCCTCGTCTTCGTCGTGGGCCGTCCGCCCACCAGCTCCGCCAGGCTCCCTCGTCCCTCCGGCTCCACCTTGGTCAGTCGTCGCCCTTCCTACTCCTCTGGACTCCACTCATCCGGCTGCACCTCATCGCACCGTCCCACCGGCTGCGTTGAGCTCCTCCATCCCTCCAGCTACGCCTTGGTCCTCTGTCGCTCTGGCTACGCCGCGGGCTTCCGGAACCCCGCCGTCGCCTTGCTCGGGTGAGCCGCCTGCTTCGCCCGGCCCTCAGGAACCTCGGCGTCACCTTCGCCCATCGGCTCTCCGTCCCTTCCTTGGGCTCCACCGCCATCAGCGGCGTCTCCCTCGGTCGGCCCCCTGGAGTCAGCAGCCACTCCTCCTCCATGGTCCCGCCCTTCCTCGACTCCGCCCGGGGCCGTCCTTCTGGCTGTGTCCTGGGTCCTCCTGCTCCAGTTCCCTTCCTGTCTTCCCCTTGGACTCCTCCCTTGTACCCTCCCCTTCTACCATCCTCCTTTTTTGTTTCCTGTTGAAGGCGCGGGGACCGCGCCTTCAAAAGGGGGGGGGTACTGTCAGTGTTCGTCCGCGTCATCCTTTGTTTATGCCATGTGTTTTCTTTGTCCTTCTCCCGCCACCGTCATTGTTAATCTGTTCCACCTGTATGCATCCCTCTTGTGTCATTAGCCTAATCATCCCCTCTACCATTTATACCCTTTCGTCTGTGTCCATTGTTGTCTGGTATTTTGATTCCTGTGGTTCGTGTGGTCCTGTGTCTGCCTGTCTTCCCATATCCTGTATCCGTTCCCGTAAGTGTTAATAAACCCGTTTTTGTAATGTTCATCCTTCTCCGTCTCGTCTTGTTATCCTCCGCCCTCCGGGCGTTACAGGTGTGCCCTAGCCTTTACATTTACATGCGGTGTCTTGTTAGTTTCAATTCCATCTTGTTGAATCAGCTGTTTGTAATACTCACTGTTGGTTCCAATGATAATAAATCCATCCAGCAAGAATGGCAGCAATGAGAACAGCAACACATATTATTGCTATAATGGCAGGACCTGATAGACCTGATTCTGGAACTGATAAAGACAGACAGAATTTATTACAAGAGAACAACAGTTAAACCATGCAGTCAATCTGATATTAACAACTTCCTGATGTTTACATTTGAATTGTACGGTATGATTTAACTGGTGGCTTTTCACCTAGTGGCGCCGCAGAAACCGCTAAAACACAAACCAACAGCTGAAGGTATTTTGGGTGAATACAAGACAATAAAACACACATTTCTACAGGAACTAAACATCCCATAATTACACAACTATAAACCCAACTACAGGAAAAAGAAAGAAACTATTTCCTTGATCAGAATAAACCCCACAATTTAAACTAATGAAAGAAATGAAAGAGAAACTGTAACAGCCTCTATATTAAAGGACGCCCTCAAAAGACCAAAGTGACCACAATACAAATCACAACAGAAAAGAGGAACCATATTATGTTAAATCTTCCAGAAAACTGCTTAGCTTTCCTAATATTTAATAATTATCTTCAATATCTTTATTTATGAAAATTGATCATTTTGCCCTGACCTTAAGCTGCTCAATAATACCTAAGCCAATACAGACATAACAGCAAAACAGCTATTAAACCAAATTGACACTGTGTACTGTGCAAACAAATAACTGCAAGTGAAAAGCAAGTGAAAAGAAGCCAAGCAAGGAAGTATGAGAATTAAAGTCCATTAATGTGCTCGATACAACTTATACAGAAGTGCACAAAAGTTTCATTATGGCTGTGTGCTGTGCACAAAAGATTTACAAACGTGCTTGCCAGTCTTATTTGTGGTGTGGGTGCTTGCAATTCAATGCAAATCAAAGTGCGTATAAAATATTTCAAAGTGCATATAAAATGCAAATGTGGCTGTTAGATTTATCATTACAGAACAATTTTCAGAAGTGGTTTACCTTTTCTATCCATTCTGGTATTTTCCACACTATTATGAGATTGGCTTTGAAAGCACGGCAATCTTTTACTATTAAAGCACATTGATGAAGTATGAATAAGAAAAACAGAGCCATAATATAATGTCAATGTTCACTGGGATCCTACAAACCATGACGTTGCATCATTCTGCTGCGTTTAAAGATGCAGAAAGAGATCAGCTAAAGACAAAGCAGTATGTCAATACTATAATAAATACAATTAAATGATCATAATAGTTTTACATAATGGCTTACCATAGACAGAGATGATAAAGGTCTTTTCCATAATGTCCCCACTTCTGATTATATCTACTGTATAATTTCCAGAGTCTGCGTTTCTGATGTTCATGATGGTCAGAGATCCAGTCTGATGATCCAGCTTCAGTCTGTCTCTAAATCTTTCAGTACCTTCATTACACTGCACATCGGTACAGATAACACTAAGATCTCCACTGATTTGAGCGATGCGAGTGGCATTAAAATGCCACTTGACATCTTGCTCTTGGATAATTTTAATATCAGTGGGTAGGGTGACTGAATCTCCCTCTATCACGGACACAGAAGTTCCACATGAACCAGCTCCAAAAAGCCCTGCAGAAAGAACTGCCATTTAATTATAATTCGACCTGTGATAGTGGAACAAATATATACAAACATATTCAACAACAAAGCATGTGTGTGTGTGGTTTGCTATCAAGATTTTACTCTTTGAGATTATGAAGCTCCAGCTAAGAATTTGATTAGGTGTGAGGGTGGGCTACAGAGATATTTAATAGATACAAGGGCTCAATGATAAATCAACAAAAAAATGCATTGTCTTGCACATCATGTGAGTAAGCTAGTGCTTGACCGCAGATGGCGCTCTAGGCTAGTTTTTAACTGCAGATGGCTCTTTTGGCTGGTTTTAACAACAGATGGTGATCTAGACTAGTTTTAACAGCAGACGACGATATACTTGTTAACAGCAGATGGTGCTCTAGGCTAGTTTTAACAGCAGACAGAATTCTAGGCTAGTTTTTAACAGCAGACAACGCTGTAGGCTAGTTTTTAACCAAATATGGCGCACTAGCCTAGTTTTTAACAGCAAGTGCCTCTCTAGGCTAGTTTTTAATCGAAGATGGCACTATGTCTAAGCTAGTTTTAATCAAAGATGGTGCTCTAGGCTAGTTTAACAGCAGAGGATGCTATTAATCAAATGTTTGTCATTACAGATCTTTTTTCTTTAAGTGATTGTTATTTAACGTTAATCAAACAAATGGGGCCTCACGGTGGCGCAGTGGGTAGCAACTGGCCCGGCGAGGACCTGAGCCAGCGGTGTTCTTGCTGTGGGGCAACAGTGCTAACCACTGGGCCGCCGTGCCACCCAATCTAGGTGAAAAGGGGGAGGAGGAAGGTTTTTTTTTTCCAGACTAAGATAGTTGTGCAATGAAGACTGTGGTTATTTATAGTGACTTAGTAATCATATGATTGGAGGATCATAATTAGCTAATGCGGGACCGGCTGTGGAAAATCATAAGCACGTGATCCTCTCGAAATTAGTTTATAAATAAACTTCACTTAGCATATTTTTTTATTCAAAGTGACTCCCAAATGAGGATAAAAAAGCACCTAAAATCACCAGCAGTATATAGATACCATAGTTTAGCATTTTTTATAAGGAAATTGAGAAAAAAATAATGGCGGTGCATGATTTCATTCTTTGGGAATCGATTGGATTGTTGGAAAATGGGTGTTGATATCAAAATGTAGGAAGATTGATGAACGGACAAAAGCAGGGCAAAAAGAAAGTGAAGAAAAGTAGTTTCAAGGGGGGAGGGAAGGTTATGGTACTTGATAAAAGATTATAGGGCAAATTCATTTTTACAAAATAATGAATTGCACAGATATATTGTTTATAACAAGCAGCCAACACTATGTACAATATTTGTACAATGAAACTGAAACACCTGGTTTTAGAAGACAATAACTTATTAGTATAGTGTAGAGCCTCCTTTTGTGGCAAATACTGCAGCAATTCATCTTGACTATAACAGATACAGGTCCTGCACAGTGGCCAGAAGAATTGAGCCATTCTTTTTGCAGAATAGTGGCCAGGTCAATACGTGATGCTGGTGGAGGAAAACATTTCCTGACTCGCTCTTCCAAAACACCCCAAAGTGGCTCAATAATATTTAGCTCTGGTGACTGTGCAGGCCATAGGAGATATTCAACTTCACTTTTATGTTCATCAAACACCAGTCTTGCTGTGTGTATTGGTGCATTACCATCCTGATACACAGCACTGCCTTCAGGATGCAATGTTTGAACCAATGGATGCACATGGTCCTCCAGAATGGTTCGGTAGTCCTTCTAGCACAAGTATTGGGCCTATGGAATGCCATGATATTGCACCTCAAACCCTCACTGATCCACCCCCATGATTCACTCTGGGCATGCAACAATCTGGGTGGTATGCTTTTTTGGGGCTTCTCCACACCATAACTCTCCTGGATGTGGGAAGAAGGTGGTGGACTCAGAGAATACATGTTTTACATTGTCCACAGCCCAATATTCTCGCTGTTAGCACCATTAAAACTGACATTTGGCATTGGCACGAGTGACCAAAGGTTTGGCAATAGCAGCCCAGCCATGTACATTGACCCTGTGGAGGTCCTGACAAACAGTTTAGGTGGAAAGAGGGGAGTTGAGGTGCACATTTAATTCTGCAGTAAGTTAGGCAGTTGTGGTTTTATGTCTTTTGGATTCAATCCGGGTTAACACCTGGACATCCCTTTCAGACAGCTTCCTCTTGCGTCCAGAGTTACTCCTGTTGGACTCCTTTGTCCTTCTTGGTGGTTTGCTGACATTACTTTGAATATCGTGGCTCTTGATACATTACAAAGACTTGCTGTCTTGGTCACAGATGCACCAGTGAGACGCACACTAACAATTTGTCCTCTTTTGAACTGTGATATGTCACCAATAATGTTGTGTGTATTGCAATATAAACAGAACTGTGCTATTACTCTGCCAGCTAAACCTTCACACTCTGCTCTTACTGGTGTATATGCAATCAAAAGATTGGCCACCAGCCTGCTCAAATTTAGCCAGTGTTTCAGTTTCATTGTCCAACCCCTGTATATATAAAAACAACAAGGAGTACATTTTGAATTCATGTTGACTTTAAAATTAAATTGACCCACACCTGACCCATTTTTACATACATTTTCATTAAAATGTTTATTTAAAAATTATGAATAATCATTAAGACATATTTCTCTATTGTTGTTACTAATAGCCATAACTACTTTGGTTCTAAAAACATCTATGTATAACAGCAACAGTTATGAATAAATGGATTTATTAAAAGTGTAAAGTTAATAAAGCCTTAAAAAAATGATACAATGGGGAAAAAATCATATTAATCTTACCAACTGATAGAATAAATAGCACTTGGGTGTTCATTTTAATCTGAAAAGAAAAATAATTAAAATTAACTAAATGGAAAGACAAGAATTCTGTTTTGTTTACTTATAGAAGCAATTGTGTGAAAAAAAGTATTATTAAATAATTACAAATATACATACAGTACACACATATAAAAAACAAACATTTATATTATATATAATTCTGCTAAAAAAACAAACAGGTGAAGCGGTTTGATTCCTTTTGCTAAACACAAGTCAAAGGTTTTACAGTGAAATAATGTTACTCTTTGTTTTTCTTAGCCGTTTTCAAAGGACACCCAGTATTTTGAGTTTTTTGTTTTAGTTATTTACAAAATAAATGTTACATACTTTAGTTTTTACTACAGTAAACCATGGTGTAGTATAATAAACTCTACTAATATAAAAAAAAAGTTAATATATTATGGATATAATAAAAAGTAGAAAAGTTAATATAATATTGGGTTGTTTATATTACTATAGTTGTTGTGTTACCTTATCAACTATAAAACTAGGCTTACCAAAACAGATTACTTCAAGTACTTTACTATAGTCAGACTTCTTACACCTTTTCCAAAGTCAAATCGAAGTACTTTACAGGCCGAATTTCACATTTTTCCAGCACTTTTCAAGTGTGCCAAATACATATTTACATACTTACACATTACTATAGAATAAACAGCAACTGATATAGTATGGTATTCCACAACATTTTTGAAAGTATGTTTGCACTAAGTTCAATATTGAATAAGTGTAATATACCCTTTAAAATGTCAGGTACTCAAATCTTAAACGTGTCATCTTTTACCTTATATTTGTTTTAATTTCATGTATTATTCACTCATGAAGTTCTAATCCGAACAATCTGTCTTCTGCTTAATCAAAGGCCACATCTTTTTTTAAAGGCATATAACACAGGCTTATGTGCAGACTCCAGTCTCCACATTTTACGCAAAAGAAAAACAATATTATTATTATTACCTATTTAGATCAATTTATCTAAATACGTTTTCCATATTTATACTAAGTACTTTATCCAAAATATAATCACTTCTCAGTTCTTGAAAACATTAGACTGAAATTCATGCATTTCCAGGACCCATACGAACTCTGTATAGTGCTATTGTTCAAAAATATTGTATTTTATGTAAGAATTCTTTCATATTTATATCCATGTGGGTCATGTAGTGACCATGTGACTGATTGACTGGAACACACTGAAAGTGGAAGTTGGATATAGCTTCATGAAAATGACGTGTCTGGAACGCAGCACATAGTGTGTGTAAAATTATACGAACCAGGCAGAGCTTGATGATGTCATGCAGCCAGCCAGCCCCCTCAGTGGACCCCTATTACCTGTAAACAAATGGCAGGTTTCAAAATGTGTTGTTTTTTGTAATAAAGGAGAGTAATAAGGTTTTGTACATTTATTTTATGATTGTATTTGTACAAGATTATTCTGGTTATTCTTGAATATTCTGGTTGACCTTTTATGTGAAACAAAGTACTAGGACTGCAGCTCAAAGATTCTGTGTAAATGGGCAGAAAAAACAACAACTTTTACTAATTTAAAGACGGAAATAAGCCACCACCTTAATACAATAAAGGAAACAAATATTAAGGCTAAAAAAATGTATAAAGCCCTGTTATATATAAAACTGTTTAAAGCCTTAAACTTCAAAAATGAACAATTTCCAGGTTTTTCAGCAGAGGTCATCATAGTTGGGTAAACGTAGAGAGCTGTGAATGGGAGAGTACAAGAAATATGTTTTTTAATATATTCCTATTTGCTCAAATAATAAAAAAAACCTCCACGATAGTGTTTAAACTTTTCACGACTTTGAAAAATTGTGTGAGACTGAGCCAGAAGAGAGAACAACGTCAAATTTACTGTCCTACCCCATCGACACTGCATTACAAACACCACTTTTTTTGTAAGTTGTTTCAAAGATGATATAATATATATTTTTTAAATATCAAGATATTAACAATTTTCAAGGTATTAAGATTAGAATTGTATAAATTATTGCGTATCGTGCTGCCCTGTCACTGGGCCCATAAATTGCCAGGGTCCTATGCACTCGGTTCACCTTTTAACCCCACTTGCTACACCCCTGATAGTGAGTGAAGGTCACCACTCTGCACCATGTAAGCCATGTAAGATCAATCAGTGGACCACTCTTATGTCAGCTCATAGACCAGCTTAATGACACATCTTTGAAACCCTCTAGTGTCCATCTGTGTTTGTACTTGGTGAACAGTAACGAATCGATGAAATTCGCAGCCAATCAGTCATTACTGTTGAGCATGTGAACACAACGTTTTTAAAATAACAGTACCAATTGGTACCGAACTTGATACGTTGACAATCCTAATTAAGATGCTGATGACCATTAAATGTGTCAAAACTGTCTTATGAAAAGGGTCCATGATAATGTTCTGAATGTTCTAATAATACTGTGCAGCCTCCCGCTACTGCGCGCATCAAGAACAACGGGGGTGTAAAACTAACTTTGCCACTAAACTACCTGGGCCATAGACCTGCCTGGCTCCAGGTCTGCAACCCACCCAAGCTCCTGGGTGCTGATCTGTAATGTAATGGACAGCACAAATGTCTTGATACCTCAGGCTGTTGATATTGCCAACCACTCTGCAGATCTTTGCACACCCCCATACTGGATGTAACCCCAAACCATGATTTTTCCTTCACCAAACTTGACTGATTTCTGTGAGAATCTTGGGTCCATGCGGGTTCCAATAGCTCTTCTGCAGTACACTTTTCACACACTCTGTTTAAGTTAAGACTTTTAAGGTTGAGGGTTGGACCACAGGTGCAAATTCAAAGATGTTCATAAACAATAATATATGCTATTATAAAATAAAGCAATGTTCCTCACATCAATGCCATTCAGGTAAAACGTTAAATAAGTACAGATCTCTCAAAAAAAATCCCAATTTAATCAATCATCAGACCTGTCAATAACAATACAGCTCATAAATGTGTTGAATGTGGCGTAGTTGAACAGAATTTTAGCAATTCTTGCCCTTTTTTCACATTTGGTTTCACATATCTCATCAGATTCACATCACCTTTTTAAAATCTCAATATGTAAAGAATATATGACAGGAAAATAATATTCCCGATCTGCATAACCGAATGGTCGTTACGGGGCATGTCTGGACTTGTCCCGTCCGTATGATAAAGAGGTAAATGATGCTGTTGAGGTAACACAGAACACTGTTAACACAAATAAATAACAAATGAGCTTACTATAAGGTCAGTGAGAAACACCCAAAAGCTGCATTTTGAAGCAATGATCGCTAACGAAAATGAATCAAACTCCTCTCACATGTCGCGACACCGAAAACTTCCTCTTTTTCTTCTTCTTCTTCTTCTTCTTCGGTCCATAAGTTGCATTACTGCCATCTGCTGTTTTCACTTAAGCTTCGTTCTCATTTATTAATTTACATATTCGTTCTTTAAGTCCAGTCTTTAAATAACGAAATACAAATGATCTTTCCTGACCTCCACTTCCTTTATATACATTCCTGTATATATTTTTAGTCTATATTCTCCTATTATTAATATTATTAACAATTTTAAGCTCTACATTATTATTAACAATTTTAAGCTCTATATTATTATTATTAACAATTTTAAGCTCTACATTATTATTAACAATTTTAAGCTCTATATTATTAATATTATTAACAATTTTAAGCTCTACATTATTATTAACAATTTTAAGCTCTATATTATTAATATTATTAACAATTTTAAGCTCTACATTATTATTATTAACAATTTTAAGCTCTATATTATTATTATTATTAACAATTTTAAGCTCTACATTATTATTAACAATTTTAAGCTCTATATTATTA
>CAIGQW010053379.1:2240421-2251829 GCA_903798125.1 Danio choprae
GAACTATGGCTGATGTCATTTCCTTTAGCAGCTGCTCTGTAGCAGCATTAGTTCTTCAAAAATAATTCAGTGTTTAAGATTTGCACATTAAAAAAATCGACTTATTCTGTGACATGATATTCACCTGCTGCCCCAATGCTCCAAGCTCAACAAATCTGAAAAGCAGTGACTGTTTCTGTACACTAGGTGGCATACAAACACCTTTATTATTTTTTTTGGTAGAAACTAATTATAGCTTAGACAAATAATCACCATCGTTATCAGGCAACAAACAGCTTTTAGTGTTCAAGACCAACATTTAGAGAGAAAATTATATCTAATAAATATACTTTTAGTTTTACTGAGATGTTAAAATGGCACCACTGAAGTAAAATATTTTGCATATGCATTTATAAAGTTATTAAATATTTTGGTTAAGAGATAATCCCAAGTTAGACCTAACAATTCTGTTGTATTATAAAAACAAATGCTGACTGAGTTTGTTTTTCCTTGCAGAAATCAGAAAAGACGGATGCTGTGTATGAAAATGTCCCCAAAAACAAAAGCCGGTGATTGTATCTTCTGAAACTGTTGTCAGAACTCATCTGGCTTTACTTGCACTTTTACTGGCTTCCTTTCATTTTAATTCCTGCCAGGGTATCTATATAATGTTTTCATTCTTTGTATCTTTTGGTGTTGCTGTCAGCCATTTTGTTCACCAACAGCATCCAGAAGCTCATTCAGATGTTCCAGATATCATTTGTTAATAAATATTAAATCACACCATTCTCTGGGCTCATTTGTCTGTCATTTACTGCCTTTGATGTGTTTGTGTATCATGAGATGTGTTCTCTCAGATATTTGGACAAAAATCACATAAGCACATCGTCGCTCTCTAGTGCCCAAAGCTGAAAATACATTTCTCTAATAGTCTTGCTTTTAATCCAAATAGTGTGGTGATATAAATAAATAGGGCGATGCGGTGGCGCAGTGGGTAGCACAATCGCCTCACAGCAAGAAGGTCGCTGGTTCGAGCCTCGGCTGGGTCAGTTGGCATTTCTGTGTGGAGTTTGCATGTTCTCCCCGTGTTCGTGTGGGTTTCTTCCGGGTGCTCCGGTTTCCCCCACAGTCCAAAGACATGCGCTATAGGTGAATTGGGTAAGTCAAATTGCCCATAGTGTATGTGTGAATGAGTGTGTATGGTTGTTTCCCAGTGATGGGTTGCAGCTGGAAGGGCATCCACTGCGTAAAACATATGCTGGATAAGTTAGCGGTTCATTCCGCTGTGGCGACCACAGATTAATAAAGAGACTAAGCCGAAAAGAAAATGAATGAATGAATGAATATAAATAAATATTGCCAAGTATAGTGACCCATACTCGAAATCATTTCTCTGCTTTTGCACACATCTCAGCTGGGTGTCAAAAGTGTAGAGATTGCGGTTCATTCATCTTTAATTCAATAAAGCCACCATAGACCCATTCGTTTCATTCAAACCCACGCCAACACGGGGAGAGCATGCAAACTCCACACAGAAATGCCAACTGACCCAGCCGAGGCTCGAACCAGTGACCTTCTTGCTGTGAGGCGATCGTGCTACCTACTGCGCCACCATGAGGCCCCACCATAGACCCAACCCAACTAATAATTTTTGGTTCCCATGATGAACATGCTTTGTTAGTTAGTCAGGAATTTCTTTATGTTAATGGTGTTCACATTAGAATTAGGAAAGTAATCCCATAACATTCCTGTTTAGGTTTTCTTGACACTGTTACCATGATATCTCTAAAGTAAAAGTCAACAAGAAAAATCTGTAAACTATGCTTCTATTATTTCAAGTAGCTTTCCTTCCTATAAATAACATTCGAATCAGAAGTCATAAAATAAATAATGGGGCATGAACAGTTATAATGCATCCGCAGTCCACTGTGTGCTAGCCCACCTCTCCAGCACCGTTTGGTTTTTTTTAGATAACCCAAAAAAATCACTTTAGGGGGGCTTTATTTACTTTTAAATAACCAAAAAATACTTTAGGGGGGGCTTTCTTTTTAGGTTTAATTAGTCAAACTAATGTTAAACTAACCTAACAAAATATCCTAAAAATAACCATGAAGGATGATTCTGTGTAGGTTGTTTTATGTTAGTTTTGAAATAGCCACCCTGCAGACTTCTGGGAACCAAAAATTGTTGGTCATTCCCAAATAGATTAAATATTTTTCAAAATTCTACAAAACAATACAACAAAATACACCCAAAGTCTTTTTGAGTATGATGCTAAAAGCTTGGCACATCTATCTATTTCTGGTCACCCATTTAACCTCCCTGACTAAAAGACCTTCTTAACCACATC
The DNA here is from genome assembly GCA_903798125.1 of Danio choprae. Lineage (NCBI taxonomy): Eukaryota > Metazoa > Chordata > Actinopteri > Cypriniformes > Danionidae > Danio > Danio choprae. The sequence goes on from CAIGQW010053379.1 coordinate 2,242,751, forward strand.
GCTCAGTTTGGAGGCCACCGTTGAAAGGGTTCAAAGCAGCTATACGTTTTTTTTTAAGGTTACTAAAAAGCCACTAAGGCATAGGGTGCCTTGCAAATGCTACGAGTTCACTAGTGGCACATCTTCAAACAACCTATAGTGAGAAACACTAATGTGGGTAATTGAAAACCACAAACATGCACAAAAAGCGGAAGCTAATAGAGAAAGTCAACGCACAAACAAACTAAAGCCATTCTAAGTGGAAACTGTTCATCTAGTTGTACTGTTATTACAAACGTTGAATACAGAGATGTGCATAACAGGAAGACACACTTCACCTGTAAGCTCTTCACACTTGCATTAAAGCCCCCCCGATGCAGGTTGTTTGGCCTTCAAACAGTTCAGACATTTCTGAAAGATAACAACTACAGCTGCTTTCAGTTCGACCTCAGGAAATCTGCTTCTGTGAGGTGCCAATTACAGTTTTTCCACACACAACACACGAGAATGAAATAAATAGACACACAACCGTTTTAAAACACGACAAAAAAACTTCTTACGCGTTTTTGTCTCATGTCTAGTCCAAAATAGAGTTACATTTTTAAATCAAGAAACATTTTCAAGTCTTGTTTTGGGAAATATTACACCCAAATTAAGCAAAACAAGCAAAAAATAATCTTGTTTTTCATTTTGGTCATGGGATTATTTCGCTTACCACATTGGCAGGTTTATTTAGCTTGTTTTAAGGTATAGCTCACCTTCGACATATGTCTTAAAACAAGACAATACTTTTTGCAGGTCTAGAAAATGGTTCCTAATTGAAGAATTTGTAGATATTTGCACTAGAAACGAAGAAAATCTAGGTACAAAAAGCACCTTTTGCAATGAAATCACAAGAGCTAATTTGTTTTCTTATGACATTTAGTTCATCTAACACATTTAGCATCTGCATTAAGCCGTTTAACAGTCAGAAAACTATCTTCGAAAGAGCATGTTACTCTATAAGCATAAACTAAAAATACAAAATATTTCCATCAACCACAAACCTTTAAAGTCTGATTATAGGCCACTGTATCACAACATAAAAAGCGATAGGAGGGTCAAAGAGTTGTGGGAGGATTCACAAACACACACACACACGCGCACACACACACGCATTCACCATCTTCAGTGTTTTTAGCGGAAGGTCTTTAAATGAAGCAGAACTGTAAAAGAACATGTTTCACGTGTTTGTTTTGTATTGTTTGTGCTGGAGATCTTGCACTGGTAAGTTATAATAGCATTTTAATGCTTAATTAATTTCCATTTATGAGCTCGAGTGCATTGCCATCCATTGCTATTGTAAGATCCACTAATAACTATTTGGTTATGATCTGCATCTGGAGGCTTTGAAAGCCAAAACCCTCGGTTGAGCTGCTGACAGTTTTGGCTGTTTTTCTACTGATTTAAATGTCTTGTTTATTTTTATATATATATATATAGAGAGAGAGAGAGAGAGAGAGAGAGAGAGAGAGGGAGAGTATATAACAACACAATTAAACTTGCAATTTAAAGATGAGGTTATTGTGTAATTGTGTGTCTCTGTGGTTGTAACTAGTCAGAGTCTTTGTGTAATAACTCTTCATGTTCTCCAGGTGTTTTTGGGGAGTCTGTGTCAGTGATGGAGGGAGATTCAGTCACTCTAAACTCTGATGTTAGTGTAATAAATAAAGATGATCCTGTAACATGGATATTTGTAGATGAAAACTCTCTCAAAGCTAAAACTAAAATCAGAACTAAAAGCGTATTCCTCTCCACAAATGATGTTCTTGATGGGAGATTCGGAGACAGACTGAAGGTGGACAGACAGACTGCATCTCTGACCATCACAAACATCACATCTGAACATGCTGGAGAATATCAGCTTGACATAAATGGTGCTAAATTGACATCAAAAAAATTCAGTGTTTCTGTCTATGGTGAGTAGAGATCATCAGTCGTAGCCTTCACAAATTCTTACATTTGACTCTTTACACTCATACAACGCTTAACTGAAGATTCATTATTCTTTGGTGTTTTCCAGCTCGTCTGCCTGTCCCTGCCTTCATCTTCAACTGTTTTCAGTGTTCTTTATCATCCCAGTATAACTGTTCAGTGGTGTGTTCAGTGGTGAATGTGAGCGCTGTGAGTCTCTCCTGGTACAAAGGAAACAGTTTATTGTCCAGCATCAGTGTGTCTGATCTCAGCATCAGTCTCTCTCTACCTCTGGAGGTGGAATATCAGGATAAAAACACCTACAGCTGTGTGATCAACAACACCATCAGCAACCAGACCACACATTTGGACACCAACACACTCTGGCAGCCATGCGAAGGTATAACAGCACTCCTTTCTGTCTCTGGTTGTAGATTAGACTGGCATATTCACTTACATTTATGATGATCATTTCACACTCTGTGTCGATGCCAGTCCTGATCTCTGCCGCCGCCGCTGTTGGACTTTTGTTGATTGTAGCCGGATTCAGCATCTTCTGCATCTGCAGGAGATTTAGAAAAAATGATCAAAAAGGCAAGTGTTAATTACAGTTATAAATTAACATTAGTATAATAAATGCTATTTTTTTGTGGTAGTGAAACCTTCAGAAATAAGGGTGTTCATACATTTCCAAAAAACAAACAAACAACTAAAACAAACGATAAAAACGGCAGTGTCAAATGTTTAAAGATTGAAAGATTGAGTTTTGTTGATGTAATGCATCGATTATTGTTTTTTGCTAAAACAGTTCAGACTCGGGAAGAAGAAATAACATATGCTGATCCCATAATCCTCCACAGAAAACCACAGAAACCGGTAGGGTAATTTATTACTAATTTATGACTTAAAAAAATGTTGCATAAATTCAATAAATACAGATATGTATAAAGCCATTAAATGCCATATTGTGTGTATACATATATATATATATATATATATATGAATGTGAGATATATTCTCAATAAATTCTCAAAGCATTCAACGAACTTAGTCTAGGAATAGTCTACCCTTTAATGTGCACTACTTGAAAAAATGTTTTGGCCCACATCTTGGATTGAATAATATACTGACACAACTCTGATGAATATTACGAGAGCCTATGATAAAGATAACCTTTGAATAAAAGATCAACCAGGTGGTTATGATGGGGTTAAAGGGGTAAATGAAATGGTTAAATGAAGGGTTGAAGCAGACTTTACTATCAACTCTATATATACTTTCATATATACACATTTAAAACATTTACACTATTTTGCACATTACTATGTTGCATTTTACAAAGTTGTGAACTGAAAGCTGTGTTTGGTTTCAGTGTGTAAAAAAAAAAAAGAAGTCATTTACAGGAAACTGTAGCCTTCAGGAAATGATGCACTGATGCTAGTTTGTCTGCTGGTTGCATAAAAGTCCATGAGATTCTGCAGTCCATTAAAAATAAATATGTAACCCTCTTTTATAATATTGCATATTGTACAGATTAGTTATGTGTCAAGTTTGGCATTATTTCTATACATATGTAAATAATTGATGTGAGAAAGTAGAAAAGCTTGCACTATATCGTTACTAAAACAACTTAATAATAATCTCTTGCTTTGTTGTTGTTTTTTTAAAGAATATTAAAGAGGAAGATCATGTGGAGTATTTACCTCTTGCCTTGAGATGATCATCCAAGTCCTGTGAGGAATAGATGCAAAACTCTCAACAAAATATGTTTATATTATTTATTTATATTTGCACATGTATATCAATGCGATGAATAAATCTTGCATGTACAGTCGTGGCCAAAAGTTTTGAGAATTACATAAATATTGGAAATTGAGAAAAAGTTGCTGCTTAAGTTTTTATAATAGCAATTCACATTCATTCATTCATTTTCTTTTCGGCTTAGTCCCTTTATTAATCTAAGGTCGACACAGCGGAATGAACCGCCAACCTATCCAGCATATGTTTTACACAGTGGATGCCCTTCCAGCTGCAACCCATCACTGGGAAAAGTAATTCACATATACTCCAGAATGTTCTGAAGAGTGATCAGATGATCTGCATAGTTCTTCTTTGCCATGAAAATTAACTTAATCCTGAAAAAAACTTTCCACTGCATTTCATTGCTGTCATTAAAGGAGCTGCTGAGATCATTTCAGTAATCGTCTTGTTAACTCAGGTGAGAATGTTGACCAGCACAAGGATGGAGATCATTATGTCAGGCTGATTGGGTTAGAGTGGCAGACTTGACATGTTAAAAGGAGGGTGATGCTTGAAATCATTGTTCTTTCATTGTTAACCATGGTGACCTGCAAAGAAATCATCATTGCGTTGCATAAAAATGGCTTCACAGGCAAGGATATTGGGGCTACTAAGATTGCACATAAATCAACAATTTATAGGATCATCAAGAACTTCAAGTAAAGAGGTTCAATTCTTGTTAAGAAGGCTTCAGGGCGTCCAAGAAAGTCCAGAAAGCACCAGGATAGAGTGCCACCAGTGCATTGCTTGCTCAGGAATGGCAGCAGGCAGGTGCGAGCGCATCTGCACGCACAGTGAGGCAAAGACTTTTGGAAGATGGCCTGGTGTCAAGAAGGGCAGCTAAGAAGCCACTTCTCTCTAAAAAAAACATCAGAGACAGATTGATCTTCTACAAAAAGTATGGCGAATGGACTGCTGAGCACTGGGGAAAAGTCATATTCTACGATGAAGCCCCTTTCCGATTTTTTGGGGCATCTGGAAAAAGGCTTGTCCTACCATTAGTCCTGTGTCATGCCAACAGTAAAGCATCCTGAGACCATTCATGTGTGGGGTTGCTTCTCATCCAAGGGAGTGGGCTCACTCACAATTTTGCCCAAAAACACAGCCATGAATAGAGAATGGTACCAAAACACCCTCCAACAGCAACTTCTTCCAACAATCCAACAACAGTTTGGTGGAGAACAATGCATTTTCCGGCACAATGCTCCATCGTGCTCCATAAGGCAAAAGTGATATTTAAGTGGCTCAGGGACCAAAACGTTAAAATTTTGGGTCCATGGCCTGGAAACTCCCCAGAACTTAATCCCATTGAGAACTTGTGGTCAATCCTCAAGAGGCGGTTGGACAAACAATAACCCACTAATTCTGACAAACTCCAAGAAGTGATTATGAAAGAATGGGTCGCTATCAGTGAGGATTTGGCCCAAAAGTTGATTGAGAGCATGCCCAGTCAAATTGCAGAGGTCCTGAAAAAGAAGGGCCAACACTGCAAATACTGACTCTTTGCATAAATGTCATGTAATTGTTGATAAAAGCCTTTGAAACATATGAAGTGCTTGTAATTATATTTCAGTACATCACAGAAACAACTGAAACAAAGATCTAAAAGCAGTTTAGCAGCAAACTTTATGAAAACTAATATTGGTGTCATTCTCAAAACGTTTGGCCATGACTGTTCATGCATATGATAGACTTTTCTGCTTGATGTCAGTGTGCATGAGTGTGTGTGAGATGTCAGTAGTGTGTTATTAAAGAAGGTTTCCATTCCTGCTCGTGTGAAACTGTTAGACTTCTGCTTTAGACAAAAACAAAACAAAAAGTACACTCAAATCAAACAGTGGGAAAACAAGTTGTTTATTGAACCTTACATTTATTATTAAAATAACAACGAGTTCTCCAATAATGACAGACAAAAACAAAACAAAAATGGTTTTGTTTCTTTTTATTTGAGTGATGGCTAGTTGGAAAAGCACACAAAGTCTGGGAAATAATTTAGAACTAATTCTGGATTCACCCTCAGTGCAGACAACCTTATTTTGCAATGTATGACACTGTCATTTCAGAATCAGAATCAGAATGGGTTTTATTGCCAAGTGTGCTTACACACACAAGGAATTTGTTTTGGCTACAGAAGCTTCCAGTGTACATAAAGTGACAAGTGACAACACGAAATAAATATGAAAAAGAAAACAAACAATAAACAGAGATGCAATCAGTCAAAAAGCTCTGTATGATGAATTGTATGTACAGATTTGTTATAATAGATTTCCTATAGAAGCCTATTACATATACAGTGGTTGGACAATGAAACTGAAACACTGACCGGTTTAGTGTTGGAGGTTTCATGGCTAAATTTGAGCAGCCTGGTGGCCAATCTTCATTGATTGGACATTCCACCAGTAAGAGCAGAGTGTGGAGGTTTGATTAGCAGAGTAATAGCACAGTTTTGTTTATGTTGCAATGCACACAACATTATGGGTGGCATATAAGAGTTCAAAAGAGGACAAACTGTTCGTGCGCGTCTCGCTGGTGCATCGGTGACCAAGACAGCATGTCTTTGTGATTTATCAAGAGACACAGTATCCAGAGTAATGGCAGCAAATCACCAAGAAGAACCACATCCAACAGGGGTAACTGTGGATGCAAGAGGAAGCTGTCTGAAAGGGATGTCCGAGTGGATTGTAATCCAAAAAACTGGATTGTATCCAAAAAACTAATCTGGATTGTATCCAAAAAACATAAAAATCACCGCTACCCAAGCTGCAGAATTAAATGTCCACCTCAACTCTCCTGTTTCCACCAAAACTGTTCGTCAGGAGCTCCACAGTCAATATACATGGCTGGGCTGCTATAGCCAAACATTTGGTCACTTGTGTCAATGCCAGTCGTCGGTTTCAATGGTGCCCGCAGTAAAAAATCTTGTGCTGTGGACAATATGAAACATGTATTGTTCTCTGATGAGTCCACCTTCACTGTCTTTCCCACATCCGAGAGAGTTACGGTGTGGAGAAGCCCCAAAGAAGCGTAGCACCCAGACTGTTGCATGCCCAGATACTTGTCCTAGAAGGGTACGTCACTGCCAAGCACGACTGAATAATTTTTTGCACCCAATAGTTCAAACATTTTATCCTGAAGCCATGTACCCATGTATCAAGATGATAATGCACCAATACACACAACCAAACTGGTGACAAAGTAGTTTAATGAACATGAAAGTGAAGTTGAACATCTCCCATGGCCTATTATTGTTGAGCCACTTTGGAGTGTTTTGGAGGAGCAAGTCAGGAAACATTTTCCTCCATCAGCAGCACGTAGTGACCTGGCCACTATTCTGCAATAAGTAGGGCTCAAAATCTCTCTGGCTGCTTTACAGGACTTGCATCTGTCATTCCCAAGAACAACTGATGCTGTATTGGCCTCAAAAAGAGGCCCTACCCCATATAAATAAATGATTGTGGTCTAAAACCAGATGTTTCAGTTTCATTGTCCAACCCCTGTATTTTTATTTTTATTTATTTTATTATTTTTATTTTATTTTCACATTTACATAAACAAAGATAAAAAACAACAACTGATGGCCATTATGGAACATTGAAAACACCATTTAGAAGCTGAAGTTTGTATTTGGCCAGTTTGAACAAGAGGTTCGCGACATGTTTTAAACCACATGTAAGTGCACAGTTTACCTCACGGAACAAGAGATAAAGATAGCCTACGACCTGTGAATACTTCATGTTGCCAGATCTTAATAGAAAAAAAAAAATAGCAAACGAGAACAAGTTTATTATAAACAGAGAAAAATCTAAATACTTAGATTTATATGCTTAAAATACTTAGATTATAGAAGATAATACCAATAAAACGGTATCTATATATGACCACTTTACTGACAATAATATATCATAGATTTACCTGAAGACCTGAAGCCCAAAGATGTTTAAAATAAACAGATATGGCAACACGGTCTGAAATGTTCCGATCAGAATAAAAAAGGCACTATATACATATATATATAATGCAGTACTGCCCTCAGCTGGAATATTTAATGTCTGCAGGCAAAAGACCTTCTTTGTTGATTAATTACCATATTACATTACAATCCAAATCTTTTACAAATGTTAATAATTGTTTAAAATATCTTTTTCCACATCCTAAAAATAGCCTTTAACATTCACCTTCTTCTGTGGGAATTAATATTGGGAAAAAAACAGATTCCATAATCCATTGTGTTAGGATGAGTTATTTCCGATTACAAACACAAACATATTTTAAAGTCAAACTCTATGAACTTTGAACTTTATGAATTATTGGAATTATTACGAAAGCAAACAAATAAAGCATTAGAGTCCCTTCAAACAAACATTTTACAGGTCTTAATAAACATAACAAAATGACCCTAAACCTGGTTTTAGTCAACAATCAACACAAACATGAAACAGTTAATAATATGATACATTTTGGTCCAAACTATTTGGTCCATTAAAATGAACAGTATAAAAAGTACAAAAATAACAGAGGGGTCACTTTAAGACAGAATGCATAAATCTACATGCACACACACCTAAATCCTCCTCTTCTTTCCTCCATCTTCTGTCTTCTCTTCACTGGCCATTATGTTATTAAAACCATAATAATAAGCAATGTTGCTTTGATGTCTCATTTTTAGCATGTTTTCTGATTGGCCAACAAAGCCTGGTTGACACAATATGCAAGACGCAAATGAGGCAAATTCCCTCATTCGCACCACGGGAAGGTAATCCGGCTCTGTTCTTACGTTTGCATTGGCTTGTATGCAATTTACTTGTGAAAATAGTTCCCCATTTAGTGTGAACCCAGCATAAAAGTGTCATTACTGCTGCCTGTTGGTTCGGTGTGCTTTTAAAATGTATCACATGCATTTTTGTACATTTTCATGTGGATGGAGACTTAAAGAAAAGAATAATATTAAGCAAGGTTACTTTGATGTCTCATTTTTAGCATGCATCAGTCATTGCAGGTTTTGCATTATTCTCCTGTAAGAAAGCACATCCACAGAAGGTAAAAAAGAGATTCAGCTCACGAGAATCACACTATGACTGATGCTATATACATATACTGTATACATTTTTCTTTACGGTATACATTAACCCATAAAAATGCATTTTTCATTCAATCATTCATTTTCTTTACGGCTTAGTTCCTTTATTAATCTGGGGTCGCCACAGCGGAATGAACCGCCAATTTATCCAGCATATGTTTTACACAGCGAATGCCCTTCCAGCTGCAACCCATCACTGGGAAACATCCACACTCACTCATTCACACACATACACTACGGACAATTTAGCTTACCCAATTCACCTATACC